>JAODLC010000140.1:21066727-21088873 GCA_026781145.1 Hippopotamyrus pictus
AGTACTCAGCTGGTTGGTTAAAACAAAATCCTGGTCTGGATTTGTACTTTCTGGACCTGAAATTTCCACCTCTGATTATCATACTCCATTAATTTGAAGGGGTTGGCAGAGCTAGGTGAGTTACTGCACGTTAGGAAAAAACAGCCTTTGTTAACAAACACACAGAGAAACCATGTCAAGCCAAACAGTGGATGCACACTGGAAAAGGGCACATCCGAGCTGAGCACAACTGGGATTGATGGGTCCTGGGCACTGGCTGGACCATGCTTACCTCATACACACCCGAGAAGAGTGACATGAACCGGCTGAGCACGGCAGCGCAGATGCTGGCGATGTGAACAAAGGGACCCTGTATGGATGGATGGATGGATGGATGGATGGACGGATGAATAGATGGATAGGGAGGGGGGTGTCAGGGGAAAAGATTCAAGAGTTTGTTGTCATACAGACAGAAAACAGTTACACTATGCAATGAAAATCTTACTCTGTATGTTCATCCAGCTACCGGCAAACAGAAATTAAACGCAAAACGAAACACAAATTGAGGTCCTTAGTAAGTAAGACAATAAATGCAATTATAACTATAATAATAAATACAAATACAAAGCTGCAATATAAGATATTAAGTGCAAAATAAACATAATGCAGATATTGCAACGGGTGAATAACAGCAAGAGATGGATAGCTACCCAGTCCTATGGGATAACTGGGAGAATGTTAACTGGGAATATGTAACCATTATGTCAGGTTTTTGTAAGAAAGCTGGAGAGAGGTGGCTCAAATCTACAAAATCGCACAGAATTTCCTTATAGGATGTTTTTCCTATGAACTATTATGCCATATAAACATGAGAGTAACACTCAGACTGAGCGGCTCTCTGTCACGCTTCTGCGGAGAGGTTAGGTGGGGAGCGAGCGTGATGATGTCAGCAGCAGCAGTCTACCTCCTTGCCCAGGGGCATGCCGCTCCCCAGGCTGGCAGTCAGGCCAATCACTTTGGCCACAAAGGCCTTGAGGGTCAAGTACTCCTTCAGGATCACCCCTCGGAGGATGGTCTTTATCTCTGGGATTCCGGAGCCTGACAGAGGGAGCAGAAAGAATGCAACCTTGAAGAAATTTAAGGAAATTAATGTATTAAATGGTCAACATAGCAGAAGATTAATCAGAAAGTGGCACTGTGTGACTAAGTGGCCTTTACATTGTGTCATCGGGAACTAATGAGCGCGCTCAGACTGACAGAGCGAGAGGATGGGGGGCAGGGCAAGGAGACAGGAACAAAGAGCGTGAGATAATGGGACGGCGGATAGAGGTGGTGTCAGAGCTCACCGACAGACTGGGGTGCGACCAGATGGCAAAAGAGGGAGGAGAAGATGATGAGGACCATGGGGTAGGTGACCCAGGCCAGGAACTGCAGCAGCACGTTCTCCCGCAGCTCTCGGTACATCCACTTATACACTGCGAAGGGGACAGGAGGGGGCGTTAGCGGGCGTCCCACACCCCCCCACAGCAAGGCCCACTGCCTCAGTGTCTTTCTCTTCATTTAAACTGGTGGATGTATTGCTTTTATACCAAGTAGCTCATGCATTATACCCTTTAAACAGCTACATGTTGCATTTAGGGGAAATACCGGTGCTCAAAGGTCCAACAACAAAGCCTGACTCTGCTACTTAAGAGTGGAGCGACCTTCAAGTCACAGTTTTTTGTTTTTACCTACATAGCTGCCATCTGGCAGTGACCACTGAAACAGGAAGGGGATATCTCTCATTATTCCCTAGTATTTAGCACTAGAGCAGGGGTCTCTAACTCTGGTCCTGGAGAGCTACTATCCAGTAGGGTTTCTGTCCCACTTGGCTTCTGATGAGCCACACCTGCTCCTGGTATTTATCTGAGAAACAGGCTCATCAGAAGCCAGGTAGGATAGAAAACCTACTGGATGGTAGCTCTCCAGGACCAGAGTTGGAGACCCTTGCACTAGGGCAACTGGGACCAGCTTATCCAGCCTAAAGGAGATGCTGTTTATTTTTGTTTAGGTACATTTCCCCACATCTTAATTATGCAAGTGTTTAATCATCTATGCCACGTGGTGAAATCCTCATGCCAAGATCTTCCAAAGATGGGGCCAAATCTCCCATCATACCCTGGGCATGGATTAGATACCATGGTACCTTGCAGACTCCTGGCACTGGCGTAGTCCATGGACCAGCTGACCAAAGCCATGGTGAAGCCTAGCAAAACCAGGAAGATCCAGTCCTCTCCCAGTCTGGTGATGAGGTACTTCTGTATCCGCGCCACACACTCTGCCAAATGGTTAACCATCAGTCCCTCAATTTGTTTCATCATGGACATTTTAATAGGTGAGTTTATCATGGTCCACAATGATTTATGGGGCATTTTTTAATGTTGATTTTGTTTTTCCATGGGATTCAGTAAGAGCAATAATACTGAGGCCCAGAACGTGATTAATGGAAGACAAATTAAGCTACACAGTACAGTGTGTAAGAATGGCTTTTCTGCTGATTACAGTACCTGAAGGTCAGGGGTCAGCAGGCCGGGGGTGGGACTGTAACTGCTGACTCACCTCGGCATACGGAGTACGGCTGCGGCTTCTTCGCTGGGGGGGTGTTGCCGAGTCCCGGAGATGGGGCTCCTGTCTCCATGGCGACAGGCTGGGGGTGGCTGGGGGTGAGCGGTGCCGTGGGCGTGTCCCCCACATGCCCCCCCCATTGCTTCTCTGTCAGCAGCCGGGTGGTGGCTTCCCTCTGAGCCCCACTGCCTAGCTGCTCCTTGTACTCACCATAAAGCTGGGGGGTGGGGGCACGCTAGTTACCAGCCGATCACTATGACTAGTACCCAGAAATCACAAACAATCCATATGGCCAAGCACATGCCTGCAATTCATATTCCCAAACTTAGCCTTCATAATTATTTCCACATCAATGATGCTCCCAGTCAGTTCAGTGAGTTCTATAAAGCTGTAACAGCTGATCTTAACACAAACATTGCCAGTTGCAATTCAATGCTCTGAGGGAGGCGGGGCTGGGAGGGGTGGTAAGGGGGCCAGACATGGTAAGGAGGGGTGGGGCATGGGCGGGGAGGGGTGGAGTATGAGAATGCAGGCATGATGAGCTGCCTGCATTAGAGAGTCGGTGTGCCGGAGACTCAGAGCAAGAACATGGGCAGACAGAAATAGGCGAAACAGGACAGCGGCAGCGGAAACTCGGGTTCGGGGGGGAGGAGTCCTGGCTGGCGCGGGGCCAGGCAGCTGGGGAAGCACTCACAGGGGCACATTCCATCCCCCTGCTCTCAGCAGCACAGCACTAATACATTAATACATGCCGCTAATGGATATATTTACGCTTACACCTATATATATGATCCGTCCGTGCCTCTGAACTCTCACACACCATCCTGCACGAAGGCCGTCTTTACGCAGACTGCCACCTCGAATCTCGCTACCAGGAAACGGTGCTGCCTCCAACATCTGAACGCCTCCCCCACCCCCCAGATGCATCGGAGGCACCGGCCGGATGACCTTCATGGCCCCCGCCCCGCCGGTGGCGACCACGTTGTGCCGGATCTCTGGCTGATCCTGCAGCCATTGGCTGAGTCTTCAGACGTGAGCTCTAAAGCTCTAACCTTGAACCAGAATAAAAAACAATCGCCGTTTTGTTCTCTGCCGAGCCCCAGTCAGCAGCGCACAGTATGAATAAACTGCTAAGATAAAACAACTGGTTCTCAAACTCAATGTGAATTACTGCCGCAATTACTCTCGCTCGTTACTGCCATCGCTATTATTTTTTTACTGATCAGCCACACATGGCGCTTCCTTAATGGCAAAAACAAACAATTAGTCAGTCCAGAAAAACATGGGTGCGAGTCAGCATCATGGTCTTCTACCGTGACGACCGGGTAGCGTAACGATACAGATGTTAAAATAACCAGTGACATAACAGCTACATGGAACTGTTGGGATTACAAGCAATCCAGTGATAAAAGGAACCTATGTCAACGAAGTCAGGCGTAATGCAAAGGCACTTAGGTGGCATCGTGCGATAGGTAGACATACCAACCTCCCGTGCTGTAGTCCCTTTGGGCATGCTGTGTTTGGGTACACCAGTGTTACTCCCGCTGAGGCCCCGTTACTCTGACTTTAACACAAGGTCAGCATTAAACATTAACCGTAGGGGAAGTATCAATCACAGCCAGAGAGAAGGGCCAGGCGTCATTTATTAAGCAGTTAAAGTTGATAAAAATGAAGAAGCTGACGATAGAGAAAAAATACGGTGGGCAGAGCAAGTCGGAAACTTTTAGAAACGCAGCTGAAAGTGATACGGAGACAGATGATATACTTCAGAAGATTTCCTGTAACACATATCACAGGACTGTCGAGGCACTGTCTAGCCCCAGGAGTGGATGTGAGTGGGGTTCTGAGAACACAAAGGGCCCAGATGATGGTCTGGACCAATGGAGATCCAATGTAGCCAAGGATTTAGCGTAACGTTTTCAGAGTAATAGTATCATCTGAATCCCTGTAATAATGAATCAGGGGGTATATTCAAATACGCAGTTATGATCACAGTGGCGTTTTATTGTGAAGAATGAAACAGGATCTGATTAAAACCATAAAGCTATTAATTATTGCAATACAATCCATCCACCCATTCTTCTGTATTCTGGGACAGGTATAAAAATTCATGATACCGGCATTTATCTACGATTAAAAACGGACGCTTGAATACCTATGGATGCTTGTTATAAAAGCCAGGACAAAGAAGCACAGCCATAAAAAGGTCTGCTGGCGTAAGCTGCTGTCAAATCACGTCAATGCTTAACTACAGCAAGCTAATGAATCAGGCAGACAGCGTGTGAAACACTCGCTTTCTTTCGGAGACTGATTTACTGTTTCCCTGCTATTCGGCGTCAGCGTTCGACGCCTCCCACCACCAGGTAGCTACACTGTTCACTTTGGCTTCCCTTACTGTTCAGACAAAGGCAGAGAAGCATGGTGACCGGGTATGAAATAAACACCGTCGGCTGCGAGAATCCAGCCTCAGTGTAGCTGGACGATGCATGCAAACAGCTTTCAGTAAGTGGGGAAAGAGATGCTGCTTGACAGTCAGAGTTAGGAGCAAAGTGGATTAGAAAGGAAGTTAGAAGGAAACTGAGAGTGCCGGACAGGTGAAGGACGCGCTGACTTTGAGAGTTAATTAAAAAAAACAACAATGACAAATTCTTAGGTCCCCCCTGCTGGTGAACGGGCGCTGCCCATGTGAGTGCGCGTGTCTGTCATTGCCCACAATATAGCGGGGATCATGATAAAATCTGACCCAAGCAGTGAAGGACAGCGAGAAGGTTCTCAGGCAGGAGTTCGGGCATGTGTGCGAGCGAGTGTACGCACAAACTCCGATCTTAAACGTGAAGAAGCAGCCCTTCATCTTGTGCCACACGCAGAGACACAAGCACATGAACGGCAGAGTGCAGCGCAAAGCGACTGAGAACCATGTAGCACGTCTACAGCTGACAGTCACATGCTGCCGAGAGCATCCAGGTGATGCTGCCGGCGCGGAGATCTCCACAGAGATGACTGCAAATATTAGGTCTTACCGGAACTTGGTCTAAATTCATCACCTTTTCAATTGTATCGACTTGTTCGTTCATCTTCTTCCCGTGTCTATTGGTCCACCTCAGGATTCTGTCGTCCCCTCTTCCCCCGTCTCACTCCTACTCTGAGACTTAATCACACCAAATCTCTGCTTTTTATCCGTCAATTCTAATTAGCCAAACTGTACCTGCCTTTTTTCGTGGGGGTGGGGGTGGGGGGGCGATACAGTATCATCGTGACCCACACAGGATGGGACAAGCAGCATGGGAACCCTAACCCAGGGGGACCCGGTGGAGTTTGGGGGGTGTTGATGCAGGCAGTCTGGGTTGACAATTACATGTCAGCAGCTCTTAATTCAGAGAATTTATCCCAAGGCTTGTCACATGAAGTCCTTGCTTATTTTGATTATAAAGCCTCATCCAACTGCAGCGCTGCTTTACTACACAGTGCAGTGCGTCAGCATAGCTGTGCGGGTAAAACCCTGGTGTGAATGAACGTGTGTCACTGCAGTGCGGCCTTTAGCCAGGCTAATTAAGTGAGGGTTACGTCCACAATACCTGCGTATGGCAGCTGTGAGTTTTCGATTGATTTGAATTCTATTTTCATATTGCACTTATATTCCTATCACGTCTCTCTGCAATATTTCATTTCCACACCTCCTACAACTGCCGCGGAGCCCTGCCCAGCTCATCCCGCGACCCCCAACACTACCCACTCGCTGTAACCCAACGCTGCGTTATATATAGCTTCAGTGTGACCCAATGTTCACTGACACACTTTTCCACACGCTTCTCTCTCTCTCTCTCGCTCTCTGTTTATCTTTGTATCCCTTCTTGTTTCTCCAAGTCTGTCCTGCGATTTTTATGCACCCTGAAAATCATGGCGTCATCCATTATCACATCTATGGCGCCTTCCCACTGGAAAAAAACAAAACCAGTCATATCTCATCCAAAAGTGGATTAAAAAGGTGCCGATAGTCTCCACCAAAGCTGTCTGCATCATCGCCGCTGGCGTTTAAGTGACTATTAAAGCACATCCCGACACAATTCGCCAAGTCCGCCACCAGCGACCTCTCGCTGTCAGGCTTTATCTCCGCATCTGCCCCCTTAATGCCCTTCTGCTTTGGCAGCTCTGAGCTGTGGGAAGCTGTGCGCACAGGTTTAATTGTTCCTCAGATGACTTCCGGCGAAACCAAAATCCACAGGGCGCCAACAGCGCTCCGGGACATATTGGCATGTCAGCCTTAAATCCGAGACTTATTTCACATCACGCTTGCAGCCAGATTACTCGCTGCTAATTTCGACATTTAAAATCCCCTCCTCTTTGTTCCCCACGCGGTACACACACCACAAGGCTCACAGTCAGTTCCTCTGACTCCATTCCCCAGTGAATTGACCTCCCAAAGAGTCCTCATCTCTGCGTCCAGCTAAGGGGGATCAATCATGGCTGACAGGTCCAAAATTGATCAGATTGATAATGCGCCAATCATTATTTTGTCAATTCTGTGCCAAATTTCCCCTCTCAACCTGTTAGCCATGTTATGATCCCTCCCACTGAGCAAAGTTAATTAGTGTTATTAAAAATAGCCGGTAAGCGTCCACACCAGTGTCAGTCACATGCTGTGCCGAAAATCACCTTTTAAAAAAATCATTCTGCTGGGTTTGTGACTCAGCAAAGAAATTGACACGTAAATCTGGGGTCTCCTCGGCACCTCGGGGGTTTGCTCACTCTGATAACCTGAGCCCTTCTCTCACCCCCCCCCCCCCCCCCCCCCCCCCCCCCCCCCCCTCGTAACCAGAACTCTCTCTGGTGCCCATCTGTCCCGATCCAGCCTGCAAGACAAGAGCCCTGACTCCCCGCGCGAGTTCCCGCACAGAATTCCCCACATCGATTGGCCGCTGCGATATTCTGGCTGAGCCTGCCCCTGTGCTCTGCCTGAGGTCTTTATCGCTGCCCCTCTTTAATCGTGCCCTTCCCACACCACTCAGCACCACAAATGTCACTCCTGTGTCATCTTTCAGGGTCTCTGCTGGGTTGCGTTTACGCGTCTGTTTTTACGTTGCTGCTCGTCGCGAGACTGGCTCGGATTTAAAGATTTTTCAAGAACACACGTTACATATCGCCTGAAAAACTAATTCAAAGAGAATAGGAGCCATGTATCTTTTGACATTTAGTAGAAATGGGAAAACATATACACTATCAACTGGTGAAACTGGTAGTGTACGCTACTTATCCACACCGGATATGCTGAAACTGTATTTATATACTGTTAGATTAGGCTTATAGCTTCTAGAAGATTTATCAGACTTTGTTAAGCATAAATAAAGTGCATAAGACAGGTCTGACATCAGGATGAGTGGCGGGATGACAAGCCAAAGCAGTGTTATGCATCCGAGTGTCGGGGGAAGCTGGAGCCATTCTCCATGCAGAGCACAGGTAGCAAACGGCACGAGCGGGAGGCTGACTGACAGAGCAGCTGTGAGGAGCAGGGTCGGGGCGAGCCGGGGAGCTCGAGCCAGGGCTCCGGCGCTTTGGGCGGGGAAGCCAGCGGTGCCGCCAGGGACCATGCGGGCAGCAGGAGCACAGGCGAGCAGCAAGGCGGCAGGGCGCCGGAGCGCGGGGACTGACCAGGGTCTGTTGGTATCTCAGAGCCTTCCTTTGCGGTGCATCTGCAGCCATTGACGCGCTGTCACTGACCCAAAAATAAACCGGCTGCCCTCCTCAGCATTTCCACCCGCTGCAGAGCACACGACGTTCACTAACTGGCCTCTGGCGACGGAACCAGTGGCGGCGACGCCCCGCTGTAGATCCAGCGCCGGCCACGAGCCCCCCGGACCCCCCGCACGTGTGAGTGACGAGGCGGCCCGGCCCGGCCCAGAGCGGCGGTTTCCTTTATTAGAAAGGCAGCTCACACACTTACGGGCTCACATGAACAACAGGGGGACGCACTCCGGTTGTCCTCGGCAACACATGAAGACCTCAACTGCAGCTAATTTTTTTGTTTCGTAGGGGAGGGGGGGGGTTTGGGGAGCCTCACAGGCAGCGACGCACCTTCAGGGCTGCCCCCACGTGACAGGGGGCTGTTGGACGCAGGCCCACGTGACAGTTGATCCCCCCGGGTTTTGTAACATGGCCCCGTCGATCAGAACTGATGTTTTCATTAAATATCGGTCATGTTTCATATGTCGGCCACCTGATCGAAGGGAAATGAGACTCGCGTTGTATCTCCGCAATAAAAACATGGTGGCTGGGGCTCGGCAACATTCCCCATGGGATAAGACACGTCAGGGTGTGGGACTTCCTGTCTAGTATACGGAGAGGGGGACATGATGGTTTCGGTGCATCCATACAGGCAGGTCCATTAACTGACGGCTTTAAGATGCACCGTGTAAAACGGCAGCATTAAGCGTAAAATGACAGCAGGGCCACCAAGAGCAAAGCAGAACAGCTGAAATGAAGAGACTAAAGCGATACTCTGGCTAGATTTACCGCTGTACAGAGAGCAGTAAGGCAATATCATGCCTTGCTGTGCACATGGGAAGGTAGACGGCGACCACAGCAGGGCACCTGCGCAGCCCAGGGGCCAGCAATGGCTAACACTCACATTATGCGTTTTACAGGAGAATGACCACAAACACAGAAGATTCAAATTCCATTTATTAAAAAATAAAAACACAAACACCATGAAAAAAGCATCTTGACATTTGGCAGACAGGCACGCAAGTCAGGAATTCCATTAATTTCCAAGTTTTATACCCAAGCTCATTCCATGAAACCAGGACTTCTATAATAGAAGCACCCTGCAGCACCATCAGCCCGGTGAAGGAGGCATGGAGGCAGTAAAATGTGATATGGCTGCTAACTTAATCTTCTGCTCTTTGCCACTATAGAACGTCTCATCATCCAGACCGTTGCTCCCGAGCACATATACACAGGCTGCTAAAAGCTGCAGCAAAGCTCTGCACGAATCTGTTTATCTGCACCATTCTCCTTCAGATTCGCAGCGTCTCACTAATCCCACACCTCCCCAAACCTTCAACTATACTGAAACGATCCGGACCTGCTGCCTCACAATGAACGTACAGTAACCTTTCAAGACACGTGGTGCAGAGAATTTTTTGGCATTTAACAGAGTATAATACTGGAGTGTTTAAAATAACAGACCGGATATCCCAGCAGAAACTTTTTCCTGTCAAAGTCTGACCTGCTTACAAAAACTGGTAACCAGCATGACTGACTCCAAACCGCACACTTAATGCAAGTGTTTCTGAAGTGATATTAATGCCTCAACAGGGGTTAGGGATATAGTAAATGAAGTATTACTGTAAATCTTTATGTATGGGGAGGGGCAACTCTAATATAGTGCTTTAGCCTTTCTAATTAAACTCACAAAGGTCTGTCAGGACCCATCTCTCTGGGGTGCAGAGGACTGGCAGGAAAGGAGTACTCCTTTAAAAACAAGAACTAAAGGGGAGGACAGACTCATCTGCAATACGCCTGTGGCCTCGGAGGGATATTTCAGACACCAGAGGAGGTTCTCACCCGTCTCCATTATCTGTTTTGATCCCTTACTGTGCATTCGCACATTTATTAAATTGCAAGCGCATCTCTGTACGCGCCTGTGTGAAATCGATACGCACTGGAGCGTAGCGCTTACCCACACCCAATTAAACGGAACCGAGGCACATTTCCCACTTTGCCGATAACGGAGCGCCGCCCCGCACACTTTCTAGGCGACACTCAAGCTTAAGACGAGCTGCTGCCTAGTCTTCCCAGGGCCATTTATTTAACTAGCCGGTCATTTCCGGCTTAAGTGCTGTTGCATCCCAAATACTACATTGATCCAATTTCACACATACAGTTTAAAACACCCAGCACAAACAAATAATGGATGTATATAAACAGGGTATAAAACTGAAAAACCATCAGATAAAAAAGTTATTTGCATAAAATGTTAGTTATTTTAAAACTCATATGAACACCTCAAACTTGTGATGACAACAGGAAGATGGTCGATCGGAATGAATGCGAGCTGGTATGTTGTGAACCACTTTTGGATGCTTGTCACTTCACTGCAGATTGGCTGCATTGTGTAGAATCATCCCATCTAGATCCCTCCTTGTCTTCAGCTCTCCTTCGAGGGCAGAGGGATACCCAGGACACACGCTGCGGCGAGTCACTGCTCGGGGTAGTACTTGGGGAAGAGGAAGAGGTCTTTGCACAGGGAGCTGGTGAACTCCGACATCTCCTTGCAGCGGTGGTATGCGGTCCCAGGAGCGTAGCCTTCCCTCTGCTTGATGCGGGCATTCACCTGTGGGGGTGGGGGGGGGGGGAGGGGGAAGCCCAGCTCAGGACGGATGGCGACATACAAGTTGGCTGATGGCTTTAACACGTCAGGGATTGCTGGGTCGGACATGCCAGCATATGATTAACAGGGTGGTAAAATGCCAGTGACTGTGCTGACAAACTAAACCCGATAAGGTCCAAAAATACACACATACATCTAGTGTTTCCTCTACAGATTTCACCCTGCTCTACCATGGAAAACCCAGCTTTAAGAACATTCCTACCAGCAACCAGCAGACTGACATTAGCATTTTTATCTGAAAACGCCACCATGTCCATCATACACGCCGCCCTGAGATGTTTATTGGAGCCGATACCCAAAAGGCGTTTTTGAGTCACATCCAGCTTCTTTTCCTGTTCCCATCATTCTTTAACTGAGGCAAAATTGTGATGGAGCAATCAGCGAAATTTACGTGCTTCCACTGGACAGAGCAGGCTCTACTGTGGCTCAAACCCCCACAGCTACAGGATGGACTTCTCTTCCTGGTTCTGTGTGTCCAGCTTGCTTTCCCTGTCCGGGTTTGTTGAGATTCTCATTCAGCAGACAGCCTGCAGTTTACCCTGTCCATACCCTGTCCATCCTTTGGCTCTGACCAGCTCTACGCCATACAAGCACATGATAAATGGATGGGTATTTCTATAACATCCAATTGTTTTAGTACCGGTTCTTAATTACCGTATTTTGCGCACCATAAGGCGCACTGGATTGAAAGGCGCACTCTCAATTGCGGGGCTTATTTCTGTACTTAAGCCATACATAAGGCGAACCGTATTATTCGGCGCATGCAAAAACAAGGTAACAGAAGCAAAACAGTGAGTTTAGTTAAACCTTATTCCACTACGTATTTAAAAATACACTCACATTGTTTTTTGATCAGTCTGTCTGGCGGAGGTAAGCGTACGTCTGTACATGGCTTTACGTACTGTAATGTTCTGCAATCGGTTTATCGCTGCCAGCGTACATAGTGTACGTATTACTACGTCCCTATGTCGGCAGGAAATGGTCCGACAGTCAATCAAGCGGAGTGCTTACTAAAATGCACAACAACATTTTTACAGATTTTGGAACTCAGTGCACACATAAGGCGCACCGAATTCAAAGGCACACCGTGGATTTTTGAGAAAATTAAAGGCTTTTAAGTGCGCCTTATAGTGCACAAAATATGGTAATTAATTCCTCTAATGGCAAAAGTTACATATACAGTAGCTACTATTTTCAAATTTCAGAGTACTAGTTATGATTGGAAGTTTGATTAAATTCTCTCATGCTGTATGTGTGCACCTCACTCAGTTCAGCCATCTCACCATGCTCTCATCTAACCATCGACATTATTTAATTAATAAGTAACTTGTTTTAGAGCTCTTTGGCTTATCTTGTTGCTACTGTAGTGTAACCAAACATAGGGAAGTATAGTATCTGGGAGTATACTGGTTGCCCAATGATAAAAATCTACTGATTATATTTGTGACTATATTAATTAAACGGTCAGATGATCTTGACTCCCTTAGTTGGCAATACTGAAGGTTGGCGTAATGATTAGCACCGCAGCCTTACAGCTACACAGCAGTGGGTTTGATTCTCACCCCTGGTTGCGTGTGTGTCTGTGTTTGTAATTATTACATCACGAGGACTAGATTTTCTCAATGTGATAGATGCCTATTACTTTTTAGCTTGTGGAGACATTTTTTTGGTCCCCACAAGTGTGACCTCAATTTTATAAGTATTTGTGAATGCAATCAAAAAACTAAAACAGCCAAAAGCCTATTTTTATGGTGGGTTAGGGTTGTCAGTCAGGATAAGGGTCGAGCCCATAGAAATGAATGAACATTTAAGTTGTGTGTGTAGTTTGCGTTATAAAAGTAAAACAAGCAGCTGCTTAACCATGCAGCCAGCACTTCCTCAAAATGCTCCAATTGGATGTAGCCAGAGCTTAAAGACATGGAATACAAAGCAGCAACCTTTATGGGCAAGAGGAAGATACCTGAACCAGTATGTCTGACAGATGCGTGTCCTGGGTTCTCTGTCTCAAGGCCGTGTTCAGCTCCTGGATGTACCATGAGCCCCTCTTCGTGTTCCTCATCGCTGCCGTGCCTGCGAACACGGCGGCAGCCAGTCAGATGGCTCTCCCACAATCCTGCTTTGAGTTCATGTCCCTGAAACAGCCCCCTCCCCCGCCCCACCTTTCAGAGAGGCAAAGCCGCAGATCATGTCCGAGCGCCGAGGCAGTTTCACGCGCAGCCGCTCTCTCTCCCTGTCCTGGCTGACAGCAGTCTCCCTTTCCTCCTCTCTCCCGGCATCCCTCTCCTCACAACCTGGGGAGCACATTCGGTCCCTGCCATCCGCCTGCTCAACCCCGCCGTCCATCTCCTCTGGAGAGAGGAAGCGTAGAGCGAGCACCGGTCACATCAAAGGCTCCAGAAACACGCTTCAAATAAGGTGAAGCCGCTGTAAAATGATTGAGCTAAGGGTTAAACAGCACACTGCTTCTAGAGTTCACCTTTTCAACTCATTTCCTCACCCCGGATTTCAAAAATCAGGCTTTGGCAGGACAAAATAATAAAAGTTTAGGTTTCCATGACAAGCAAACAAAGCGGCACCTGATCGACTCAATTATAGAGGAATGCGTCCGGTAAATTTTCTAAAGAAAAGGAAAATATTAAATAAAAATATTAGTCTGGCAACAGCGTACCTCCTCTGCAGGCTTGGATAAAGAACATTTTGGGCTTGTTCTGAAGCTGGGGACAGCGTGCATTGTCAAAAACCTGAAATACCCAGTCCAACTGCCAGAGAGAGCAAGACAAAAATGATATTTATAGTTCTGCGGCCTCTTGGCGACAAAGCGACTTGACATTTCTCTTGGTTATCCTGCTCACCTCCAGGAGCTGACCATCTGTGCCATACACTGCCCCCTCCACACCATGAGACAGCAGGCAAACGACGCAGCTGTCTGCGGCCTGATGCTCCAGCCTCCCACGGAACTGCTCAACACACTCCTTCATGCCCTGGAGGAGACGCACAATGACGCCAAAAAGCGTAAACACAGGACAAGTTCCGAAGATGTGGTTAGTGACAGGGGGCTGTAAGGTACCCCACACCCATAAACAGGACAATTAGTTATGTGTCAAACAAAAACTATAACTGAAGGGATAATTTAGACACTAGCTGCGGCATGTCTTCCTCTCTTTTCACAGGGTGTTATGTGACGCTGGGTGTACCTGAGCAGTCAAGTTCCTGAACACCACAACTGAGAAGTCCAAATCTGCAAAGACTCTGCTCAGAACCTCTTCATCCACTTCTCCTCCGACCCGACTGACCAGCTCGGGAATTTCACGGTCAAAGTTCACGTTACTGATGATAAGGGCCAAACCCCGGGGGCTAGAGACCATCTTGTATGCCTGCTCATAAAAAGGAGGGGAATTACAACCACAATATGAACAGGCAGGTAGGGGTAATACTAAACTGGGAGGGGCAACACCTTCACATGAAGGTGCCAGTTCCCAGAAGTTTCTGAAGTGATTTAACCCTAAAAACCAAGAAGCTTTGGGAGATGGTGCTTGCCTGTTTGCAGTGAGCATCATAGAATCCCTTGGAACAGGGAAGAACACCCGTGATGACTGGACTGTCTGCATCTAGGCACATCTCGGAGGATTCTGAAACGGCACAAATTCATCTAACTCTGGCATTTATTGTGCTTAATGCTCCTTCACCCCATGCTCAGATGTTTACTGACCATGAGTCCTTGCTCTCTTGATTCTAGTCGAGTCCTCCTGGGTGGGCAGCGGCAGGCAGGATTCCACGCAGTCCTGAAACGTGTACGGCGGTACCTGCGTCAACAATACCCCGGCCACAGCCGAGCCTTTCCAGGCACCAGACACTTGGCGTACTGTAGACCCCCCCCCTCGAAATCGGAAACGGGGACATGCTCCCAGCACTCACCTCCCTCCCCCTCTTTATCTGGTCCATCAACATGTCATGAAGGTGCTGCTGCTCAGTGCCTTTCAGGGCCAAGCAGAAGCTGCTGAAGGCCATGGGCCCTCTCTTTGGAAGCAGGGCCAGCAGGCGCCAGCTCTTCTTCCGGGAGGTCTGCTCCGCCTGAGGTGAGGAACAAAATCCGCACAAAAACGTTAATACTGCAAATTACTTGAATTACAATAAGGCCTGAACAGGTTGTGTCGTGCCACTGCTCATGCCTCTGTCTCACAACAATAACAAAGTCCCCTAGTGAACCATGCTGCACAACAGCAGCGCGGAGGAACTCATCCAAAGAGGAAAGCACTGTGACCGGGCAATAGCGGGGATAGCAGAGAACCTGGGGTCGGCAGAGATGATTTATATAACGATGAAATACTGGTATATTTCTACGTGATAAACATCACTGGTTTGGAGCAAAGAACATTAAAACCTCCTGGATCCTAATTCATGCATTAGTGGTAGGGGGTCCCTGGCTCCAGTCTGTTTTTTATTTAGGAGTCCCTGGTTTAAGAAGGGTTGAAAAGCCCTGTACTATAATGTGAAGGCTGGAAGATGGCCATATTTTGCTGAAGTGGGGCAGGTGCCCTGGAGCGCTTAATTACCAGGATCCCCTCAGCCATTCCGTCAGTGAGGATGTCATCCGCCTGGAGCATCTGAAGCAGCTCCTCGTCCACCACCAGCTGATTGCAGAGCGACACGGAGCATTTCCGCAGCGCCCGTTTTTCCTGTTCCTGCATGCCGCATTCGCCCAGCATCCTGCCGCCGAACCCAAGATCACCACTCATTTTTCACCAATGAAATCGGTATCAGGTCAGCGCTATCGAAAGCTGAGAACTCGCTTAACTGTTTACGAAAGGCAATTACAGAATTTCTCCAATATGCGCTTAAATCAATGTGGAGTTAATCAATAACGGACACATCGATCTATCTACTTAACTTCAAAGAATATCTAAGTAGGCCACGAAATGCATTATACCCATATTACTATTTAGATGTAAAAATTACTGCAACAGCTGAAACGTGGTATATGAGAACTCTTTCAAAGTTAAGTAACTAAACTATTGCACTCTGTGGATGAGTGTATACTGCTACAGGTGCACGGCTCATTTTTAAATACAGACTAGCTAATCACCCAACGAGAGATCATTTAAGACTACGTTAGCGAAAACACTATGGGGGAAATGCATTTACCTTCCTTGGTAGTCCCGCTCAAATATAAGCTTAACTATAGATACTAAATCGTCATTTCAATGAAGTATTTTGTTGCTATTAAAACTGCAGTGTAGTTAAGCAACTCCCGTCAACGTTAAAAAAAATACCAGTTTCTTGCAAAGAATTTGCTTGGAAATGGGAAAAGTGCACAAAACACACGAAATGCCACCAACTATGTAGTTAAAAATTCCAGAGCAGCCAGCAGAAAATAATTGGCAATATTTCTTTTTCCTAAAGAAAATCAACCCCTGAGCAGACGTAGAGATTATTCGGAAATGATCTGACTATTGTTACAAAACAATAAGTTGAGGCGGCTATTTAAAACAATAAAAAAGAATTCGGCTCGTGCTCGTTAGCTAAGTAAAAGCACTGACAGGCTAACATTAGCAGGTTTTACCAAAACAAAATAAGACAGGCGGAGAAGTCTACGGAAGAAGAACTATATATTTGGACACAATTTTGAACGAAAAGGACGAAAGATACTAGTTGCGTTTTTTAAGTATAGGTAACCAAAATATTTTTCCTAAATTAAAATAATTTGAGGTAACCTATCGTTCCAAACCTTCTTGCTACTTCCGCGCGATTACAAATCCACGGCAAGGTTGGAACAAAATGATGAGCATGAGGTTCCGCCAATGAGGAAGCGGTTCCAGTTTGAGTTGCGTTTTGTGGACAAATTAGAGTCCCGGTTAACTGAAGATGGGTCTATGATTGGCTGGCACGGTCGATCGTGTAAAATACTGGCAAGAGACAGGACTTTTCAGTCCAAGTTGCTTAAATTCAGAACGCTGAAAATAAAGAAACAACCAATCGGAAATAGTAAACGTCATAGCCAAATACGTAAAAACGTATTGAGTTAGACTGGTCCTGTGAAATGTTTCCATTTTTTATAATGAAATTTAAAAAGTGGGCAGACTCTAGCGGCATGGCTATCAAAAAAAAAGGCGCGGAACAGTAACATTGATAGTCGAAATAAAATTTCGGCCTGAATGCATTAAAATTGTACCAAAAATGTTTCTTTAAGTGATTTTTTTTTTTTGAGGAAGAACCCGTCTGCGATAGATGACAGGCTCTTTGTAAATAGTATCATGCTTATGCTGTAATCACAATACTGGACTGCTGCGAAAGAAAATAGATAATACTTTTCCCTGGAGGGAGATTTTTTTAATTCAAGAAGTTTGTGTAATAAAGTTCGAGTAGAAACAGTAAAATAGATATGGGGAACTGATGCCCTTGAATTGATTAATGCCTTTAAGATTTATAGTCCAGGACTGTGGGTTATAGTCTTGCTCCTGACTTGCTGTGTTTGGAGTTTGCATGTTCTTCCCTGTGGCTACAGTTAAATTATGCACATCAGTTGCACAGAGTGAATTTTGACTGTAAATTGTGTGTAACTGTATGCATGTGTTCATTGTGATGGACTGGCATCCCAACCAGGATGTCCTCTGTCTTAATCGTGTCCTGACTTTCCTAGGACAGACTTTATAAGGTTCACCTTGATCCTGTATGACATCCTACTCAATTTAGCTGTATTATTTCATGAGCAGTTTCCCACAATAGCAGGTAATATCTGGGAATCCTTCCAAGAGTAAAAGAAAAACCCTCTGGAAATTTATTTCTAGATGCAAGTTTGATATTTGTTCCAGTGTTCATTATGTACACAGCACATGTAAAGCTGAAACAGCAATCCGAACTGTGCCACGGAAAATGGATGTATTATTTATTCATGAAACTCTTATCCAGGGTGGTGTATAAGCTCAGTTTGCCTTAATAAAATTGATTATCACAATACTGCTGATGGATTTATCTATATTTGTGCATATGTAGCATCATGTTTTTGGGGTGCTGTGTGGCTCAGCAGGTTAGTGGGCCTGTCAAAAGAAGGTCATTGGTTCAGATCCCATGGTCAGTAGAGTGATTTTACCTTTAGGCTAAGGGACACTGTCTGACCTTGCTCTCTGAAGTGTAGATACACTGCCTGGCCAAAAAAAAAGTCGCCATTTGAATTTTTCTTTGGGCCGCCTTTAGCTTTGATTATGGCGCACATTTGTCATGGCATTGTTTCCACAAGCTTATGCAATATCTAACCCTTTATTTTCATCCAGATTTGCATTCATTTCTCACCGAGATCCTGTATTGACAAGTGAGTTGAACCACTCCATAAAGCCTCCTTCATCACATCACCAACGTCTGTGGTGACCAAGTCACGTGTGAAAATGATTCCTCATGCTCCCTGAACCACTCTTTGACAATTTGAACCCAATGAATCTTGGCATTCTTGTCCTGGAATATGCCCATGCCAACAGGGAAGAAAGAATCCATTGATGATGGATGGAGGTGTAACCTGGCCATTCAGTAGATTTGGGTACTCAGCTGACTTTATTTTATTGCTGCTTAACGTTGCTGAGCTGTAATAATGATCTAGTCATTGGCTTTTAAGTATTTGCTGATATAAATTCAAATGGTGATCTTTTTTTTGGCCAAACAGTGTATGTAATCATTGGGTTAATTCACTAGACTGCAGAATATAGTAGATGTCTACTTTTATGTGCATAATTCATAAGTGATTCAAAAGGTCTTTCTTCAGCATCTCTTCTTGTTCAGTTTAAGGAGACATGGTCCATCTGACTGTAACACAGTTGCCTCACATGTCCAGAGAAGTTGGTTTGACCTTTCACCGCTCCTCTCTGTATGTGGAGTTATCATCTTCTCTCTCTGTATGGGTAGGTATTTTCCCCAGGTCCCCTGATTTTGATGGATTGTGGTCTTCAAATAGCCTTTAGCACACGATTCTGTGCCCTGTGTGGCACTGGCATCCGTTTTCCAGGAGTATAGCCTGTCTTGTGCCATTTACTCACTGGGATAGGCTCCGGGCATGCTGTGAACCTGTGGTGGATAAACGGTTATGGAGATAGGATGAATAAACAGGGTCATCTTTCTGGGAAAGCAGAGAGACCCTACGTTCATGTTTTGGAGGGATCCGTTTAAAGAAGTACAGCTATGTAAGGTTCCATGTTGTTATATTATTTACAGAGCTCTTTTGCGCATGTCAATTTATACTCTCCCATTCTTTTAATATAAATCTATTTGTTTTTTCACTTAATTTCTCTCTCTCTCCCTCCTGCTGGCATGCTCTCCTGTCTCAGTGAGTGCTGTCAATAATTGATGATTTTTGCTGACTCAAAGGGTAACAGGTCTAAAATCAGATATTCACTTTGCTCCAGCTTTTTCTGCATATACCAATAATTGGCCTGCTACTATGTGTCTGTGTACATTGAACACATAGCCTGTTTGTTTATTTATACACCAATGCTAATAAATTTCTTATATATCTGTCTACATCTGCACACATCTCTCATGGAAGTGAAAAGGTTATTTGCGTCAGTCTCTCGAACAGCGGGATACATGGAAGGAAGTAGGGAGATTAAACGAGAAAAGAGACAGGGGGTAAAGGACAGAGATCGAAAGGGAAGGAGATATTTAGTCAGTATATGCAGTGACTGACTGGCTCACTAGACGTCACAGTGTATCAACACCGGCATAGGCAAATGGACAAGGACAGAGGGGGCGAGAAGGTGTTTTCCAGAAAAAGAAGCTTCACTTTTGGGGCTTATGGCGGGTGAGTGAGACAACTATATTAAACAGACTAAAGACTCCACCTTCATCTTATCACCTTTGATGATGCTTATAGGAATATAGTCTATATGATGATTGCCTTTCATGTCATTCACACTTTTAAAACAGAATAATTTGGTATTAATGTAATTCAAACTGTTTTAACAGTTGTTGCTACTTTGTCTACAGGGTGGATAAGTTCATTGGTACAGAAGAGGCACGGTAATATGTGATCTCTCTCTACCTGTATCTACCTGTGTAGCTGACTTTGGAATGCCAGCATATATACAGGGCTTGTTGACCTTATAGCATGCATGTCTGTCTAATGGTGTCTCACACCAGATCGGAGTCCATACAGCACAGCATATTAGACATTCTTGATCCCCCACCCAATGAGACGAAACCTCTCCTTCCCGCTACTTCTGGCCAGAGGGTAAGCGTCTGCTTTTTAACTGAGGATTCCACCACGAGAAGCTACTTCTATGTCGACTGACGTTTGCTTCCCCCTTTTCTGGTCAAGGACACCGAGCTTTTTGAGATAATTGAAAAACTTCAGGTAATTCATAACTATCTGCTATGAATTGGGTCTGTTCAGACCCTGGTAGCACTGGACCCCCTTTTCAATCAGTGATGCTTGCGTTTCTTTTTCCATTAGGGAAGTCGGCTTGACGAGCAGCGCTGTGAATTCCCTCCTCCCTTGAAGGTAGGATCCTTATAATGAAACATTCAAAATGTCAAACTCTGTGTGAGATGGTCATGCAT
This sequence comes from Hippopotamyrus pictus, assembly GCA_026781145.1. Lineage (NCBI taxonomy): Eukaryota > Metazoa > Chordata > Actinopteri > Osteoglossiformes > Mormyridae > Hippopotamyrus > Hippopotamyrus pictus. Next base: position 21,087,237 of record JAODLC010000140.1, read on the forward strand.
TCCAAGAACTTGATTCCAAAACCTTAAGTGTGTTAGATTACGGAGTAAATGGGTAGCAATTCTAAGATTTCCTTTTTTTTTCTTTAACCACAGCTTTTAAAAATTAGTGGGGTCCTGCCTTTGATCATTCCCCCTAAGTGTGGAGGCTACTGGATAGATCCGCCTTTGGAGAAGTTCGCTGCCATTAGTCCCAGTTTACGTGAGCCTGGACAAGCTACACACAGTTATGACATCATGGAGAGAGACCTGGAAGCGAAGATCTACAGAGAGTGTTTCAGATCCAAAGTCAGTCCAGTGCTCTGATGTACTGATGCACACCAAAGTCCTATAAGCCAACACATGCACTTCTTGACCGGATCCTCTTCCTCTTTCCTAGTATCATCACTCATTCACAGCAGTAGATACAGTTCTAGGATCCCTCATTCTCTCTGTCTGCTTGGAGGAGGAAGAAAAGAGAATTAGAGTCATACTGAGGTTTGTATTAACGCTCAACAATGATTTTTTGCTGGCATCCTGCTAGGTTGCATGATTTTGAGAAGATATATAGATCTAATGGACTACTGAATTAAAATCTTGAGTGATGTTAATTGTTCTTTTTGGTAAGATAAAGGGAACCATTTTGATAGGGGTCTTTACACCTGAATCTCTTTATCTTGCAGAATGAGAGAATGCACACTACATGGAGTTTTCTCTGTCTCTCTTTTCCATCATTTCCCTAATGCTGTAGAGCTGGCTAAGGTACTTGAATATTTAGTTCTGCATATAGTGACATTTCTATTATTAAGAAGGTTGCACTTTATTTAGCAGCTTGGTAAAAAGCATGTCTGATGTCTTTAAACAGTTACGGACTGCGTAGATGTTATTAAAAGCAACTCTTGTTTCTATAATTAAGTTGTTTGCGACTCCTTTGAATTTGTTAGTAATGCATTTTATTAGTGACTAAAAATTATACAAGACAAAAAGATAAGTAAGACTAACAGTGACATTTGATTCCTAGATGCTTTGCAATAACGTAACCGTGACCCGATTTGAACTGGTCAGCTACCTCAAGGTAAGTTTTCTTTCTTCGACTAGTGCCCAACTTCCATTTCAATTAACTGAAAGTATCAGTTCACCTGTTTCATTAATTAAAAAAATAAACTAAATTTCAATATTGAAGTTGAACTACAAATCAATTGTGGATTATAAATTTCATGGTGTTTTTTATTTAGTTTTCTTTTTCTGATTTGATAGTGTTTTGTTAAGAACTCACTTTTGTTTGTCTTCATTTCAGGCCCCGGAACTTATCACGGCATTTGACGAGCACAGAGTGTCACAGAACTTCAAGTTTGGTGTTTTATACCAGAAAGAGGGACAGGTAAAACACTGAAGAATGCTGACTATAAAATGAGCAGGGCAATAGTAAGAGAGTGTAAACTCTATCTTAGTTGTAATTAGATCCTGGATTTATTTGTGTCATTTGCTCTTGCATATATTTCAGTTGACCTTTCACAACTCTGATGAACACCCTAGGATTCAAGCAACTTTTTTCAGAAGAGGTCAGAACAGCTCAGTTTTAGCTCCAGCGAGTAATTTGAAATCGATATTGACAGATAAACAGATATCACAGGGATGATAAGCATCCTACATGTATTAAT
>JAODLC010000140.1:21094902-21106691 GCA_026781145.1 Hippopotamyrus pictus
TCGAAAAGGCATGTGATGTTTTAAATATATGGCTTTTTTACCCGAAGAGCTTCGTAAAAAAACATGAAAACAACAGCGAAACCGTGTAGAAATCAGCGCGCGTCAGGGGAAACATAGGGAAACCGAATTGCCCGGAACACCTGTTCACATCTGTAATTAGTAATCAGCCTGCAATCAGAAAGTGAGCTACAACTGCTAAATGGGTTATATAATGCAAAGGATGAATTATAATCGTTTGCGCATTTTGACCATTTTATTTAATCATAAAAATGCCTTTCCTTGACTCACCAGCGATCATTTCTCAAGGAGAAAACCGCATTGTGATAGTGTACAGGAAGAGGTACCCGTATAGTCCTATGCGTTCATATCCGGCGTAACCTTTGGCATAGTTTCCCTTCTTCTCTCGATCAGAAATACGAGTTAAGTAAGTATAGACAAATACCGACATGAATGCGTTAAACCTCGTAATACTACATGGTAAAACACAAAAGAACTACATTGCATTGCTACGTGAAGTGACTTAATGTTTGCTGTTAGGTATAGTTACAGCTGTGAATTACAAGCGGTTCTTTCGCGTTGTTTAACAGCAAGAGATGATAACATTGTGTAAAGGCGCATTCATATACGTAGAATTTCTGTTACATACTTTGAAATCATTTTCAGATAATGGCTTCCCGGAAAGTAATCGAGCTATTTTATGATGTCGTCTCCCCATACTCCTGGCTGGGATTCGAGGTTAGTGTATTTGTCTTTGTTGGCAGGTGAATATTCAGAAAATGATTAAACGAAATGTCAAATTTTAATGTTTTGTTTAGACATTAATTTGACAATCAGTTTTAAAGGTTTTTTTTTTTTTTTGCTTCCTATACTGTAGGTCCTTTGTCGATACAGAAATGTATGGCACATTGACCTTAAACTTCGCCCTGCATTTTTAGGAGGAGTCATGAAAGGGTCTGGTAAATAGCGATATTTGAACATTTTAAACTTTGAAGCAGGTAAAAAGAGGGGTGTATACGAAAAAGGATCATTTAAAAAACGTAGTAGTAGCTTTTACAGTCTGTTGATGCATTGTAAAGTTCACTGTATAAACATAACGTGTTGACTTCCGTTTATGTCTTTACACGTACAGGCAATAAGCCCCCTGGGTTTATCCCTAACAAATTTCTCTACATGGGAAAAGACCTGTCTCGGCTGGCTGAGTACTCTGCGGTTCCCCTTAGTAGTCCTAACGATCCTGATGAGGTCATGTTCCGGAAGGGTACCCCACTTTTCCTCTTTATTTTATGTACCACTACTACAACAACAACTGCTACTACTGCTACTACTACTACTACTACTACTACTACTACTACTACTAATAATAATAATAATAATAATAATAATAATAATAATAATAAAAAATAATAATAAGATGATGAAGAAGAAGAATAATAACAATACAACAAATGTAATTTGTGATCATTATTTATGGGTTGTTAATTAAAAATTACAGAGCTATCGTTTTTAGTCCTGGTTTCTTAACTGGATGATGATATAGGTGTACAAACTCTCCTGGAAGTATGGGAGTTCCATTAGTGGTATCCAGCTGAACTCAGTCTGATTCCCTTCTGTACCTGGGCTGCCAGGTTCTCTTGCAGCTATGCGCTTTATAACTGCTGTGGGAGAGAGATACAGAGCTGATGAGCCAAGTGTGGAGAGAGTCTCCAGGGAGATGTGGATGAGGATCTGGTCTCGAGACGAAGACATCACCCTGCCTGCCTCACTCTCTGAGGTACTAGCTGGACCAGTATCTTCATCGCTGCTGCTGTGTAAATCTCTGCAGACCCTATATCTCATTTTTGTCATTTGAACGCCAGGCCGCGTTGAAGGCAGGACTTCCTGCTAGGGAAGTGGAGGAGCTTTTGCAGTTGGCGGCTTCTGAGAAGATCAAGGACAAACTGAAGAGCGTAACCCAGGAAGCACTGGACTATGGGGTCAGTTTGAAATGATGTCAGTTTTGACAACTGTTGTCTCACATCAAACTGATATTTACTTTTACAGGCCCACATGGAATTCTTGCACCAATCAAATTGCCGGAGTGGGCGGGGACTCTGATAAGCAAGGGAATGTTTTTCATTATTGTTCCGCAGTGCATTGCTGTATCTAGTGTCTTAAGGTGAGGGATCAGCTATTCAACATTGCATCAGATAGAAAGGACAATAACATGTTTCAGGACCATAAATATTAAAGCAGGTAAGTACATACTTACAGGGGCATTTCTAGCTATTAAAAAGATCAGGCTAAGTCAAGTTTACTCGGGGTTTGACTTTTTTTTTTTTTTTTGGGAAGGATGATTGGCATCGGGTCTAAAATACTCGAGGCTCGGCTTAGAATACTAATCAGACCTAAAGACGGCCATGCGTACTTATTTGGTTGCTTAGTTATACGATTTCACTATACAGTAAATTGACTGATTTGACTCATGTTTGTGATTGACTGCCAAATAAATATATTAAATAAATGCGTCCATGTATGCTTTTATAAATATATACTCTCTCTCCTCAAACTCTTTTATCTAGTCATTACATTTGGGTAATGGCTTGCAGGTTATGCTCTGTGACTGTGATCAGAAAGTTGCAGATTCAAATTCCCTGGCTGGTGAAATGATATCACCACTGGGCCCCTGAGCAAGGCCTCTGACCCCCAGTTACTCCAGGGAGACTGTATGACCCTGCTCTTTGATCCTTACTTGTACATCACTTTGGACAAAAATGTCTGCTAAATGAATGTCATGTAAATGAATATACACCTTGTGTCACAAGAATCTGTCTCTCAGGGCTGCTTATCTCTGAAGCTGCCCCCGTTTGTTGAGGTCGTCTCAGCCCTGTCTCTGTTATAGGCCTTTGGCTTTCCCCTCATCGTGTGTCATGTAGACGGAAAGCGGGAGATGTTTTTTGGATCTGACCGATTCGAGCTCATGGCCCACTGCCTAGGTGATTACTCCGGTATCGTCACTCAGTTTGTTTCTCATCACATTATCACTTTCTTAAGAGGTCAGTCATCCGAGCATCCTTGACATTAGTGAAGATCTCGGGGCTACAGTTACAGAACTGCCATCGTTATGGACATTTTAGTAATTCACTGATATTACTGATTTCAGAGTAATTAATTTGAAATGAAAGCAAGTCACTAAAACTCACTGTACTCAGAAATGCGAATAGTGGTAAGTCGTTTTTAAATAGTGCTGAGTAAAATTCCAGGTTCAAGTTGTTTAAACAAAACATGCCTCAATTTTTGAAAGAAATGGAAAAATTGATATCATGTAACACCTGACTCTTAACATAGTATAGGATGTAACATTTACTAACTGCATTTAATGTAGTGAAAATTCCTACGTGAAACTTTTGAATGTGCCCTTAAACTTGAAAGACATTCCAGTAAAGAACATTTTTAAATTAAATTTAATAATTTCATTATATTCATATCTCTGGACTCATCTTCTCATGTTCGTGGTATTTATTTTTCTTAAATTAACATTATCACCCTGAATATGTAGCCATGTTTAGAAATGCTCTGGCTACCTTACACATGTTTAGCAGAACCTGTCTGCTCGAGGACAGGAGCGCAGTGTGTCATCACATGACCACCACATCCCATCCTTCTTTTACAGGAGAGAAGTGGTTGGGACCTCAGCCGATAAAGCTCACTGCTAAAGTGTGAAACCGCTTCTTCCACAGGGATGCAAATAAATGGCTGAAATAAACGCATCTGTGGGGTTTTATTTGCTGTACCTGTAATGTAAACCCGCTGGCCGAGCCTGGCGTGGCCACAACGATGATAACAGTGATGGAGCCAGAATTTCAGGTTTAGGTGTGGGAGCTGCTGTAGGGCTATGAAAAAGATGAACAGAGAGGCAGAAAACGTCAGGTAGGCTGAACAAAAGGAGCTATGTACATAAACAGGAGTGGAAAGACCTGTTTAGCCAAAGTAGAAGAGAGAGAGAGAGGAGGCTTAATGCAGTTAGACTGGAAACCCTGGAGACAGGATCATATAGAGTATGAAAGCGAGTGTTCTTGGGAGACTCTGACCTGGAGCCACTCAATCTGACTGCATCCCAGAGCTATAAGAAATCCAAAGGACATGGACTTAGAGTGAAGGAAGCTGGAAATCAGCAAACAGATGAAGGTGGACCTGCTGGAAGGCTGAACGAAAGGAGTGAGTCACTTAGCCGCGTGGCGCAGACTAACAGGCAGAGAACGAGGCCAGAAGGAGCGGTGAGAGTTATGTGAGAAACCTGACATGTCACCTGTAGCTGAAAACATTGTAACTAAGGGAAGCCAGTGCAATAAAAACTGATTTTAATCACACTTCCCTTTAATCAGAGTAATCATTAAGCTTTAAAGGTAGAGATTTTTTACAACAGTGTTTTGGGTAAGCAAATTGTGGGTGTGTTCAGTAAGTGAGTAGTGGTCCTTTAAAGAAAATTATATATGTGTGTGTGTGTGTGTGTGTGTGTATAGTATTGAAATTTTACAAATACATGGAATGGCTGAGGTGCCCCTGAGGAGAGCACTTATGTCACTGTTAATTTGCATGTTTTAACGCTAAACTGTACGTTTTTATTCTGAGCAAAAATTCCACTCTAACATATTCTTATGTTCAAAAAAATACACTGACTAACCAGATAAATAGCGTTTTACTTATACTTTATTTGACTGACACTTTTGCAAAATACTGTCTGTGTGTGTACATACACGTATAAATATATAAATGAAAAATGTAGCACATAATATGTATGTGTGCTTCCTGTTCAGTAGCATTTGCAAGAGTACATAGTTTGCCAAAGGGGAAAATGTGGTAAAACAGGTTAAAACCATGCCACAAATTACTGAGGTAGGCAGCATTAGTTAATCCCCTAACCTAAAACATACCGTGGCATTTCGCGAACATATCCCTTGGCAATGGCTACCCCGTTCCATGGGCCTGTTACCCAAAGGTATCCCCCCCCCCAGTTCCCTCACGCTGCTTTCATCATGTCCGTATTTTGTGGTATCTAGTTCTTTTTCCACTATTACTCGACCTATTTCCTTTGCTCAAACAGAACCTTAGAAAATTATGCTGCTGATGTCTCCTTACCTGTGTCTGTCAGGGCCTGGGTGACATGAAGTTGCACTACTGGACACAGGTCACACTGCAGGTTTAGCTATTTTAAGGGGGATATTAGTAGCAGAAACGAAACCTTCAATATCAGCTGTATGATTAAACAGTCCATCAGAAGTGACCCTTTGAATGGCCGAGTAAAGCCTGAATGCGTTATGTATTTAATCAAGGCAGTGGCTCTGGAGTATGTAAATATATACACACTTACCCGTAATGCACCTGTAAGGCATGTGTGGTTCCTCTAATAATAAACTTCATGTCCAAATAGGTGTGGTGACCACTTATCTATTAATGGGAATTCTGATATTTAATGGCGCAAACGTCTGCTGCTATCTGTTTTTAATTGCACATATACTATGCGTTAATTTATTTTTATTCATTTCCTCTCCGATATTCTGTTTCCAGAACATGCTATTTGGGCAATGTGTATTTTTTAAATGTGTTTGCACTATATTTACTTGTCTGCACTGTGTGTACTGTCTTTGTCTTGTTTTGCTTGCTGCTGAATGGACTAAAATGTCCCCTGTCATCAATAGAGTATATTTTATTTTATTTTATTTGCTGCATTAAACCATTAAATGCAGTTCAGTGTTTTACTTCTAGGATGGCGTCCTATAATTCAGGTTACCAGTGTCAATATGGGGACAGTTTCTGCGGTGAGTCTTAATTAGGTCTTTTTCTGACTTGCTTTTGTCTGTGTTTTTCTCACTGCTTCACATTTATATTTGGACATTTGCAGAGGTGGGTAATTGAAGTCCAGAGTAAAATTCCAGACCAAGGATTTGTCCCAATCAACAAGTTGAGCATAAAGTGTCACAGTATTCGTATACTCAACTGGCTGGTGGAAACAAAATCTTGGTCTGGATTTGTACTCTTTGGTCCTGAACTACCCACCTCTGGTCATTTGCATGCTCTACCGTCTGTCATAAGATGCCCCCTTGCAATGAGCCACGTTGGCCTTCTCTAAGGGTACAGTCCCCTCCAACTTGCCGCTAACCGCTCCATCAACCGCTCCGCCTGCAGCGATCCGTGTGTACGAGCAGGAAGTGATCGTGGTGCCCATCGTGCTCCTCTTGAGCTTCCTGGTGACTCTTGTCTTCCTGCTGCTGCTACGTTTCTGCCCTGAGAAGGTAAACCGGCGGCGGCGGCGCAGCCACACCAACAGCCTCCAGCGGCAGCGATCCAGGAGGGAACGGCAAGGCATTGATGGTGAGGGAGCCAGAGAGTGCCAAAAGTGGGAAGAAAATGTGTATAGATGTATATCTGAGTAGTGAATATAAATTTACTCAGTATATAACAATGCAAAATTTGTGGGTTCAAATCCCACAGGGCACACGTAAAATCATAATCCTTCCCTCTACTGCAACCACATGTAAATCTGTTAAACATTTTCTTTGACTGCCTAAGACTTTTGCACAATACTGTATTTGCTTACTAAAGCAGTGAATACAACTGTCAAAACTGCATTATTGACCACATAGCAGTGTCTTTAGCATTCTGTCTGTGTCTACAGCTCCCATAGGACTGAATCCTCTGGAGCATGAGACCATCTCTCTGGATGGCCCCACCTACTCCACCTTCATTCTGTCCCCTCAGCCAGACCCCACCCCACAGCCTGTCCTCCCAGAGTTGCCTAGACAGAGACTACCTGAGTCTTTCAACAAGATCTCCACTCTGCCATTCACTTTCTCGCTGAACACAGATGAGTGTGTCTCTCTGTACCGCGCCAGGATGGACGACAGAGATGTGGTTCTAAGAGTCCTCAACGGTAACCACTGCTGTCTCTGCCCTCTCTCTACATTCTTCCTCCCTAATTAGCTCTGCCACCGGCACGCCAGCTTTTGAATTTGAAATTGAATCGAAACAAACCCAATCAAAAATAGACTGAAGGTACACCTTAAAGAAAAGGGCAGCACTAAGTCTGAATTAGATACTAACAGGTTGTTGTGGAATACAGTGGAAATAGCATAGTTCTATTAATACTTTGATTCTGTGTTCTTGTTCCTCTTGTGCGGCTCTCCCCAATGATAATCCCACTGTTGTCAGTCTTGTATCCCTGACCAACATCACGCACTCCTTTTTCTTCCCGCTCCATCCCTCTCCTCCTCAGATTCTGCCAGTGCCAGTGAACGGCAGAACTTCCAAGGCTTTACCTCCTTTCTGTGGCAGCTGGGCTCGCACCCATTCCTGCCCGCTGTGCTGGGCACTGTCACGCTGCGTGCCCCGCTCATCACCGTCGTGGAGGAGCTGTCCAACCGGGACCTCCTGGGCTTCCTCTGGAGGTGTCGGCAGGTGGGGGCACGGTTCGGGGGAGCTGAGCACATGTGCTGAACTCTGTCTCTATGTCTGGATGGAGCATAAATACCGAGTTGTCGTTGACAGGATAATGTGACTCATGAGGCCCCTTGTGACCTGACAGAGAAGCGTATATTCACCATGGCAACCCAAGTGGCATCCGCTCTGGTGAGTCCCTCTCTCCCCTCCCCCCGGAAGCTGAATGGTGCCCGAGCCACCCTAAACTCTGGCTTAAATTCTTCCCAATCCAGGATCACCTCCACAGAAAGGATGTTGTCCATGGAAACCTTGGGGCCCGGAGTGTGCTTGTGGGCCGGGATCTGACAGTCAAACTGTGGGGACTGGGCACAGCATACAAGAAAACTCAGGCTATTCCACCCCCTAATAATAGCGGGATTAAAAAATGGCAGGCTCCTGAGGTGCTAGCCAGGAGGAGCGCCGCTACTCACAGCGACATGTAAGTTGCTGAAACGGTGAGCGGGAACAGCGGTGCTGACAGTGAGCTAGGCTGGGAGTCTGCAGTAGTAACACAGTACCATTTCCCCCCCCCCCCCCAGCTGGTCTTTTGGCATCTTGCTGTATGAAATGGTGACTCTTGGTAAGTTAAATGTCCTTTTTCTCGGTGTTACAGGGGTTGAGGTGCAATATATCAGGGTATAATGAACCCAAGTTAATCCAGAAACTTGAAAGTTGAAATATGACATGGACTTGTGTCTCCTGTAACTGGGAAATTCAAAGGGGAGAGTAAAACTAAAGGGTAGTGAGCAAAAGGATGTGAATACGCACACACACTGTGGGAACAGGCCACACTCTTCCTCATCTCTCCCAAACTCATCAAACTCACTTATTAACTGAGCATTTGTAGGTGTAGAGCAAAATGTCATCTATACCTGAGCCCCCTTGACATTGTTCCACCTTCGGTCAGCTCATATAGACCATATGGCCAAAAGTATGTGAACACCCCAGTTAATCAGAGGAATTTCCTGTTTAATATACACCCACTGCTGACACAGACATATAATGAAGCACATAGTTATGCAATCTTTTGCAACAATTATTATCAGCAGAATGGGTGGTTGTTGTACAGGAGAGATTAGTGACTTTCCACTCGGCTCCATCACAGGACGCCATCTTTCCACATCTTTCCAAGTCAGTTCACCAGATTTGTCCTGCTAGAGCTGCCCTGGTGGGCTGTAAGTGAGGTGATTGTGAAGTGGACACATCTGAGAGAGAGTTCAGCTGTGAAGTGGTCAGTCACACAAACTCACAGAAAGTGACCTCATCACTCAGCATCATTACCCACCCTGAATGGCAGCAAATCCCACCAGCAATGTTACAAACTCCTAGTGAGAAGCTTTCCCAGAACACAGGATATTACAGCAGCAAAGTATGACCAACGTCATATCAATACCCGAGGTTTTGGAATGAGATGTTGGACAAACTGGTGTCCACATGGTTTTGGCCATTTATATTTAAAATATCTTCCAGATGTTTTATTTTGAATGAGTTTGCTGAATTAAGAATAAAATGTATACTGAGTCTCAGTAATGTAGTGTTTCTCAAACCAGTCCTCAGCGTGCCATTTTTCTCCCCAGTAGGGAGCTGGGAGGGAGCAAAAACATGGACGGTCTGGGAAACACAGCAGTTTTGTCAGTGATGCTGCTCAAATGGCCTTATGGATGGGCTGGGCATTTATAGGGTTAGGGTTGACTCACTGGGCATGGAGTCGTCTGCGTAAGAGGTACAGGGTGCTAAAAGCGGCATGTTTCCAAATGGCTGTGGGTACTTGCTTTAAAAATCTGAGGAATGATTTCCAAGAAAGTTCAAGTATAGTTTTGTGTGGAAAAAATGTAATCTTTAATGTGATATAGGCCATCAATGATTTATGACCTGTGATATTTGGGTGTGAGGCTGTGAAAGACTTTCTCACAATGCTGGTGACAAGGAGCTGTTGCTTGCTGCCATCCTGTCACAGGGGACGCCCCGTTCGCAGACGTGGCAGTAAATGAACTCCTGCAGCAACTGCAGAGAGGCAGGACTCTGAAGAGGCCAGCCCACTGCCCCAGCTCACTGTAAGTAGTCACAGTCACCATCCCAGCACCATTTGGTGTAACGCCCTCAAAACACAAAGCTCTCGACAAATAACAGGAATTGCTTCATATATGGATGTGACAGTTCAGATAATGTTGTAATAAATTGTAATGGAAGTTAGAGGAGAAAAAAACTCCTCTGTGGGTTTAATTCCCCCCGCCCTGGCATGCAAACCTTATACGTTTTAGGTTTTCATGTCTAGGTTTAGACTGAAGTGGCTGTTGTCTATCCATCAACGTGCTTAAGGTCTGGACCTTAGGTGAATAACAAGATTATTGTGGTACATATTATCACAAATAGCATTGTCCTGAAGACATATATATATATATATATATATATATAATGACAGATTCTGTTACCTTGCCTTTCTCAGTTACTCGATCATGAAAGCCTGTTGCCAATGGAAAGAGCAAGACCGTCCTTCACTGGCTGAACTGAACCGCAAGCTCCAATCTGGAGAGAAGTCTGCCAATGACCGGGCTGTCCTGCGAGTACCAGAGCCAATCAACATTGAGCGCTACCTGCAGGAGGCTGGATATGTGGAAGATAACAGCTACAGTGTTCTTTGATAGATGCTAGTGCTTAGTCTTTCGCACATAAGGATTTAGGACTGTTATTAACAGATTTGGATGGGCATGTAAGTAAATGTATGTATGAGGTGTGGTCAGGGTTACAAATTCTGTGTAATATAAGATTAATTATAAAATATTGATGTTTTATGATGTCGTGAAGAGTAATTATTGCTATATATTTTCCGTGGTCAGTCACCTGTGACATTTTTCCCCCTTTATGAAATTCCAGCAGTCGTATGCTACTAAATGTGTCCTTGCTCCTTATTTCCCTGTAGTTTAGTTGCATGCTTGCAGGTTGTGTAAGTGATAGCAGCATCAATGTTGATGTCAGGGATAGGGTTTGGGTGAAGCCGGGCTTTCCGCGTATCCCGGCATGTACCCACGGCAGAGGGTCACTAAGCAGGTAACCTGATTGGCTACCTTCCTGATTGGCTACCTTCAGTATGCGTTGACATGTCCTACGGAATGTGTGGCATGCCACTCCTAACAATGAGCTGCAGTAAATAGAAGTCATCCATCATGCTCATTTTCTAAGTATTGGTAATGATATAGCAGCAGCATATTGGCTGTGTTTGTCTAGTTTTCTTTTATAAAACATTGGGACAATCAATCATACGTTAAGACAGCAAAAGCAGACTACTGACTGCATACAATAGGAGTCTCAGATCTGCTGCTGGCCCCTGATTGTGTGTCCTGTCAATAAAGATTTTAAAAGTTCAGGTTAAGCCCACAAACTGCTGGTTATGGGATGCACTGCAGGGGTCCAGGTGTGAGCAGTGTGAATCGGTACGCTTTTTAAGCTGCTAGTGCTTGAAGTATTACTGAAATGTACCGCATGAAAATGCACATGAAATAAAAATTATTTTAAAATGCTTGAATATGTGGACTAAATCTCACTCATCTATGGTTTAAAGACTTACAAAAACAACCTGTCAGGCATAATATCCATTAATAGTCTTTTATTTCTAGAGCCATAAGCAGTAGGCTAATCAACATGTAGATATTTTAGCAGAAGATTAACAATGATCGTTTTCATAGATCCAAACTGCAAGAATAACAAAATACTGTTTTAGTAGATTAAAATGGCTATAAACCAGACCTCACTTGTGTAAAAAAAAAAAAATGTAAAAGTAATTCAGTCATACTTTTCATTCCAGTATATTTGGAATCACAGTTGTCTGTCCACCAGTGTAGAACAAAAACTTCACATGGAATGATGGACAATGTAGTTCACTGTATGCTTTGGAGCAGAGGAACCTGGTATTGCTATTTTTGAACTCTAATACTATGTTACTTCACTAAAACACCACTGAAACAGTGAAAAGGCAACTCTTTGACATCAGATGTTGTTTTAGTTAACTAATGAATAATGATGATGATCGCCTTCCTTCATTACATATGCACAGAGATGACCAAATGTGGGCAACATTTGCTGAGAGACAGACAGCCAATCCTTAACTCCCCTCTCACAAATACACATTCAGAAGTCTGGCATTATGGTGACCTTTTTTCAGATATACTACCACCCTCTTTCACAAAACACAGAAAAAAGTCTCCATAGAATGGAATCTAAGCCCTTACACAATCTTTCTCGTCCTTCTCTCATACCAACCCTAACCCCCCAAAGAAGAGGTGTGGTACAGCCACCCCCCCCCCAAGATAAAGATAAAGGGAAGATAAAAATGAAGGAGA
>JAODLC010000140.1:21106791-21122039 GCA_026781145.1 Hippopotamyrus pictus
TGGTATGGCCCACCCGGACAGGTCCTATCAGTGTCTCAGTCCCTCAGGTTGTTGATGGAGGCGCAGATCTTAAGTGCAGGCCCCAGCTTGATATTCATGGTGGACATGAGGTGCTCCTCCCTCAGCAGAAGTAGGGCCTGACCGTCAATCTCCTGCGAGAGGAATTGACTCGCCAGGTCCTCACAGCCTGATGGACAAGAGAGAGAAAGAGCACTATGAACATGGTCCTTCTGAGGCGTTACAGAAATACAGTGGTTCCCAGTACATCTGACTACGTCTAGGACCATGGCAGGAAGGGCGCATTTTAAATAACACAGCAGCTGTTTGGTGGCATCCAATTGCCATGTAGAGAATTATTTACTACAGTAAAATCCCATTTTAGTGGACTCGGTTATATTGGAATTGTCTATAATGGACAAGGTCTGCTGGTCCTAGAACATGCAGAAAAAGCATCGGATATAGCAGACTCGCGTATAACGGAATTTCGCTTATAAAAAAACAATTTGGTCCCCATGGCCGCTTTTAGCTGTAGTTTTGTTCAGCTATAACGGACATGCCGGTGATATCCAGTGCAGATACGTAGTCGGGATTATTAATAGTCACGCATCTGGTCAGGTAAAGTTGGATTACTACATGTACAATATAATAATCTATACCACAAGTGTATCTGCTGGGGTGTGGCATGAGTAAATGGTGTCCTGTAGTTGTATTCTGGGTGTACAGCAACTCTGGATATAATGGACTTTAGATATAACGGACTGTTTTGCCAGGTCCCTTGAAGTTCATCATAAGTGGATTTTACTGTATGTCAAACTTAGAGCCTGCTGGAAGTACAGGAACACCCTGACTCTAAGGCTGTGCAAATGGACGTAGGAGATCCAGTTGGTCAGTTTGGCTTCTTTCCCCCAACAAGCTTTTCTTGTCGTTAGAAGGTACAGTAAAGGTGACTTTGCACTTATAGAATTTTATTTTCATATCATTAACTCTTATACCCATACAATATATGGAAATCCGGATAGATCTGGTTTTTATGAGCCTCTCTGTGACATGGGGGATGTGACATGGACATACAAAGTGATCAGCAATGCATTGTAGGTAAATGTTCATCTCAACCTGGTGTGATTTCACATTTTGGAACAAGCATCGCTACTTAGGGAAAAAGACAGAGGGGCCCAGAACATGGTAATTTTCAGTTCTACTAGCCAAGAGGGACACACACTACTCAATGTAATAATAACAGGGTGAGGAATTAAATAAAACATCAAACAGTAAACCAGGGATGCCAACGGGAAACTCACCTTGCAGAGACGAGATAAACTGACACACTTCCTCTACGCTCCAGTGAGAAGGGCTTCCAGACAGGAACTGGGCCCCGTCTAGCGAGAGGCCCCCGGGGGCCTGGCCTTCCAGCTGGGGCCTGCAATGAGCAGGCCGAGGGACAGAAAACGACGAACCTGGAGACAGAGACAGCGAGTCTTCCTCTTCTTCCTCCTCACAGCTGGAGACATCTTCTGAGCGGCTGGACTCTGATCGACACTTTGGGTGGGATGGTGGGTTATTAGAAAGAAGCTCCCAGTGAGTTTGGGCACTAGCAAGTAACACATCAATGAAAGGGTGGCCCTGCAGCTCAAAATGGTGCCAGAGAGGACCCCATCATCTTCAGGCTGGGCGTCATTTAGGGCAGCCATCACACAGCGGATCCCTCCTACAAGCTCACCCCACCCCTCCTACTGGCATCACCCCTCCACAGCCCAGCTGCACGCTTAGCAAAAACTGCACAGAAAAGGAGACACACAAGTTAACACTTGCACAACACACGTTACAAGGAATGCTCACACACCTTGACGGGCAGGTGTCTTCCCGCTATTTTGGCACTGGCAATTTCTGAACTGCTTCTGCGAGGACCCCTGCGCCTCAGGATGCCATCTGGGCCTGCAGGACCCCCAGCCACACCTCGTAGGGCCCGGCCGCGCCGTGAGCGGTACTGGTGGCTGCAGCTCACGTTGTATCTGTAGGG
Source organism: Hippopotamyrus pictus (assembly GCA_026781145.1). NCBI lineage: Eukaryota > Metazoa > Chordata > Actinopteri > Osteoglossiformes > Mormyridae > Hippopotamyrus > Hippopotamyrus pictus. The sequence continues at coordinate 21,108,809 of JAODLC010000140.1, forward strand.
GAAGGGGCCATAGAGTACAGCCATCAGCAGTTCAGTGATAAGAGAATGCTACCTGGCTGCCCATGAATCATAAGGCAGCACTTCCACAGTACGGGCCTTTTGCAGCCCCTAGTGGAGAATAAGTCAACTACAACCATTCCCCTTCTTGCAAAATCCAGTAAAAATCAAATCAGACATAACGGTGTTCAATAATCATAATAACCACAAATATACTGATGCAACCATTGATACTGTAGCACTACTATTGCTAACCCAACCTGGAAGACCAAATAGTCTTTTAAACCCCATCTAAAAAGATCTGAATATTCCGAAAGAAACTGCTCTAGGGTTGAAAACCTTAACCAGATTTTGTAACATGCTACTTGGAGGTTGTTAAACTTAACAGTTTTTATATTTTTTACTGTTTATTTTCTCTAAGCGATGCCACAGGCCAGTTGTTCAGAAAATATGACTCGTCAACTAAATATGCTACACACCACTATAATGATGTATGTTAAGGTAGAATTTTTTTATCACATCATAAAACAAAGAATCATGCGTGCAGTATTGTGAAAATTTTCATGGCATAAAACAAGACTACAAATTAATTTTGATCCTGCATAATCCCTTTGAGGTGCTGACAAAATTATTTTGCAGTTAAAGGAGCTTTAATGCTGAAATTGTAACGCTTCACAAACAATGAGTGACTAACAGGAATAATAATGATTAATAGTAGTGTTGGTTTGTTTATGTTGGTTGTTAATGCCATGCCAGCAACTAGGGTGAGAGTAAATAGGGATTAAAGTAGGAATTAAAATGAGCCAAAAAGGTAAAAACTGCATACATGACTACAAAAAGCTACAGTTAAAAAAAAAATCTAAATAAGATGCTTAAGATTAGCATACAATAAAAAAAATCTAAAAAAAACTTTTGGCTTGACTTTACTAAAAAAAGCACTCTCTTAAAGAATGAGTAAAATGGTAACCATTTTAGTTAACTAAACTTTTGCCATCTTTCTAAAAACTGGACTTTCATCCCATTCAGCCTGCCATATTTTCATTACATGAGACAATAGTAGAGGCTTGAGATATGAAGGTGGTGTGAGTCACTGTTGTATATCTGAAGTAGCAGTGGTGGTGGCAGTAGTAATAGTAACCGTACCTCTTGGCACAAGTCATGGAGCAGAAGCGCTTGGAGCCCCGGAACTGGTTCGCTGGAGCAAAACCTTCACAGTATTCACACTTCATCACTGGGTGCAGGGGCGGGATAAAGAGTTACATCCAGGAAATACACAGAACCTCCGGCTGGGCTCATCTGCTTGCTTTTTACAGATCATACACTCACCTGCAGGAGACTCAGACTCTGTCTGGTCTGCAGGTGATACGGCCATTGGCAATGTCCCATCAGATCGATCCTTCACTGGTCCAGTAACCTGTCAATCAGCAAGTGGTTACCACGGTTACAGAAGCCACTCCCTTTGACAGTCCAGTAGTGTGTTGCACCAGCTTAGCGTAAGTACGATAATAAAGTCAGTGTAAAGTCGTAAAGTGCACCTTAAGTCCTATGCTGAATCTAGCGTCGCATTCTTTGTCAGTCGCACCACTGCTACTTAAACTACATCTAAGTTAGTAGCTAATAAATAAAAATATTGCTGCACAGAATGACGTTTTCACTGTGCACAAGCAATCAAAATCATGGTCTGATATTACTAGAACCAACTCGCTGTTCCACATGTTTGTTGAGTTTGGGTCAGAGCTACCGATTTCTCTGTATTTATGAGAACTGTTTAACACACAGCTGTAATGAAACCTGTAATGTGCCACGGATGGCGCGATGTAAGAAGTGTGCGCTAGGTAGCGTGCTAGGTTTGGTTTAAGGGTTCCACGGATCACAAAACTCACAGTATTTGAGTCACAGACTGGATCATTTTTCAGATCCTCAAAAAAGAAAATAAAACTGCTTTGTATTGGAAGGAAGTCAACTTTACATTGGATGGAAGTCCATAAAGGACATACATCATTGTGTTTTTCTGTCTTATGTCAAGATCACTACTTATTTTTCTTGTGATCTCAGTATAGCCAAAGTTGTTTTTTCGAGATCATAAAATAATTTCTTGGAAAAACAATAGTTGTAGACAGGGGAACAGTATATGTTATGAGAAGGAAAGTAGATTCCACTAAAATGCCATGACTATCATGCTGTTGCATTCATATTCTACGCATAAGTGGGGGATTCTCTCTTGTGAGAAATGATTTTAAGTTTTAAGTGACAGCGACAATAAAACTTTCACACTATCATAGTAAACTTTTGCAGTTAATCTGAGGTTAACATATGCGGGTAGTGGGGGGGAATCCTTATGCATCAACGGATATCTGTTATACCACTAGTATGTTTATGAAATTTGTGGTTAAGTTAGATAATGTAGAACTATAATAAATGTAGAACTATAATAAATGTACTATACATATTATTTTTGTCTAATATTGCTGGTGGCAGCACTATTGTGTAAGGCATGCACTGGTCAATCATGTAGCACTTCTCTCATAAATATTAATGAGACATCTCGTACCACCCTGCAAAAAGGAAAACTGCCCCACCCCCCCGCGCATGAGGCAACATGGCTGCGTCTATCAGCAGAGCTCCGGAGGCTCTGGAGAAACATACGGCAAAAAAGGCTCGCACGCGATCTTCCAAAGTTTGGGAATACTTCAGTCATGACACCTTTTCTGCACCTCTACTGTAACTGATGTTAATGATGCTGGTTTAGCCATTTTTGTATTTTCTGTTTACTTATTCTATCTTGTAAGAGTGAGACAAATTATCGTTTATGACTCCTCTTACATACTGTAGCCTATATCGTTCCTTGCTCACTGAAGTAAGTTTAACTATAAGCTACCTTTGCTAGCGTTTAAAAACATGTTTCTCTAGTTATGAAATCATTCCATGTTTTAGCATCTATTTCAACATTAAAGTCAAATTGGTGTACTGAAATAATTAAGTATTACATTGATTATTAACTTTTGCAGTGATTATTAACTTCAGTCTAGCATAGAAATCCTATTTAATATCTTAAGATTTACCTTTTCTGTTAATAATGCTCTAATGTTTAAGAAATGTTTTAATAAACTGAAATATTAATGAGAATTTCAGATATGTGTGAATGAGGTGAATTGTATTAAAAGACTAATTGCTTATCAATAAATTTATCAGATCAATCGAAAAATTAGTTGTTAGATTAGTTGAATAGTCGAAAAATAACTGCTAGATTAATCGTTTAAAGAATAATCATTTGGGACAGCACTAGTTCACATGAAACAAATAACAGCAGGGCAGTGCATTTCTCTGGCTTGCCAGCTGACGTTAGCTCTCTAGATTAAGGTTCAAGCCAGTGACCTTGTTTTATCCTAAATCAGCAGACAAGGTAACAAATTATTAAATTTATCACTGATAACGTTATACTATTACATGTTAAAGACAAAAAGGGTTTGTTAGATTATTCACATTTATGCCATTTTCACCACTTTTTAAGATTTTTTTAAGATGGACCTTACACCTAATATTAAGTTAGTGTAAAATTTACATTACAACATAATGCTACGTTGAAACTACTTGTGTGGTGCAACCGATCGTTTTTTAGTGTGTTAACTCGAACACAGGGCCAGCTTACATCCAGCGGAGGCTAAGATCGGACTTACGCTTAGCTGGTGCAACCCACTGCAGGTCCAACTCGTGCCTTGATAAAGAACTTACTGGAAAGGGCTCTGCACCTTCCTGGATGACAAAGCCCTCAATTAGGTGAGTGAGGACTTGGGGTTTGACTACAGCCTGGGGAGGGGGGCCCTTCTCCTGCCCACCTCCTGCTCGACAAGTTGAAAGGGACAGGCTGGATGGAGCGGGAGTGATGCCATGGGCTGAAGAGGAATTAAAAAAAAAGAAAGGAATGAGAAACCGAGTAAGTGGCAATGATGTCACTCCTACATTTTAATTTTTAGCAATACAGTAATTTGACAGTATTATATCATTATATCAGCAATACAGAAACACTGATCCCTCGCCTTCTTCAATAGCTGGGGTTAAGATAGGAGGCGATAGCTCTCTGGCCGGGGGGGTGGAGACAAGGCTGGGCCCGGCCACAGACACGTTCACATCGGACTCCGACTTCCTCTTCAGAGAGCCAGCTGCAGGTTTCCCCTTCAAGTCACAGGCGACATGATGAGTCAGGCTTTTAGACGCACATGCTCACATCAATTGGCGGGGACGGTTATAAAAGTTAACTGATGGAGAATGTGTACTTCACTCACCTGCATCTGAACAGACTGCAAATGCACTGGATCTCCACTAGGAGGCACTGCCAGTGACGGGGTAGCCTGGATATCCAAAGGGTGGGCGACAGAGAGGCAGGGAGCAGAAGAATTGGAGGTAGAGGATGAGGTAGAGGTAGAAGAGGAAGAGCGAGCTGGATTTAGCACAGGACCCTGAGTGGCAGGCAGATGAATCTGAGAGACCTGGGTCAAAGGCAGTGCACTCTGGGTTGACTTCAGGCCTGCACTGGTGCCTCCACCGACCCCCATGCCTCCTCCTGTGGCCACGGAGGTCACCTTGCTGGTGGAGTTATTCAGAGACCCGCTATCCTGGGCACAGCAGTTTCGGGCCTGCGCTAGAGCCAAAGCCTGGGAGTTTCCTAGAGAACCCTGTCTGGCACCCACCAGCTGAACAGGAACATGCGGCGGCAGGTGAGAGGTACTGGATTGGGGGTTGCTTGGTGGTGCAGGTAGAATTGGAGGGGGGTGCCTTGAGGGAAGCTGGAGGGGCAAGCGGAGGCCTTGGACAGTTTTCGGCTGAATGGGGACAGGGCCAGAAGTATGGGCCATCTTCTCAGAGCTTATGTTAGTGTTGGTTTGCTGGAGTGGTTGAACCACCAGTGTCTGGGTGTTAATATTAGGTTTGGGCCCTGCAGAGCTGACAGGATATCCTTGCGATGGGGTCGGGGTGTTGGAAGTCGGAACCAAGATGTGAGTCGCCGTGGTAGCTGAGGTAACTGTGGTGACAGCACGTGCTTGACAGAAGCCAGACGTAGAGAGAAGAAGCTGAGAGAGAGGAATGGATGGAGAAGGGGAGGAAGAGGGTGGAAGGGGAGGGGCTGGCGGAGGGGCCATGTTGGGCTGGTTTCCAGTTTTGAGGTTCATACTGGGAAGAGTGGGAGTGGAGGGCTGGGTGTAAGAAGGCAGTTTAGCGTGCATTTGTTGCTGTTGTGGGGGCTGCAGCTGCTGCCCTGTGGTCTGCTGTGCAGTCTGGGGGAACTGCTGTTGCGGCTGTTGGACCATAGAGTAGCCGGCTGAGAACACAAGAAAAAAGAGAAACAGATGGGGGGGGGAATATCAGCTTAGGAGCCCTCAACATACCACCTGAGCACAGTGACCTCAACACTGCTCAAAAGTCACATGCGCTACAAAACATTTCCTGGTTCTTAATTTTTAATTATTTAATTAATTAGAAAAGCAGGAGTTTAGAAAATGACAGGCATTAATGATGTCATAGAGTGAGGCTCCTGTTCTCTCTTTCTACCTGTGTCCTTCCGGTCGGGGCACTCTGTCTTCACTGTGGCAACTTGAGAACTGGAGACGCAGCGGAGGGCCAGGTTCTGGACCTGGATGGAGAGACACACGACGGAGGAAAATGAAAATGAGGAAAATGATAGAAAATGAGGAGAGTGATTCGTCAGGCACGGAGTCTCCCGGATACTTTGGAAGCGCTCTTACTTGGTCGGTATCGGACTGGCTATTAGAAGAGACGGGAGTAACTTCGTGTTGCTGATGTTGCTGGGTCTGTTGCTGGGTGACTGTTGCTACAGCAGCTGTTGCTGTGCCAGAAGGCATGAATATAAGCTGCGAGGAGAGTGGTGTCCTAAGAGAGCGATTTACCTGGTAAAGGATGGTAGTTAAACAGTTAATAAAAATGTCCATTTAAAACAACACAAGGTATAATAACGCAAACCTCATACTATGTTGAACACTGACATAACAGCATACAATGCTTTTTCTGATCAGTGTAAATTCAAGGCTTGCATACAACGTTTGTGAGATCTTAAAATATCAAAGAAGAAGAAGGGAGAAAATGAAACTTCAAACTCACTCTGAGGAACATCTGTCCCTGTCCAGCTGTGTTTCCACCCAGCAGTACCGACTGACTCAGGGCTGATGATGTCGTAGAGGAGGCGGGGCCAAGAGGCCGAGGGTTGCTCATGGCTCCCCCTCCTGAAGAACTTAAGTTCACCTGTGATATTAATTTGACGTTAGGCAGAAAGGATTTAGCCTAAACTTTTGTCACAAAAAGCCATTTTAATATTGTTATGTCTACTCTGTAATCAATAAATGAGCACAATGTGAAAGAAAACTAAGCTTTAATTCCTAAACACTTCCGTATGTGTTTAAAAAGGAACTTCAAACTGCAAGTGAATCTCATTTGATACATTTTAACCAAATAAAACTAGCGAGTGCAAATAACAGCCTAATAAAGAAAGATTCGTATTCCTGGTATAGCGAGACAGAGCCATTTGGACGTACGGTGCAGTGAGCTGTGCTGGTGGTTTGGGAGACACTATTACTGGGGGAACTGGACTGACGGCTGGCTGCGAGGGTGGCCTGGAGAGAGAGAGGCATGAGAAATGAGAGAAAATCAGCATCCATACAGGATCCTCCGAGGGTGACATAGCTGCTCAAACACATGACACTAACAGCTTTCAGCCAACGGCAGAAAAACGGCGCCCAAAAGCGCTGCTTCACAGCAGGACTGGTACCTGCTGCACGGCCGCAAGGTTCTGGAGCTGGGCGCTGCTAATCTGCTGCTGCAGCATCAGTTGCTGGAAGTATTGGGCTGCATTGGGCTGCCTCTGTAGGGCCTGGAGAGCCTGTATCCAGCAATGAGAACAGCGGTTATACTGGGAGGTCCTATTTTTGGCACTGGTCAGTTCTTGAAAAAGGCACAAGAAAACTTCCCATTTAATGCTTAGTGTAACATTAAGCCGGGGTACGTGGTGTCTGTGTACAAGGAAAGAACCACTACTAAATTAACGTACACTAAACTATGTACATGTGTACTACATCTGTCAGGTTTCTATATGTCTGAATCTGCCAACATTATATTTTTTATTACTGGTTTCTCTTCCTGTGCGCACTGCTGAATTTTCTCTTCACTGTGCTCATGCTAATTTGCTAATAAGGCTACACTGAATAAACTGAAGAAAAAGCCCATTAAATATTCACAGCTGAGGGCTGATTTCCAAGTAGATCTGCATGAAGTAGTCACTCCTCATCTTATTTATCAATATTCATAAGCTTATTAACATTCATACAAACTCAAAAGGTAGAAATGTGTACTTTATAGCAACCACAACAATCAGAGTGGACACTTAATAAATCTGTTACAATTTTATTATACATTTCCATCTATTATCCATGCAGCCTTCAACTACTGATCCAGGCATTTTTGATAATGATTCTGGGTGGCCAATCCTGACAATACGTTAGGGCATGACAATTACCTATAAGCTGAAAGGGACACTACAAGTGGAAACATAATATACATGTATAGACCCACTGACCTGTACAGCCTGTCTCTCATACAGAGACATTTGAGATATTTGAGGTGGGCGAGAGTTTCCCCCAGACGGAGTGTTTCCATTAGCAGAACCTGCATTCTGGTCCCCATCAGTCTCCATCCTGAGTGGAGAACAAAGCTGTCAATCAAAGATTCACAAAAAACAAAACATTGGCTTGGGGGAAGGAATAACACAGCATGGAGGCTGATGGTTATTGGGTGTACAAAGCAACACTCAAAAATTCTTTATCCTTTTTAATTCGATTACCGATCATAACTTATTTGAAACAATAATGAAAAGTATCCCCCCAACAAACAAACAAACAAACAAATAAATAAATAAATAAACGTGTCTTTCTGTAATACACAGCTAAAGTAAATTTCTGGACATTAACTCAAAATCAGCACTTGAAACTGTGCACAAATAACAAATTGTTATTTCTGCAAGCACATGCAATACGTTAATATATCCAAAAGCTTCCATACACTAAAATGCAGTCACAGTTCAATTGCCCATAAATAACGGATGATTTAGCTCACATCTTCTCAATTTTCTTAGAGAAAACGTAAAAGAAGTAGAAAACGCTAGCTTAACGGATTCCCCGTGGTCATAGTTGAGCTACATGATTTACATAGCAGTGAAATTTAGTGCAAGAGTCCCGTTTCTTTAGCCAAGATAACAAGTACAACGCGAGTTGTACCGCGATTCAAATACCTTAACCCCTTAGCTACTCTCAATGCTACTTAAGTGCTTAAAATACTTACAGATAAATAACAGCGTTACTATAAAACTTTCATATTATATTAATATCTACTCCTATTAATAAATACCATATTGTAAACAGTAAAAGCGCGCTTGCAGCTAAAAAAAAATACAATCGCTATAGTGACAATATACGTTTCTTTTTATTAGTTTTGCATGAGCCAAGAACAGTTTTCCCATCAAGTTCTTTCTGGATATACATACGTCTATTTCCCACTTCTTGTGTAATACTTTTCTATAGTCGTTTGTTTATGTTTTCATATAATTCGCTCCCAAGCACCTAATAATATAAAGATCCGCGATTCTGCTAATGAACAAAATATTCCGCCTCCTTTTTTGGCGTCTGTCTATGTATTTCCGGCGTAGACTGATGACGTCTAACAGCCGCGAGGAAAGGCGCGCACAATAATAATAATATAGTATGTTTGTTACCTTATTACTGTACGATATTTCTCATTGTATATTTTATCATCGTTCTGTATTGTAAAAGTTTAAATAAAATAATAATGACTATTTCGTAATTGTATTTAGGTTTCCCACTCGTCCGTATAGCACGGGTCCCGTTTTGAACAAATTCTGGCGCGATGTGCAACGAATTTTCGTATGCATTATAACCAACCCCCCCTCAAGAGTTCTTCTAACATTTAAACAGATTCATGGATTTATGACTCATTGTTACACATTATAGTATTATTCAATATCGGGATATATAATAAAATATGGTAAGATGAAACTACAAAATAGCCTACTTAAATGTTTTTGGGTATTCCCTGGAAGTAAAGTAACAGTACTGCACAATGACAATGAAGCTGACTCAGGTGCCTTTTCATGCAGATCATCTTGGAGTCTAAGGAGCACTAACTCCAAGTAATGATACTACAGCTCCACTGGCTCCCAGGACTAACAGGGCAACAGAAAAGAATAAGAAAAGAAGACTTTGTTACATGCAATTTAACCTTTTTACTTTCATTTTTTTACTTTATATTGGTTTTATTTCTGCTATTCTACACTGATGCATTTCTGTGGAATATCAGTTGAAGGAAGAGGGTAATAAAATAAGAAAATGAAGGGAAAGGGTGGAAATACTAATAAACTGCTTTGTACATTGCAGACATGGCCGCAAATGTGGGCAGAAAGCAAGAAAGGTGGAGAGGTGTAAGAGGCAGGGGAGCAGATTAAAGTAGGGGAATGTCCCAGGGCACAAGTATAGATACAGCTCCCAAACAAAGTCGATCTATATTAACACGCTTCATGTACAGTATACGACAAAAATTAAGTGTCCTCAAAAGTAAAGGTTACTAATGTGTATAAGGCATAACTTAGAGGTCAAATAAAAAATGAACTTGAGCCTAATGGTTCTTCTACTAATTTCTAATAATTAAATATACAGCATATTATGTACAGTGCTCCCAGAAAGTTTGGGATTGTTTGCTCAATTCAGTAAAAATATTGTTGGCTTTATAACAAAAATAATTACTTAATTCATTTACAAAATATATTACATTTAAAACAGTAGTTTTAAACAAACCTTACTTTGAAGTAGCAATATAATTATAACTATAATTATAGTTCTAAAAGAGCTAGTCTGATTCAAAAAGTGTACTGACAGGTAGTCTCAATGCATGCTTTTTAATTAGTAATTATTTGCAATATAAAACACTAAACATTTCTGCTTAGTATTCCTTTTGGAGCCAATGATTAGAATTGCTATTGCAAAATGGCAAGAATAGAACCATTTGAATTAGTCAAAAACATTGTCACAACAAAAATAATATGTCTGTGCAGAAGACCTGCACAGATAAGTTAAATATTCCTTGTCAATGTTGTGAAACAAATAAGTTTGCCACATTTTTGCAGAATTAAGCAAACGTCCCAAGAGTTTCTGTGAGCACTGTACTTCACTTTTATGTTTCTTTGAGGAAAAGCAACTGCTAAATAATTAAACATAAACAAAGTAAAACCATCTCAAAAACAGGGGACCTTAACCAGTTTGCTGTCATGGACCCCTTTGGGAGTGTGGTGAAGTTTGTGGACTCTTTCTCAGACTAATCATGGAAACATCCTTGATTCCTGTCAGTGACAAAGTCACAGGTAGTGATGATACTGCTGTGGTATGTGGTCTAGACTGATAATTGGGAAATGCTAGATTTCAACTAGAGCTGAAAATATAGATATTTTTTTGTAACCAAGTTCATGGATTCCTGGTTAAGAACCGCTGCTCTAAAGCAGCATATCTCAAGCTGGTCCTCGGGGACTCCAAGGCAGTCCACAGCTGGGAGAAAGTAAAAACGAGGACTGTCTGGGAGTTCCCAAGGACTGGTTTGAGAAACTTTTTTAAATTTGTGTAAAAAAAGAACAAGACAAACTGTAATTTTCTTCTTTTATTTATGTAAACGCAGCATTTTTTATGTCTCACAACCACAACAAGCATTGGCAACCCCTTAGCAACAGGAGCTCTTCCTAGTTACCGTTGTCAACCACCTCACATTTCTAGATGGGTGACAAAAGCACGTAGGGTGTTGTATGAAGAAGTCACACTTTTGACTTACCTACAACACTACAGCACAGTTCTACTCATTAAAGAAGCAAACAGTACAAGGCAGAGGCATAATCAGATACACACTTTATTCTTTACTACTAATCTTGCCTCAACGGTGAAAACAAAAATAGCTATTTAAATTTGCTTTGAAGTAAACAGTAAAAATAAGAGCACTGCAATGGGAATTCATGAATCTCATTAAAGTTCAAACACACCTGCAGTAGAGATGACTCTGGATGGTTATGCATCAGTGCTGTTCTTTGGATTCACAGCTATATATGTGCGTCCAAATACAGAAATACTCCTGTGGCTTTTTCCAAGCTTAGAAATATATACACCACAACATAAATGGAAACAGACAAAAAAGTAATCACATGTATATTAGGAATCGTACAGTATTAAAATAACAATCATTATTTCAGTAGCTGCACTCTCTTGCCAAATGTTTAGCCAGTGTCTCATTCCTTCTTGAAAAAAATAACGATATTACAGTTACAGTTTTTGTTTTTCTGCTCATCTGTATCTTTACATTATAGTCGTAACTATCAATAATTTTGTCATAACTTTGTGATATTTCATTTGGTCAAATCACAGCTAAACTCTGTGTAACAGCACATGGTATATCTCTATTTCCCATGTTATCGTTGGAATTGGTACTCGCTCAGACATTATGACTCTATCTGGGATGTGCAACACTATTCCATAATATTTAGATACATCTATAGCATAACACGAATCTCCTATTCTTCATAATTTTTAAGATTCTCGATTATCCTTTAATGTTTCATATCTTTGAATTCCAAAAAAAGTCACTATTAACATAAACATCCTGATATGAATTTGATGAGGTCACATGGGCAGCAAGTGATCATCTCTCTCTTCCGACTCCTCCCCCAAAGGCTCAGTGGCAACACCCCGGTAGGTAGGCGGTTCCTCCCGACTGCCCCGGGATCGACACACAAAGTCACACCCATCCTAAATGGTGAAAAAACAGACGAGTTTAAAATGCGTCCGTTAACGCCATGGCCATGGGCGTAGATCGTCAACACTCACCGCACTCAGATTTCCAATTTCCTGCCAGAAGGAGATGTTGGGAAATTGCTCCATTCCTTTGGCTCCGACAACCAGCCGTTGGTAGAGGAATCCGCCAATCATGTACACCGCCAAGCAGGAAAAACCACTGACAAAACACATGAACACAGCTCAGAGAATCACCAATACTGTTAACATGCCAAAATACAACTACAGCTAATGAAGCCATGTTGGTTCATTCTTACACGAACAGCAGAATCGAACCCAAGCTCAGTTTAGAGGATACGGGTGGACAGACAGCACTGGAATCCAGCTCAAACAGATAAAAACAGTCCTTCTCCCTTGCTCTCTCCTCCAGAATTATTGCTAGATCTCCCTGTGGTGGAAGGAGGGGGACAAAATAAATGAGCAAATAAACAAGTGGCAGGTGAATCATTTTATTACTAAATTACAGACAAACCGAAGTTCCCCCAGACCCAGGTTTAGAGGACTGCCTAATGGTGCACAGCACCTCAAATTAATAATGTATCAGTTAGTCCATGACCAGATCATGCACACTCGCTAATTTCAGATGCACCCTTAGGCTTTGCTCACATTAACAGGAAGTAGTAACACAAATTTGATGTTTTCATGGCTGTTGTGGACACAGAAATCAGACCTTTTCAAATGAGATTTGAGTTGCTTTCATATCTGGTCATAGATCGGATATATAACCGAATCGCAGCCATGAGGCATGAGAACAATCAGATTAGAATTTGTGTGGTTTTTTTGCCTATAGGTATGTGCTGAGCATTTTCTGTTGTTGGTAACACAGAAGACTGCAAAAACGTACATTGTGCCATTTCAGAGGACAGTTGCATTTACATTACAGTTAGATACAAGTAATTTGTAATTATCAATGTGACCCATCAAGATAGGATAACCTGGTCAGAGCGAAACTTCAGAATTGAACACTGAGGCTCGTAATGTGAACGTAGCCTTAGTGATTCTGGCCTGGACCCGTGTAACAACGAATTATGTAATAATGCGTCATTATATAATAACTCAACACAAACAAATTCAATGATGATAATAATAATACAGTGGTACCTCAGTTCTCGAACTCGTTAGAACTCGAATTTCTTAAAAGTCAAACCAACCAGTTCAAAAAAATATTACCTAGAGCTCGATCTGAATCTCAGAAGTCAAACCGTGAACGCCGACCTAAGATAACTTGTACGCATGGGGAAATGAGTCATGCAGCACGTCTCTCAGCGGAAACAAAGGGTAACGCTTCAGTCTCAGCCTCGCATTTGCTGTGAAAGCATCGTGCATGTTTATAC
>JAODLC010000140.1:21126830-21141099 GCA_026781145.1 Hippopotamyrus pictus
AGGAGATATTCTACAAGGAAGGGAGCTAGACCCTCAGAGGGGACATCAGCAGAAACATAGTAGGAGTGAGGGAGACTGTGAGGAGAAGGGACGAGAAAGGTACATGGATGGCTGGGGGTATAAAGAGAGGGACATGCAAAGAGGTAAGAAACAAGACACAGCAAAAGCAAGATACAGAGAGAATGAGGGAAGGAGAGAAAATGAGAGATATAGAGATAGATTAATGCAAATAGAAATGGAGAGATATGATGGCAAACAGAGAATCAGAGGGGCAGAAACAGGAAGAGAAGGAACACAGTCATGGCATGTGGGAAACTGGCAGAAATATGGAGGTGAAGGTAGAGATCCTATGAAATATTCCCAAGAGGAATGGGAGAAACTTCACAGTCTAGGTAGGGAAAGATGTCCGAATAAACAAGGAGACCTGGAAAGTAAAAGTATAGATGAGCATTGGACAGACACTAGAAGTAGACCATGGGGATATGGCAGTGATGTGGAGTGTGGGAAAAAAGAGAAAGAGAGACACACAACACAAGACAAAAAGCAGAGACCAAGCAGGATGTGGATAGACTCACAGAAAGAGGGCCTGGAGATCACAGAGAGAGAGGCAATTCATGAACAGTGTGTTGATGAGGATATACAAATGCCCATGGATGAAGGGAAATTTACTAGAGGAGAAGAGAGGGTATCAGAGTGGGATGAGAATGAGGGAAAAGGTAAAGCAGCTGAAAGAAAACCAGAAAGAGATAGCGAGGAAGAGGATGAAAATGACAAATGGTTAGGGAAGAAGATATGGTATGATGGGGATTTGGAATCTGAGAATGATGCACAGAGTAAGACGCGAGAAGACATAAACCAAAACTTGACAGAGTATGGGATGGGCAGCACAGATGAAGGTGAGAGTGAGGTGGGGAATGTGAGTGAGGAATGCAGTCCCTCTGAGAACGAAGGAGAAAGTACAAGAGAGGAGAAACAAGAGGAGAGGATGGAGGATGGCTTGGCAGCAGTCTCTAGTGGGGGACAGGAGGTGCATGAGGAGACCCTTGAGGATGGCAAAGAATTTTTGCAATGTGCTACTACATCTGATGAAGACCTACAGTCTGTAGAATTTCAGAATGAGGAACAGATGAAGAAGGGTACAGTGCAGCATGAAAGAGATGATGGAGACAGAACTTTGGAGGGAGAAGATGAGAGCACCAAAGAGCTAACAGACATGAGGGATGATCTAGATTTGAAGAGAAACAGAATGGATGAAGTGCGAGACAGCAAAGCACCTGAAGGAAAGAAGGGTGACAATGTTGACAATGATGATGGAGATGGTGATGATGGAAATGGTGATGATGATGACAAAAAAGTTACAGTGTTCTTTGTAGTTGGACAGACACTGCGTAAAAATCAGGAATGTCAACACACAGAAGAATTAGATACAAATCTAGGGCCTGACAATGGTAGCGTCCCTCCTTTGGCTGAAAGTGAGAATGCCATTGACAAGGAGAAAGAAGCAAAAAAAGACACTGAAAAATCTGATGATGAGAGCAGTCTGGATACATTATGTGTCTCCAAAGAGCCACATGGTGATGGAAGCTCTGAAATCCCTCTAGAATCAAATAATAGTAAAGATACTGATCAGTATTTAAATGAGGATGGAGATTATGAATGCTCTGAAAATGGCGGGATTGTAATGTCTGAGGAAAATGAATCGGGGACAGAAAATACTTCTGAAAGCTCCAACGAGGGAAAGAGACACACTGAGCTTTGTTTAGATCTACCATCAGAACCCGGCGATGGAAACAAGAGCATGTTTACAGCCAACCGGAAGCCTGACAAAGAACCCTGTTCAGAACATGAATCAGACAACCAGAGACAGACGCAACCCATTTCCCAAACAACTGATGAATCAACCTGCAGGAACAATGTAGGACAATGTAAGGAAGAGGCTACCCCCTATTTAAAGAGTTCAGTGGACATTACGACTGAAATTCCTGGTGCATCTGAGGATGGTCCTACTGAAAAACGGGAAGAAAGTCCAGAGATGGATACACAGGATACCTCAGACCCAATTACAAATTGTGACAATGATAAAAACACAGAGGAATGTATACAGATAAAAACACATACCTACAGTGACATGCTGACCAGCAATGAAAAAGAGGAAATGAAGAATTCAGAACTGATCACAGATGCTTATGTGGAATCAGACACAATCACTGTTGTAAGTGCAGAAGGGGAGAATACACAGGTTGGTGCAGATGCAGGCATACAGATGACTGCAAAAGATGAAAGCTGTACAAATAGTGAGATAGACCAAATCTGTCACTCGCCAATCACAAAACGAACGCTTTCCAAGTCTGATAGCTGCCCCAGCCCTCTGAGCAGCCCCAGCAAATCCCCAACATCAGCTGCCAAGGGACATACTGAGAAAAGATGCGAGATGCAGAACGAAGAGGAAGACTCTTATTATTTTCAAGATCAGGCAGATGAAGCACTCTTAAGAAGGATGTGCCGGAAGGCAACGGACAGATGTAAAGATGGGGACGATGAGTCAGGACGAATTATCAGCCCAAGAGTTTTTGACGTATCAGGTGAGAAAAGGGGAGATCAACAAGGAATGAGCCAGTTTGATTCCAGTCTCAGTCTGTTTCCTTAAAATAATGAATATAACCATCTACACAGAGTTTAAGGGGTCAAGTGTTAGGGGTCACCAGCCACAGATGGGTTTTTTTAGTTTTTTTGGTTTTTTTAGTTTATGGACACTTCATTGAATATTCTATTTCATTAACCAGTTTAACTCTTTCTCCATGTATCAGTAGCATTTCTTCAGTCTGTGAACAGAGACACCTAGCAGCTGTGAAAACATTCTAAGTGGACATATTGTCAAATAGTGCCATTTTTATTCCATTGTTTTTTCCAGAAGATGACGACAAGCTGAGTCTCAGCTGTGGCGAGGCGGAGCTAAGGTGACACAACAACATGCGATTCACTGTATACACAGCTAGTCCCAAGCACTTCTGAATTATGTCATTTTATTTGATGTGACTGTAAGCCTGAAATAAAATCGGATGTTAAATGTTTTTGAATAAGTATGCAGGGTGAGTGATATAGAGAAAGACTATACCAATTATTTATGATAGCAATTTTTTTTCAACAATACCAAAAAATACTTGAAAAATAATTGAGAATGCAAATCACTTGAAATGCAAAGTATATTACAAAAGTAAAAAAGTAAAACAGAGAAGGGCATTTAACTTATAGTGATTAAAAAAACAACATAATACTCTTCACGTTAATTTTTATATATCAATTTATTTTTGTGAAAAAGTGAGAAAAGATCATTTGCAAGCTCAAATTAAATATCCATATCCTTTCCCCCTGAAGAACAATATCAGATTCCCTTAGAAGACCCAAGAAGAAGAGCTCCAGATTTTTTAGTGAGTAGTTCTTGACAACTTTTCCATCCAGATCATTTAAACCTTTTGGCCCTGATGGAGGAGCTTTGCCATAGAGCGGTGTACCTGGGGCGGCACATTTTGCTGATATGGGGACAAATCACTGATTGGATCTAAGAATAAAAACAGAACCGGCAAGAGAAGCTGCAAAGATGATTATAGGGATCCAGTCAGTGCTGTTTCTGCCTCACAGCTCCAGAACCGCAGCTTCTGACATGAGGAATTTGCACATTTATCTGATTTTAGTTAGAACTCCTCCATTGCTGATATTGTGTTGACTTTATATCACTCCAGTTGTTTCATTTTCTTACGATTTTCATTTTTTATTTTTATAGTTTTGCATTAATTGTTATAGCTTGTCACCGGATAATATATGCCTGATTAGCAAAATATTTCTGGATTCTTACAATAATCATCTATTATTTCTGAAATTTTATTTGATGAGACAGATCCTGTAGAATGTGCTAAAAGCATCGATGGGACATTCAGTTACAACACACAAATAAACCACCTACAATAGGTCACAGGCCACAAGTGTGCCTATAAAAGCAATTTTTCTCTATTCTCCTGCCCCAGATTCCCAGCTCTACCAGGAGTACTATGAGGTGGCTCAGAACCAGGAGATTCTCCTGCAGTCTTGCTCGGATGCCACTTCTCCCACATTGCCAATCCTGTCGTCCCAGCTTTCCCGGCGGCCCCTGCCCGCTGTGCCTTCTATCCCGCACCCTCACTCACTTTACCAATCCAACACCCTGCCCAACACAAGCACACGCTCTCTCCCACTGCTGCCACCACCTCCACGATCCTCCTCTCCACGCTTCTCTGCCTCCTTCTCCCTATCTTCCCCCGTTCTCTGGCAGGACCTACCCGGAGTCAGGAAAAGCAGCGAACTGAGCAACCTAAATGAAGATGAGCGACGTCTACAGGAGGTGAATCCAGCATTCCTTTCTAGATCAGTATTCAGTATCCCTCAAAAATGATGGTCTGTTTTATGGCCACCGCACTGTTTGTCATTACATTTACCTTTAGTGAAGCATCACTTTGCAGGTGCGGTTTGAGGTGGTGACCTCTGAGGCCTGCTACTGCCGGAGTTTAGATATTGCAGTAGATCACTTTGTCAAGTCAAAGCAGCTGGCGGCACTGCTGTCAGCACAGGACAAGAACTGGCTATTTTCCCGACTCAGGGAAGTCAGAGCTCTCAGTCACAGGTATGGAACCATTTCCCATTAACACGTGTATATAGGTGTTAGTTACATGCTCTGTTTTAACATCACCCTGCTATGTAACCTCAGCCCAAAAACATGTAAATAGTTACAATAATTGGTCTTTCTAAATTGCCCGTAATGTGTAGTAGTGTGTGTGAGCTTCTGCCTTGTGATAGACTGTTGGGAATCTTTGAACCCTTCTCATCCATATTCAGTTTCCTGACCAGACTGGAGGAGCAGGTAGAGAAGGACATGATGCACTTTACTGTGTGTGACATCATCATACGCTACTGCCCTCGATTCCGATCGGTTTATGTGCCTTATCTCACCAACCAATCGTACCAGGACAAGACTTACCAAAGACTTATGTAAGTTTAAATATGCTTTTCTCTTCAATGATTTTTTTTTACTATTTTGTGTAGCTTTGTCTAAATGTTGTGTTTTGTTGTTTTTTTGCATTAATGGTGGTATCTTGATTATTACATTCATTGCATCTTGACATATTCCCATCACAATCATTCCTGTCCTGAACTTCCTGTCTGCACCTTATGCTGTAGATTTTGTGCAGGACATAATTAATATTTATAAGTTATCTGTTTTATTTATACTTTATTGTATTTATATATGTTTTATTTGCATCTGGTTAGATGCTAACTGTATTTCATTGGCTCTGTACCATACTCAATACAATGACAATAAAGTTGAATCTAATCTGATCTGATCTGATCTAATCTAATCTAATCTATTACAAAGTTTCTCTTTGTTTCTGTGATTCTTTTAAATTTTGGGTAACATAAATTAATGTCATGTTATATGAATTGTCATTCAAAGTCATACACACTTGGAGAATGTTGCATGTCTACTGTAATAGGCATCTATATGCTCGGTGTTTTCATTCGGTTCAGTCAGAATCCTGCATGCACCCTCTTGCTGCTTCAGGGAGGAATGTCCCGGGTTCCGGCGTGCAGTGGAGACCCTGGAGCGCAGTCCGGTGTGTCAGCGTCTGCCTCTGCGCTCCTTCCTTGTCCTGCCCTTCCAGAGGATCACACGACTTAAGCTCCTTGTACAGGTCCTTGTCACTGCTTGCATCAAATTACTGCCTCTATTTGCATTTCCGCCTTAGTAAAGCTGTGTTACACTGAGGTGACTATTTTTTATTCTTTGCAGAACATTGTCAAAAGATCAGTCTCAAACACAGAGGAGGAGGTACTGGCTATCAAAACGTTGAAGTTACTTGAGAAGGTATGCCATCTCACTGCTTCTTTCCTCCATGTTGATGTTTTACTCCAGTGTCCAGTGAAGTCATCCACTTCCATCTTTTTTCAGATCATAAAGGAAAGCAATGACAGCATTACTCAAATGAAGAGTATTGAATCATTAGTCTCGCTAAGCTCCAAGGTGGACTTTGGATGCAAGGTAAATATCATTGACCTGCAATGGTCTTAGCCTTCTCCATGGGCACAGAGAGAGACCTTTTGGGGGAATTTCTGGTTCCGGTCGAGCGAACGCTGTACGCGTTTTGGCTGCCGCTTCTCACCAATGTTTATTGTTGTTGTCTACCGTTTTGTCAGTCTTGATCTGGATTTTTTTTTGGAATACACTTACTCAAAGTCTGTTTGTGGTACAGTCAGTTAATATTTTCAAGCATCAGTTGAAAACTCATTTATTTCAGGAATGCTATAATTTATATAACCAGTACGTGACATTCTTCATTGGTTTGCTGTTGCTGTAAATGCTGTATGTGCATTTCTTTATTGTATTATTGTTTGCGTTATAAAGCATCTTTGAGTGTGAGAAAGGCACTATATAAATATATAAAAAATATTATTATTAACAGTTATTTGGGTAGCTATTCATCCTTGTGGTTTGTTAAAATACCAGTACAATCCTTAAATCCTTACTATATAAGCATGGATGATGATTTCATTAAACAAGACATAATTTCTAGCCAGCAGTCCGGTCCGGGATAAGTGATTTAGAGATGGATGGATCATTTGTGGCACATACTGAAAGGATGCTCTTCTCCTCAGACGCTGCCTCTGGTCAGTCAGTCCCGCAGGCTAATACGGGAGGGCTCTGTAGCAGAAATGTGTGATTTTGCCCTGAAAGAGACGGAGAGGACTGTGTACCTGCACCTTTTCAATGACTACCTGCTGCTGTCGCTCCAGAAAGAGTGAGTACTGTATGTGAACAAGCTCCTGTGCACACAGCCTAATCCATTTTTACATGCTGAGTTCCCTTATTACCAAAGGAGAGTGCAGTCCATGTGGTTGTTGGTTTAGTGTTTAGTATGTGGGTTGCATGTAGCTCAGCAATATAGGAGTCTGTGCCTCTGATCAGAAGTTCTCTTGTTCAAATTCCCTGGCTGAAAGAGTGAAAAAGCATGTGTACCCTGTTTCAACTCAATAAAAGTGGAGGAAACACTTTACTTGAGGGTGCATAGATAATGTAGTAACACACTCTTACTCAGTGTATTAATTAACCAGAAACTTAGTGTTTGTTACGTACTGATCTGCGTCTCTGTCTGCAGGGCTGTTATAGTTATCGATCGAGTTACTATGCATCTCTGGTCACTATATTGGCCTCTGCTTTCCCGGTTATTAGAAGTGGTAGGTTCTCGGTGATTGACTACGCTCCCACGACGAAGATTCGTGTGGAGAACTGCCGCGTCAAGCTGCACTCCCTGCAGAAGAACGTGTTCCGCCTCCACCTGGCGCCCCAGAGGGCTCTGCTGCTTCGCAGTGACACACAGTAGGAGAGCCACACCCCACTGCCACCGACGTGTGGGACGAGCACAGATCTTCATCCAGACCTCAGCCTTTTCTCACCTTTTTGCTGTGGAGTAACTGGGGGAATGACAACCAACACAGAAAAAAAAACATTATCAGAAACATCAAAATAAAACGTTCTATACAGAAACATTATGTGTAGTTATTTGCTGCTATGCATTATAATATTGTAGTAAAACTGCATCCAATGAGGCAAGCTCGTTAACATACTGTGTACAATGACAATAAAGGAATTCAACTGAATTCAATTCAATGTACTCACTACAGATTCTCTGATGATCTTATACTTGGGGTTTAAGGAGAGTTTATGAAGTATGGGTTGTAATGAATTAAGCATTATACAATTTTATAATATATAGGATGGTTCTACAATGTTGACAAAAAGATTTTACACATTGACCTTGATTTTTCTTATACTTTCAGCAGCGATAAACTGCGCTGGATGTCTGCTCTTTCCCGACCCCATCCCGACATAGATTTCATTATGGCACAAGGTATCAGCCTTTCTCAGTACCCTTATTAGAAGCATTTTCCGTGTTATTGGTTGAATCAGTGCCATGTGTTCACATTATTTACTTCATTTACTCTAACCCACAGACCTTGTCCAGGTTCAGTGTGTCAAAGCTTTTGTTGCCCAGCAACCAGATGAAATATCCTTGGAGAAAGCCGACGTCCTACTGGTTCACCAGCAGAGCAGTGATGGTAAGAGAGATCAGTGTTCCTCAAATGAAACAGATTCCTTTAAAACGCTGCTTTGAAGCACTTTTATAAATGTGTTTGTACATACCTATCATTTATGTGGATATATTCATTAGTTCACTGTCTGTGTTTTCCTTTCTCTCAGGCTGGGTTGAGGGTACGAGGCTTTCGGACAGACAGAGAGGATGGGCTCCAGAGGGACATTTGGAGCCCATCGTTAACGCAAGAGCCAGACAGCGCAACCTACTGGACACGCAGAAGATTAAAACTGCTACCGCAACTCACTAAGCAAGTGCTGAATATGTGCGACAGTCATGTAATAAACGAGACTGTGACTTAAGAAATTTCAAAAATATGCAGTGAGAACCCATTCTTTAAGTTGTGTCTAGGGAATATGTACATTAACTATAGTTATGTATGTCTAACAGGCAAATATATTTTTTTTACTTTTGAATTAACTATTATTGGGGGACACACCAAATAAGGGAATAATGTTTTTTTATTTCTTTTTGGATGCCAAAGGTATAACAGCCAAATTGGATTTGAGGAACATGTGTTTGCAAATTACAAGCTATCGATTTACAGAAGGCTAGTTCTTCATATTCCTGTTTGACTCCTGTTTCCCCCATGCCACTGCAGTACTATAGTCATGTATGTATGTATATATACCACTGGCAAGATAAACAAGGAAAGTATTATGTATATATAGCAAAGTAGGGCAGCGGTGAGCACACTTCAGAATGAGGATGCTTGGGTATTTCCTCAGAACTTTTAGTAAAAATTGTATATTATTTTGAATTAGTTAGATGTGTATGACATCTGCTATTGTTAATTGCTCAAGTGTCTGTATAATTTTCAAAAGACAAACTTAATTACTGCAGGTGCCCGTACAACAAATATTTTTGTGTTTTGTTGTGTATATTAGAAAGGAAAATGTAAATAGATTATATAGATTAACTGTGGAAAAGGGTTGTTGTTCCATTAAAACTGGTTGACTAGAGACTTTTTATCCTTGTTATAAAATGTTGTCTCATGTAATTACGGGCTAATGGAAGAAAAGAAAAAGGTAGAAAACTCAAATAGCTGTCTGTCACCCTAAAGAGCAAACATAGTCAGTAATACAAACAAATATTAACAATCCCTATACCCCAAGCCCAAGACAGAGAGTAGTTTAGGATTTGAATAAAATTACCTTGGATTTCCAATGGAAAGTTTTATTGAAATCAAATTATCTGGATTACATGTTATTTATAGCTAACACACACACACACACACACACACATATATATATATATATATAAATTTCAATTTTAATCTGATATGACTGTGTGGCAGTAGCAGTTTTCATTCTGTATTTCATGTGGGTACTTCGGTTTCCTGTCACTGTTCCAAACCATACAGTTAGGTCAGTGTTTTTCAGTTTGGTCCTCGGGACCCCTCAGACAATCCACATTTTTGCTCCTTCTCAGCTTCCAGCACACTTCAACCAAACAATCAGGAAAACTAAATAACTAGTACTCCTGTGTGATTTGGTGTCTTTAAACTGCCCGTAGCACATGGCTGGCTGTGTGAGTGTCTGCATTGGTGTGCCTTATGACTGACTGGCATCCCATCCAGGGTGTCCATTGCCTAGCCTGTACATCAAACTTGCATTCAGTTCAAATTAACAATATATTTTACCGTCACTCCCTCCTCTCTCCTATGGAGTTGTTGTTGGACTGGCACTACTATTGTTTGGCTATGTGTTATGTTTGTGTTGTTTTACATACTGTTTGTAAATATTATGAGCACTTTGGTAAACTTCACTTGTTTTTAAATGCAAATATGCTTTATGAATAAAAATGTACTTATTTACTTTTTGGAATAGGCTCCAGACTCACTATGATCATGTACTGAAGTCAAAGTAAGGGAACATGGATGGGTGGGTGGATGAATAAAACCAAATGACTTGTGGGCCACTTTATTTGGTCACACGGTACATTCAAAACTCCATACTAACAACAGAACAGAAAAGAATGGAATGTTTTTAATGTAGGAAATAGTTACATTAAAATTCAAATATCAGCATTTTTCTGGGTCCATATATAGTACCTTGCAGAAGTTCTTTGTAAACCTGCTACCAATTCTATGCATACATGATGCATATTATGTGAAGAAAGTAATCACAATCCTGTGCAAAGGAAAGCTACAGGCTACGGCTAATGTCAGCCAGGAAACCATCTACTGAATAACCTATGGAAAAGGTCAGACTGTGGTTGTCATGGTAATACGAAAAATCACCTTAACAACTGGATAAGATAATAAACATACGTTTCAAGACGTGTCACCCATTATTACAGAAAAGCTACCGACCCATGTAACCTTCTTGCTGTATTGAAAGCTTGTCATGTTGAAATTGCTAAACAATATTTAAGACAGGTTTTTATAGCTGGCACAGAAGCCAGGTGAATCATGGGGTTGTTACCTCTGTGTCACCAAACACTCCCTAAAGATTGAATTCCTATGTGGATAACCAAAGTGGGAATGCGCCTTTCTGACACTTTGCTAACAAGAGTAATTTAGATAGCTCTCTTATAAATGTGTCATTTTCCATTTTTTTCAACTGAAAATTTCCAGGTGGGAATTTTGTAATGTACAATATAAAAACGGACGGCAGCTGGGCTCAATATTACACATAATGATTTAGCTGCAGGCCATATCAGTCATGCCCATACATGCTCATCACGTAGCAAATGGTTACAGTTTACACTTGTAGTCGCAAAAGTTAACGCGAGAGACACCCATAACATTTGCATGTTCGTCGAAATAACTGGACTGGATAAAACACTTTGTTTAAAGTAAACTATATTTCGGATTCTGCTGATTTATCTGGAGCTTACTACATTGAAGTTAACTGTCGTGCCTGCGACTCGTCCGAAGGTTAAGGAACACCACGCAGCACACGTACAACTCAGACTACGAGACACGCCCCCAGATATCTACCTGCTTTCCATTGGTCCCATCTGTGCAAAACCAAGCGGAATAACAGGCTGCATATGCAAGATGAGCATGAAAACAGACCAATAGAATTGCTGTCAACAAATAAAATCCCTCCCCTGACTTGCTGCCAAATGGACAGAAACCTGTGTACTTGCAGATGATTGGTTAAAATAGCCTTAATGGGGCGTTGATCTGTTTGTTGTTGTTTCTGCAGGAGAAGTGGAACAGTCGACATTTTAAAAAGACTTAATAAAACTGAAGTTACACATTGCCGTTAATATTGCATTTATATGGTTTATATTCTTTAGTAACTAGAAGAAAAAAGTTGCAATTTTGAGGATTTTTGTTAATATTTTTTTCTTAATTATTAATCCAAAGGTGAGTTTCGGAGATCGGGAAAGCTGTCATGCTATGGATGGGTCGTGGGCGTCGGGTGAATTGCTAATTAGCTCGCAAGTGTCTGTATCGCTAAATACATCTGCCTGGAAATCTTCAGCTGATCAGTTTCCTGTTTATTGCTGTTTTCGTTGAGATTCCAGATTAATGACATTCCAGCTAATGCGCATTCGCGTTGGGATGAGGGATCATTAGCGGGATGGCTACATTTACGTATTATTGTTTTTTTTTATTTTCGTTTTAAAACGCAACATGTAAAATGTCACTGTCATTCTATAATCATTAATTTGTTTACGCGTATGAGATGTCTTGGTAGTATTATGCGTGATTTTATAGTAGCGTAGTTTTCCTATCAGTAAATGCACAGTTTCTATTTTTCTCTAGATGGGCAGCCAGTATAAGCGCAGTGTGCCGCTGGATGTGAGGAAGGCTGAGGGGGAGAGAGTCCGAGCGAAGCATCCGGACAAGATACCGGTAAGTTTACCATTTATTTTGCTACACTTTCATGCAAGCAGAACCCGTCCATCCCGGGGAGTGTGTTAATTATCTCTGTATTCATGCATATGCTTTTTTTTAGGTTATATGGAAATTGTAACACTTCTTTTTTGCTTAAAAACTGAAATGTTGTTCCTTATTTAGATTATCGTTGAGAGGGCGCCTAGATCAAGAGCACCAGACCTGGATAAGAAGAAGTACCTTGTTCCATCTGATCTCACAGGTTTCTTAAAACTATTTTGAACTGTTGCATGCTGCACGTATGATTTTGTATGTTGTCGCTGTTGCTGTCAGACGTAGGTATCAAATACTGAGCAGCACCGAGAGATACACATATACAATTCACGCTTGATACTGTCATAACGTGATGAAATAGTATGTTCCAGTCAAAACTAAAGCAAAACGATATTTGCCTGTAATGCTGACAGATTCTCTGCTCGTCTCTCCTAGTGGGTCAACTGTGCTTCTTAATCAGGCAGCGGGTTTCTATGCGACCGGAGGAGGCACTTTTCTTTTTCGTCAGTAACTCGCTGCCTCCGTCGAGCTCCCCTCTCTCGGTTGTCTACGAGGTAATCCCTTCACCCTCCCGCTGTTCTCTGGGGTTCTCACACTGCCTCCTTTTAATGGATGATTACACCCAGCTTTTTTCTTTGTGTCCATTTATTTCAGGAACACCATGAAGAGGATCTCTTTCTGTACATGACCTATAGCACTGAGAGTGTTTATGGCGCTTGAGTAGAAGGGGAAGGAGGGAACAGGGGCTGGGGCTGTGACAGGTGACACTACTTTTGTATGTTTATACCACTGCTGTTTCACTTTTGAATTATAAATTCAGGATTCTCTGAAAGAAATTATAGAACAAGATAGCAGGTTCATTTGTGTGAGTTTATCAATGTTTTGCTCCTGTATTGCATTGGTTAACAATATTCATTAATTAATGACAATGATGAGAAAGAGCAAAGTTAAAGCAACGCTGGAAAACTGTGTGTTGGAGAAGAAAGAGTCAGAGGAGACGTATCTGCTTTCTGTCTTTTGCTCTCAACTGAGTCCTGTGCATTTTACTTTTCTAGAGTTATGTTAAACTTTTCAAGCAAAATAAAATATGAAACATTTGTCGTGTGAGATTTCCCAGTTTTTAGGTGTAATGCAAAGGGAGGGTGTGTGTTGTGATGTAGCATCATAAACCCCAGCAACATTATACAAGTGATAAATAATTTGGGGGGGGGGGGGGGGGGGGGGGGGGGGTACATTGGCGCAGTGGTTGTCATGGTCACTTCACCTCTGGATAACAGGGCTCCATTTCCCACTCTGCTCAGTGTGTCTGGAGTTTGTGTGTGTGTCCTGTGATGGACTGGCGCCCTATCCTCGGTTATTCCTTGCTTTGTGTCCAATGTTTCTGGGATAGGTGCCACAACCTCACAACAAATGTTATAAGAGATTAATGAATAAATTATCGAATCACCCTGTAAATCACCCAATGACACTGTACTGGCTTGATGTATGTACTTGTGAAAGTAACATTTTTTTCATTTCCAACATATTTGACACACCATTATTCTAATCTTTATTTGAACTGTACTGATGGGTAGAGGTAGTGATGGACAAAAGGATGCCTCATGAACCATTTGCTGTACTTTCTGACCACACTAGATGGTGCTTTTGGTATGCTTTGGGGCATGCTTTGTGCCCTTTATTGAACAGTGTGCATCATCTAGTAGTTCAGTCCATGTTGCAATTAAGATGAGCGGAAAGAAGTTCTAAGGAAGTAGTGTGTCAATGCAATCCTTGTTCAGGTATGTTAGTATATTAATGTTTACTTACATGCTGCTTATGAGTGATCTATGAATGCATTATTATGGTGCACTGAATGTTCTACAAATGGATTATAATTATAAAGGCATTTTGAAGGTACAGTCATGGGTAAAGTGTTACCCAATATTCGTTTATCAGCGATGCATTCTAAATTTTCTATCCATGTTGCTAGCTTTACTTTTTTGCAACCAATTTTTATTGGGTTTTAGCACAATGCACTCAAGAGAGACACATCAAAAACTGTTCAACATACAAAACAAAAGAAAAAAAAAACCCACCCCACCGAAGCAAGACATTAAAGGAAACAAAAGAAATGATAGAGTTTTGCTCTATCTATATACATACACAGTAATATACATACAGCAATAATAAACAAAACACATACACCTATAAATGCAAATACATGCACACCCCCATACATCCACATAGATACACAACACACACACCA
>JAODLC010000140.1:21185455-21199607 GCA_026781145.1 Hippopotamyrus pictus
ACACACACACACACACACACACACACACACACACACACACACACACACACACACACACAATATAAGTCTCCTACAGGGCTACATTATGCCTGCAGCCAATGCCAGGAGCGGCAGGATTAAAGACGATTGTCAGATGAATTACCACCATTTATTAATATATTCATACTTTTCACAGGTTTAAAACTCAATGAATAGCCTGATGTGTTATAGTTACGTAATGTTCATGAATGCTAGTAATTGCATGTGCATAGGTATGAAACCTGAATTAATCTTGTCCCTTAACTTCAAACCTCCCGCACTAATAGGTCAATAAAGCATGAAGTCAGCCTCGATGGACTGAATATATTTTTCACCTGACTACTGTCACTATGGACTTGTTAAATATACTCATTAAAACATGAGTCAAATGAGCCAGACCTCTACCTTCCGTTATAATTGCACTTGTGGTAAAACAGGTTTTAGAGTGTTTTTGCTTGCGTCCTCTGGTAGGATTTCTGCATGTTTGGCTCTTTGAGTCATCGGCTTGACTTTCTTCCCTTTATCCCCTGTGGTTCCTGTCACTTGTTCACACATGAATAACCATTACATCACAACGACCTAAATGTGACACATGCTCCATCCCTCCTCTCTTTCCCTTGCTCCCATCTTACGTATTCCCCCTTTCAGTTTTGGCCACAGACCTCCCCAGTCTGAATCCGCTGTATACCACCTGTCAGTATAGCTTCACATTTCTAGTCACCTGTGAGACCTGTTGTTTTTATTAGCAATTTTAAAGCTCATCAGTGGCCAGGTGAGGATGCTGGTTGGCTGACCTGGATCATGGACCATGTAACTTTACAGATCTGGTTTTGGATGCTTTCTGTAATACAACCAGTGGTGGGAAGTTCAGGTCCAGAAAGTAAAACTCCAGACCAAGATTTTGTTGCAACCAACTAGTTGAGTATCAAGAATCCTGGTCTGGATTTTCTGGACCTGAGATTTCCACCTCTGAATATAACTTAACAATAATATGGCAGTCTGTGGCTCTGTGGATTAGCACCCTGTGCCTGCAATCTCGTGGTTGCAGGGTGATTTCACTGTTGATTCCTTGAGAAAGGCCCCTACCCCAATTGCTACATCAACTGTTGAGCTCCCTCAATCTTGCGTTGCTTTGAATAATAGTTAAATAAACGTCAGTGCAATGGTTGTGGAACTTGAACTCAACTTCAGCTCCAAACTCTTCCTAATCAACACTCTATTGATCCCTGCGGGGAAATTGTCTCCCTGAACTTACTTTATTTGTAGAGTAAGTTGTCTGCAAAGAGCAGCTACCTATAGCGGTGCCCAGGGAGCTGGGGGTTAAGGGCCTTGCTCAAGGAGCCACAGAAATGCTAAGGCCAGGTTAGAACCAGTCACCTTCTGATTACAAGCACACAGGCTTAACACACTGAGCCACACACTGCCTCTTGGTCATATGTTCATTCCATCTAATTAGCTCTGGGTCTGTAAGCTGAAGCACATACGGATAAAAGTATTTACAATACAGAACGTCAAAGATTCATTCACAAATCACAGTGTCACTGTGCCGCTCACTTTACAAGGCACCCTAAATTTTTGTTTCCGGCCGACATGGAGGACTCACCTTGACAAGCTGAGTTGTTGTGGTTGGGCTCAAAGCCCTCATCGCAGATACACTCTCCGACTGGCACTATCCAGTCACCTTCTGCGTTACAGTGCATGCGAGGTATCATCCCTCCATGCGGTTGGCTGTGAGGCACGCACATGCCATCCACGGGCACCAGAGCAGTGGGCTCTGCCCCTGAGGGAGTGGCCGGAAAAAACGCCATGTTTTGATTGGCGGAGGGGCAGCGGCGGTAAAAGATGGACACGCCCATTAGGGACACGCAGGCTCCACTGTCCACTATGGCTAGGACAAATCTAGAAGGAGCATAGTGGGGGTGATCAGAGCTGTGAACACACCATGTGCATCAACGTCGCAGTGCAATACAGAGCGTGATAGGAGTGACATACCCAGCCCGTGTCAGTGGTGCAAAGCTACGAGTCTTGATGTTTATTTGTTGGTACCGGTCCGGCTGGTACTGGTTAGGCAGACTAGGCTCCACCCGGCTGAAGCTTTTGTCGGCAGCAATGGTGTCAATCTTAATCCATCCCTCCCTCGTGTCTTTCTCTCCATTGCTTGTCTGAACAGGTAGGGGAGGAGGCAGACAGGGATCAGGAACTGGGTGCTGAGAGACCTGCAATCCGTTAGAATAACGTCCGTGAAGTGCACGCCCCCAGTCCTGAGGCACTGCGCCCCTCCCAGCGGTCTCACCTGCCCCCCCCAGGCGCGCTCCACCTCTCTCTGGGAGTCGGCCTGCCTGTAGTACAGCGTGAGAGTCTCCCGGCAGGAAGGCGAGGGTGAGCGCAGGCTCGAGCAATCCCGCACCGAGAAGCGCAGGGTCACGAAGATCCGGGGTGCCGACCGCCGCAGCAGGAAGGGCGTGGCCAGCCAGTTGTCTTGGAGACGGGGGTTCGGGTTGACATGGCACACCTCAAATGTGCGGATGAGTCTGCCCCGGTCATCTCGAATGCTCACCTCATCCCACTAGGAGGGAGAGATAGGAAAAGACGGTTTAATCAAGCAAAAGGAGGGAGAGATGTCTTATTATGACATCATGCCCCTTCTTCCGGAACCCCAGATTTGCATGGAAATGGAGCCCCGTTGGAATCAGGGTTTCTCCTTCGTGTTGCTGGTTATTGAAAGCGAGTGTGGGTTTTGCTTTGTTCCACTGTGGCCTGACTGACAGTCCTTATCTGCAGGGACCGCACTGGATTGCAGGGAAAATACTCCCCAAACTACAACATAGAGGGTGTCAGCTAGTTAAGAAAAGCTGCAGATAAACATCTACAGATGGTGTCTGCGCTGGGTCGACAAGGTGGTTCAGTGGCACTGTGGTCTCATGCCTGTGAGATGAGCAGTTGATTCCCAGCCGACTCTCTGTGGTCCCAGTGCACTCCTCCTCTGTGCACTATGGTCTTCTTCTGCAGTCCATAGACATGCAGTTAGGTTATTTGGTGTCCCTGAATGGTCTTTATGGGTGTTTATGTTCTCCAATGACCTGGCATTCCATCCAGGGTGTCCCTCCTGCCTTGTGCTGTATGCTGCCTGAGGTTCCTCCCCCAGCACCATGTTTTGATGAGCGGTAGGATGATAGATGGAAATTGGAATCCTCCTGGATTTGTTAAAATGTATGGAAAAAGGGCCGCACTGCTGCAGCTGATGTGTAATAATTCACTTATCCGATCAGTATAGACCTGTTATCATGCAAACGGAAAGCAGCGAATGTTGTTTCAACTATACAACAAAGAAAGAGAAGGGACTTTCTGCGAGGGAACAGAGAATTAAAGTCTACAAGAGATAGTTATTTAGACATAAAAAGAGAGCAGCATGCACTTTTATTTTCTAAGCTATCCATCATTTATAGGCTTCTGCATGAGATGAAAGCGAAATTATGCTGATTTTTGGCAGAGCGCGGCAGCCAAAGCAGACAGGCCAGTGCAGGCCTCACCCGGCGAGAAGCATCGTTCTCTTTTGCTGGTGCTGTGTTTCTCATGGGGGGGGGGGGGGGTTGATAAACTTCAGCAGCACTGCAGAAGACACGCAGCAGGGACTCTCACAGTTTTACACATAGAGAGCGCCGTTGGTACTACATAACACCTGAATGCTGACACGGCAGCCAGGGCGCTGAAGATCTTTTATTTATACTTTGAATAGCACATTATGTCTCACCATTAACGGCAGTGCATGAAGCGGCGCCACAGATGTTGCTGGAGCTGGAAAAAAATGGAAGTAAAAGAACTGGGAGATGGAAAAGTGAGGAGAAGCAGGAGCTGTGAACAAAGGCAGGGGATGATGGTACGGCTGCGAGAAATCACAAATAAATCATTTAACTGGCTGGTTCTGCCCCCCCCCCCCCCCGCTCTATAAACCCAGAAGGGGACGAGGAGGATGCTGGCAGCAGGAGAGAGATGGACAGAGAGACCGGCAGGAAAGGAGGCTAGTGGGAGATCACAGTGCTTTGTTTCAGGGCTGAGGCTGGGGAATGGGTCCCCTTGGTCCGTCTGCATCTCCGGAGCAGGGAGGAGGTTCGGGCTCAAGTGGAGATGAGGCCGAATGACGACGAAGAAGGAGGACAGAAGGAGAAAAGGGAGGAGATTCAAAGGACGGATGGGAACCGGAGGCAGAGTGCCAACTGCTGGCTCTCTGTTTGACCTTCTTCCTTTTTAACCAAAGGTCAAAGGTCATGCACAGAGTTATTTCGTGTTTCCCCAAGGCTGGTTCAGAACGATTTAACATGCACAAACAGGCACGTGAGGAGGTGGGAGGTGGGTGGTTGGGGCTATCTGGGTGCCTGCCCCTTTTGCCAAAAGTATTTTAAGTGCCTCCCTCAAAAAAATCTGTGTATCTGCATATCTGCAGGAGCCCGGAAATGGGCGTGGTCACCGGTGGTGATGATGCTGGGGCTGGGGGTCTGAGGTGACAGATACTCACACCAGTATCTGGGTAAGTGGTCCAGCCCAGCTCACTCGCAGTCTCTGTGGTATCCAACAACATCACTAAAACAGAAAAACAAGGTGAAAGGTGACATTTCTCTTTATCTCCAGCAATTATCTTTCGATTATTATTTGGAAATGGATGTACGTCTGTCACTAGGCCCTCAGCGGGATGCCTGTTTCTCTCTTGCTGCTCTAATGCATTTCGTGCATAAATAACAACAAGTTAGCCTTTATATGCACATCCGTGAAAGCATACAAGCATACAAGTTAGTTTTTGAACAAATCGACAATTTATCAATCATTTAGGCATAAACTGTGTGGAAAAAAAAGAAACATTTTATATTTTGCCTGAAAGAACTCAGTTCAGATAACCGTGATAAGTGGCAATTAAAATGCAGAACAGCTGGAAAAAATAATTGAAGCTGCTTTCAAAGCAAAACACGTGATATGAATAATTAAGAAATAATAATTGCAGTTTCAAACTGAGAAAAAGACAACGTTATTAATAATTCTTATAGGTTTAACTCCCATTCAACTGAGTACATCCTAATCTAGGAAAGAATATTCAAGACCCAATTAATCCATTGACAGGAGCTCTTTCTCATTGAGGTTTTCACTAAAGGAGAATATTCTTGAACACGTTCCACTCTGCAGTCAAAAGACATCATTTGGAGTGTGTGTATGCACCCCAACCTGTGCCCAGTGATGGACTGGCATCTGGTCCAGAGTGTCCTCTGCCCTTTACCCTGTGATGGACTAGAATCCCATTCAGTGAGTACCCCAGCCCTGTGATAAACTAGCATCCCAACCAGAGTGACCCCTGAATCGTACCCTGTGATAGACTGGCATCCCATTCAGGGTGTCCCCTGAGTCATTCCTTATGATAGACTGGTATCTCGTCCACGGTGTCCCATACTTCATGCCCAGTAATGGACTGGCATCCTGTCTAGGGTGTACCCCAGCCTGTGCCCTGTGCTGCCACAACCCCTGCCTGTCTAGAATAAGTGCTTGGAAGATGGATGGATCGCAAAAAAAAATAATAGATTGATGTGTCATTTGTGTTTGATGTAAGCTATTTCTCACATGAAGGGCTGATGCCTAAATGCACTCTCTTGTGCATAGAGGAATGAAGCACACAAACAGTTATTATCTTAATAATGGTACAATAAAACCATCCCTGGATAAAAACAGTGACACAGAAAGATAAACAGCCCGCATTGCCTTCTCAATCTAATTCTAATTCAATTTCTATTCTAAAATCATTTTAAAAACCTACATCTGCGTTGTTGATGCCGCTTTGTTTTGCTGATGTCCCTCCTTCTCGCTCCCTCTTCCTTTCGAGAGCAGACAGATTTTCGCGGATTATATTCACAGATGGACACTATTCCAATCTCGCGTTCAGTCCATCGCCCCCCACCCCCCTGCCTCCCCGTCTGTCTCCTATCAGGTTATTTCGAATCAAAGGACTCCAGTTTAAAGTGAGTGTTTGAAGAGCGTCATGCTAAATATTATTGAACGGGACTGATTTTTAATTACACTAGTATTAATAACACATTAGCACAGGCACACACAGATACGCAAACAAGACGTTTTAATTTGTTCGTTCTTTTCAAGTCATCTATTAATTCATCCATCTTATTCCATCCAGTCTCAATTCCCGTTCCCCCACCTCCAACACTCGCCGCTAATCTTTTCAGATTAATTCTAACAGTCAAATAATTTTTGTGTTTTAGAAGTTATAAGTAAAATTGCTCGGTGTTTAAGGTGTCCTGAATTTTTCACTTTTTTTTCCGCGAGTTGCAACTCACGCTGTAGGAGGCAGGATGGTAGCAGTGAGGCTCGCTCCACGTTTCGCTGGTGGCGTGAGGTAAAGAACCTGACGGAGCAGCTGAAATGCCGTGTTTATCATCTCATCTGTAGAGCTGGCTTGACAGTGCCTAGTACTGTATATACGTGCGAGATGTTTTTAAAATGTAAGTACCTCTGGCACAGGGAAACATTACAGTGTCACACAGCTCCTTGCTTTGTGGAATCTGAAACTGATGCTGGGAGATCCTATCTAAATGGGGAGTGAGCGGTCAGTCGCCTGGGACACACATACACACCGCTTTAACCCCCTCCTTCCAGCCTGCTCTCTCTCCATCTGTCCTTCCATGTCCCCCACTCCTGTGTTTCTCTATTATTCATCGCTAAAGTGACACTATAAGCTTTGAGGGGGTTTGAACAGGAGGTACATTTCGTTCCATTATTGATGTGTGCCACTGTTTGGCAGGCAGAGCCCATTTGAGACATGGGGAGGAGGGTTTCAGTGCATTAACCCTTTCTCTCTTGGAGTGTAGCTGGGGGGGTTCACAGCTCCATCTCATGTGAATCGACACCAAATGCATACCCTTGCTCAGTGACAGTGCTGGGATGTTACACAACAGCGCTGAGCATTCTGGGATAGCTTTCCGTCAGTATGAGTTTAGCTGGCAACAGATGACAGCTTCCAGTTTCTCATTACAATGATATTAACTGCTGCCCTTCACCTTCGTCCACGCCTGTTGAGCGTCAGCCTGGCCCTGCCCGCCCATCCGCTAATTCGATTAGCTTGGCTGGTGACAGCCTTTTTAGCAGTGGAGTGGAAAGAGATCTCCAGGCCATCAGCGTATATGCAGCGTGCCCCTTCTCCCCATTCGCTTTCACTTGCATTGTTTATGTGCTCCTTGTGTCCTTTTATCTGCATTCCCTTAGGACATCACCCACCCCTGTCTTCTGGTAATATTCTCCAGATGTGAGGATTCACACAGAGACAATCCAGAATGTTCTCCCCCATCATTACCACAAACATCAGGCTGAGAAGCTGACAGGGACAGTGAGGTATTCCTCATACTGTAGGTCCGTACAGACATAGGCATGCCTACCAGGGATGCTGCATGTCCATTACCCTCAGTGATCCTGTGGCGCCTGGGGCGGGGGGTGGCTTGTTATATAATTCATGAAGTCCGTTTCCTCATTTGGCCTCCTGCCCTATAGCCCGCGGGGGCCCCCCCCCCCCCCCCCGTCACTTGCTGTTGCACCTCAAGCTGGCATGTTTCTCAGCAGTCACTACAACACCAGCCTGGGATGCTCCAGACCCTGGTTCTGTCTGGGTACCAGATAGTAGTACCGGCAGAACCAGCTGCATGACTTCAAAGCTTGTGCCACAGTTAAGTGAGTATGAGCCTGCCTCTATGAAAATGGGATTCCTTTAAGTACAGATTGGAGGACCCTTGACAAGAAACCATATTAGCTCAAAGAGGCCCTGAGCACTGGGCTGACTGGGGGCCCTCAGACTGCCTCAGGATAGCCTCGGGGAGCCTGGCTGCCTCCTACATCCTGTATCTTATATAAAGTTAACAAACCTCAGACACTCAACGCTGTACCAAATAGTGTCAGACTGAGGATACACAAAGCATGGAGGGGCAGGACTCCTCAGACAGACATAATGGCATTTACTGTAGTGATGCCTTGGAGCTGAATAGACTTTATTGGCACTTGGTTTTAATTTCTGTGTTGTCATTTATCAGTCAATGTAGCAGACAGGGTCTTTTCTGCAGGACAGAAACAGAAAATGTTCCCAGTAAATCTGCTGGATCCACTTCTGCTTGCCACATTGAGAGGGGGAGTGAAACAAGACAGAACGTGACGGGCGGGCAAATCATCAACTACCGCGGCAAATTGGAATGGCACTGCCAATTGGCTATGGGAAGACGGTATGCATGCTCTGTACGTCTCACTAAGCAGAGGATTAGTGCTTCATTCACAGATATATCCAAAACAGACTGAAGACCAGACAGGTGTGGTGTGCTGATGTCTTTTGGGCTCACGATCCTTCTGGTTGAGATATGTCCTTGAGAGGCAGGAAATGTTTGAGCTCTGCTAATAGTCCTGAGAACCCCCACTCTCAAAGACAACAACACACCGACAAGACAACAGAATTCTGTTTGAAACAGCTATGGGATCGATTTAAATGCCCCATTACAGCCTTGATGAGACAAAGAGGTGCTCAGATCATTATAAGAACTACAGGCCGCTGGGAAAATATGACGAGAGACCGCAGGGTGATCGGATGACGAGAGCTGATTGGCAAGAGATGTCCTGGAGAGCACAGCAAGTGGATGGCAAAGGGGAAAGGTAGGGTTTTCCATTATCAAGGGTGCGTCACAAATGTTGATAGAAACACCAGGTCATGCCCAAGTACACACAGACATCACATGAGAATGTTTAGGTAAGGCTACCTTGATCTGAAAGTCATTGGTTCAAATCCCAGTCTCAGCAGCGTGATTTCATGTTAAGCATCTGCTAAATAAGATGTATCTCTCTGGTATCCTAAAAATGATAATATAAACAAACACTGGTATGGGGACAGTGTGTGTGCCTGTGATCAGAAGGTCATCAGTTCAAATTCCATGGTCAGTAGAGTGCTTTCAAGACCCAGAAACACCCAACTGCTTCTGGGAGTGGCTGCTACATAAAAAGCATATGGAGTCGACGTATAGACAGCACGTGTTAGTTGCTCTCTCTTCCATTGATCCAGCCTCATACTGTAAATGCCAACTTGTGGGCCCAGTAATAAAACTGAATGATATTAAACAAAAGCACCTAGACGACATGGGCTGCCAAACACAAACAAATACATTGATACATGTAGAAGCTTGTCATTTTGGCCCCATTGCTCAGAAAAAGGCACCCCCAGAAAGCCTCATTCATTTCATAACAGGCTTGGCTTTTTCTTTTTCTTTCTTTCTTTCTTTCTTTCTTTCTTTCTTTCTTTCTTTCTTTCTTTCTTTCTTTCTTTTCTCTTTCTTTCTTTCTTTCTTTCTTCCTTTCTTTCTTTCTTTCACTTTTTCCACCCACTCATACACACTGAGTGATTCCACTCATTTAACAGCCATCCATTGCAAAATATGGAATGCAGCCTTGGTTACACTGTCTTGGTTAAACAGGCTGCATCCAACAACACATACCCACAAACCCCAGCTACAGCCCTCGCACAGTCATCACAAAGTTGCACATAGCATTAAAGTTTAGCTGAGAACGGGGGTAATAGAAGCACAAGAGAGCTGGGAAGGTCTACAATCTGGTTGAGGAAAAATATTCTAAATCTAGTTTTAGTTTATTGGATGGAGGGGGGGGGGGGGCAGATGAACTATTCTGGATAGGGTTCCATGAATGTAGATTTCATGAATGGGGGAGGTCAGGCATTAAGAAGGCAGCACAGATTCACTAGTTATCCAGCTACGTTCCGTCTTGTGCTCTTTTGTTTTGAAAGCTTGGCATGGCCGGCGTGCCCAACATCTTGCCAACAGAGCCCGTCTGAATTACCCGGAGATGCTCTGAGCTGCGGGTTGCTCAAACTGTCAGATACGAAGTCAATCTCTCCCGCACAGCGACGCACACAGCTACCGGCACGTGTAAAGCGAGGTCACACACACACGCGCGCGAATACACACCGGCAGCGAGGTGAATTAAAGTCGCTCCTTACCTTCCTCAGCTAGATTTGGCTGGAGAAACAGAGAGAGAGAGAGAAAGACACTCCACATCTCCACTTGAGAATAACACTGACAGTGGGAGGGAGAGAGAGGAGGAGAGACTGAGAGAGTGAGAGAGGAAAAGAGGGAGGAGAAGGAGGAGTCTGCTCATTTCTATATCATAGTAAGGAATGGAGGGAGGGAAAAGGTGGAAGAGAGAAACACTAGCAAAGAAAAAAAAGGGGAGATGTCCAATCAAGTATGTAAAAAATCCACGAGAGAAAAGGATAGACATGCAGTGGAAGCAAATATTAAGATG
Source organism: Hippopotamyrus pictus (assembly GCA_026781145.1). Lineage (NCBI taxonomy): Eukaryota > Metazoa > Chordata > Actinopteri > Osteoglossiformes > Mormyridae > Hippopotamyrus > Hippopotamyrus pictus. The sequence goes on from JAODLC010000140.1 coordinate 21,195,803, forward strand.
AACAAAAGAGTAGAAAAAACAAGTTTGGTGAGTCCATATAAGTGTCTCAACACGCTAAGGAAAATCTCCCCTGCTGCCTAATAATTGAGATAGGATGAAGGATATAATTACAATGCCTGGAATGCAGTTTCTGCTGCACAAAATTTAACTGTGAGTAGGTAGCTAACCTCTGGCCTGCTATTTTTTTTCCTTAAATTCATCTCATCATCATGGTTTTACCTTTTCATTCTGTCATTTAGTGGTCTGTCATAATCTAAAGGTCTTATTATTCAATACAGGGTTACAGGGGGGCCTGGAGACTATTCCAGGCAACAAAGGGCACAAATCAGCGAGATGTCCTGGGCGGGATATCACACAACTGCAGGATACACATACACACATTTATATACACAATTATGCTATATGGGCAATTGTCAGACCCCCATTTGCTGAAACACTTTTTTTTTGGACTGCAATTTTGTGGGAAAAAAAATATATACACTTCTCACAGAGAGATTCAAACCTATACTGTATAAATTTACACATTATCTATTGACCAATTAAGGACACACACAGTGCCACATAAAAGGCCACCTCTTGTAAACAAGTGACCCCTGGTGGACATGCTCAGCTACTGCAGGCCATGGATACAAGTTGATAAACTTCTCTTAGAACTTGGTCATAAATCTGTCCAGTACTGCGCTGATAAGGTACTCTGACACAGACTGTTTGTAACAACAGTATCTATATGGGTTAATGCCACATTCTTATTAGGGCGTCTTGGGAGGCTTGCATATAGAGGCAGTCTTTGGTTCAGAGGGCTAAACCTGTGTACCTATTATTGAAAGGTTGATGGTTCAAGTCAAGCAGAATAGCCACATGTCAGTGGGCCCTTGAGTAAGGCCCTAAAACCCCAGCTCACAGGGTACTACAAGGTAGCTGATCCTTTGCTGTTATCCCCAAGCTTGCACTCACCTGTATGGAGAACAAGATGGTACAAAACAGAAAGAGAATTTTCCCCCAAGGGATTTATAAAGAATTTGTATTTTATTTAATGGTATAGCAGACTGAATCATGGAAAAGTAACACATACTCCTGATCGCTGTTATTTTCATAAACATAATATTAAATATTTATTTCAGTATATACAAATACATACAACGTATAATGACATTTATCTGCACAAAAATACCACTTAAATATATATTTAAATATATTTTTTACCTTTTAACATTTCAGCAATACTTTACTTGGGAAATTTGAAAATGCTTTCGTTTTCATAAACATAGATGAACCATCATCCACAAACAAGCGCATACATTTGACATGACAAATTTACAACTGGGTCATAATTTTTAAGGATCCTGTGTTGGTGCATCATGGAAGGAGGTGGCAAAGTACAAAGACATTTACAGCATTTAGTACAGGAGTAGAAGAGAAGCATGATTGCAGAAGGAGACACTTTAAAGCAGAAGAAAGCATAGAGTACACAAGATACACAAGGCACACTCAGTGTCTGATTAAGATCCACACATTGAGGACAGATACAAACAATCAAGAACATGAGCAGTTTAGCAGCGTTGTGTATAACCCATTCCTTGAAAATATTAGATGCTCTATATATATTGCATATAATACCACTTAAGGGAAGCCTGAGTAAAAAAGGAGGTAGAGAAAGACACTAAAGCAGGAAATACACTTCAAGACAAAAGTTAATAACAAATGGTAACACTGCCCAACATGAAACCAAACATACAATTTCACATGAAGCTACTAAGGTGATACCTCTAAATTTAAGTTAAAATTTGTGAAAGAAACCTAAATATTAAAAAAAAAATTAATCAAGTCAATTAAAGTTTATAAAATTGCTTTAATTTAACATTGGTATTGAATTTAAGATTTTAAACATTACAAACCCAGATCATGACATTATACTAGACCTGGGAAGAAAAACATGAAAATAAAATTTCAGTAACATTTTAATAGCCTTAAGTATTTTGCAATAATTCCATAGTTCCATCCATTCATTCATCCATCTACTAACAGTGTATCCCAGTCATGTTTGCACAGAAATAAATTTTCAGTATAATGATTTCTTTTACACATTTGTTGAATGATAATACTGCATTCACATGTCATTCCTTTGTCGTACCAATTAATCCTTTTTACAAAACACAATAAATAAAAATCTTTTTTAAATTATAGTTTTACATTACCTCACTACTGGTCATACATTAAACATAAAGGTAACACTTTACCTCATTGGGTATAAATATAGTAATATACTACACAGTATACACTTATGGATTAATTAAACACAAAGTCTTAGTTACATACTTATCTCATGTTAATTTATCATTAATGAATCATGATGCATGTTTTACCCCAAACAGTTACCATATCTGTGAATTCTTTCTGAACTAATGAAGGTAGCACTAAAGGAACTACTGAAGGAACAACTCATGAATAACACAAGCTAAATACTGACCTCACATTTGTTCATCATTAATGAATCATAATGCATCTTTCATCTCAATCAGTTGCTATATTTGTTACTATATCTGTTAATTCTGTAAACCTTTGTGAACTACTGAAGGAACAACTGAAGGAACAAGTCAAAAATAACATGTGAAATACTGCTCATGTTTGCTCATCATTAATGAATCATGACACATTTTATCTCAAGTAGAGACTATATTTGTTCTGGATTTGTTCACGATTTGTAATTCAGTAGGAAGTGAGTTTTACTAAGTATTTATGCCCCGTCAAGTAAAGTGTTACCCAATAAGCATAGGAGTTTTTCGCCGTTAATGTATACTGGTTCTGATCAGAGTATAACTACTGCAGAGGAATGAAATAATTGCGTTTAGCACATTGCACAAGGCATTATTTGTACATTTCTATCCCAAAAATAGAAAAATGCTTGCTTAAATTAAAGTAAAAAATTAAGAAAATAAATAATCAGTTTTCCTAACAAATATGTAACACCACATAGGTGTTCTGGTATATAAATGATAGCAAAAGATTGCACACTTTACAGGAGTAACAGTGTTCTGTGCCCAGCTGTTAGTAAAATGCCCATCGGTATCATTGTATTCTACAATCAATCAATGCCCCACAAGCACAGATATCTAAGTATCCTAAATACACCACGACATCTTCACAGCAATGTCAAAGCATAATACATTCCCATGCTATGCCTTACCCATGGCTAGTGGAGACTACTCTAAGACAAGGGAAGCTCTGCCTCCTCTAAAACATCATGAAATTTTTTGTCAGGTATGTTCTGTTGTATTTACATTGCTATTACAAAGATGGTGTTAGAATGTATTCAGCTTCATAGCTAGTTCATTCAGAATCAGCAATAATTTCTTGCAAGTTGTCTAACATGATTTTTTTTCCAATACATTACATTCCTGTGGCAGTACGCTCCAGTAAAACCCACTGAAGTGCAGCTTCACTGGATTTCAATGGCACTTCTGTTTTCAGGGCAGCAAAGCTAGAAGTTTATTGGTTAAATGCTTCAAAGCGTCATTTCCAGGGAAGCTCAGTGGCTCTGGGAGTAAGTGGGGCAGTGGGCTGGCCAGGATGCTGGGGTCTGCATGATTGGAGGAACTGTCAAAGTGGCTACACCTCATTTTGACTGATAGTGTTTTGAAATGATACTTCGGCATCAGAGAGTTTCAAGTTCAATCCCAGATATGTGCTTTCATTTTTTCAATTTTCATTTGTACATATCCTACTGTAAATAAAAACATAAATATAGCGTTCTTATATCTGCTCCTTGTTTCGTTAATAGGTTACTAAAGTTCATTTGTTTATTTCA
>JAODLC010000140.1:21204104-21215481 GCA_026781145.1 Hippopotamyrus pictus
TCTGTGAAGAGATTATTTTGCCCCTGAGGCTATTCCATTGGTGCGCCCCCCCCCCCCGCAATACCTCTGCGCCCCCCAGTTTGGGAACCACTGATCTATGGGAAGCTGTGCCTCCACTTGATTCTTTTGAATACCCCTCCAGCAAAACAGAGATGCCCAAAATGGTTGTCAAAGCAGCACAGACTGGCTCAGAGAATATTGCAGGGCTGAGGTTCCCTTTGATTCCCTTGAGTGTTTGCAGTGCTGGACTCACCTTTACGTGCTTCCTCTTCCTCGTTGAGGGTGATTAGGAGGTAGCGTGGGCTCTCTGTGCAGAAAGGTAGCAGCAGACACTGCAGGACTGCTGGCAATGCCGTCAGGGCCAAAAGTAGGGGCCAAAGGGTCTCTGAACCCAGCAGGGACTCCAGGCCAAAGATCTACAGAAACACAGCATTTTGATGCAGGATATAATTAATTTCTGCTCAATTTCTGCTTAAATTCATGCCCAAACTACTCACAACAATCCAACCAATCGGAATAATAACAGGTACTTTTGGAGGCAAACAAATACTGGAAGGGATCCTGGCTCAGTGTGCAACATTGTCACTGGGCCATCTGAAGACATGCAGCTATGTGAAGTGCCTTCTCTAAATTGGCCTTAATGTGTGGGCTTGGGCCCTGGGATGGACTGGAATCCCATCCAATATGTCTGCTGCCTTGTGCCCTATGCAGCCTGGGACATGCTCCTGTTTCCCTATACTAGATAAGATATTGTCCATGCATGGGTAAAGAAAAGGTTCTTCCAGTTTACCAGTTTATATGTATCATACTGCAATGTCCAGTGTTGTGGAAGCTCTGGGAACTATTCCATGCCCATCTGCTATTAATAATAATGATAATGCAGCACATAAAATACGTATTTTGTACTTCATATCATAATATTACTATATGTATATAAGTTTGCTTGCGAAACTTTTTAAGACAGATTAGTGCAGGCAGTCCCCAGATTAAGAATGTCCGACTTACAGACAACTCATACTTACTGTACAAAGTGTACATACAATGGTTCATATTAACAAAAGGACATGCAACTTTGTGACGCTCACGAAAACATTGCACGGCTTCAGCAGTTCTTTGGCTCGAGGTACAGTACAGTACCGTATGTAGTTACTTTTATTATTACATTATTATTATGTATTTTAATATGACTGTTCCGACTTACCTACAAATTCAACTTAAAGACAGACTTAGGGAACGGATCTTGTTCGTAGCCTGGAGACTGCCTCTACACGTTTCTTAGCTATGGTGAACTACACAGTGTTGAGTTATGAAAAACCAGCATAAAATGTGCCAACTCACCTGGGCTATTAGGATCCCAACGACCACACCCAGCTGGTGCAGTGTCCCAAAAGCCCCCCGGACAGCGGTGGGGGCCACCTCGCCCAGATACATGGGGGTGAGTCCGGTGCAGAATCCACAAAAGAGGCCGATGACTAGACGTCCCACTATCACCATTTCAAAGGAGGAGCAAACCTTGGCGAGGCCCATCAGAGCCGCACTTGCCAGGGCCAGCACATTCACCAGCATCATGGACTTTCGCCTTCAGACACAGCAGCAGAGAAGAGAAGCAGTCACATAACAGGGCCTCATGTTTATCAATGGCAGGCTGGAAAGCACCCATGGACACACTTACATACCTCCCAAAACGGTTGACCATGGCGCCTACACTGAACGACCCCACCATGCCACCGACGCTGAAAATAGCCACAGCGAAACTCCAGATGATGGTGCCCATATCAGAGCTGATGGGATGCCCATGCCTTTTTATCCATGTGCTGTTGAAGAAGTCTCGCACTTTCTGATTTGAGAACAGAGCAGACAGGCCTTTAGGTAAAGTCAGGAGAAGGCACACAACTGATACAAAAACAATAAACGGGGCACCAAGGGTGCTTGACATTAATTTTCGTGTCAAAACAAAGAAATATGAGAAGGGAAGCGTAGAAGCAACTTCCAATAGCTCATCAAGTTTATATTACACTGAGAAAAAGCCTGCTGTAACACTTTTTGTCCAGTAGGTGGCCAAAATGGCCTCTGTAAACCGTTAAACCAAACTGATGAAATACTGATTTTGTAGGAAATACATCAGGTAAATTCATAATGCAATGTCACAGTTCCGCAAAAATTTTTAGGAAAGTTTATTATAATAAAAACAAGTAAGTCAAAATGCTTCAGTATAAATTAACAGGAAAATAGTGTTAAATAGACATAAAAACAGGCCTTTATTGGGAAAGTGATGTCAAAGAAGAAGCCATATTTTACAGTTAACAGGGGCAACATTTCTATAAATATTAATCATAATATTAATATATATAAAAATAAGGAAGCTATTCCATCAGTGCTATGGCAGTGTTTTTTAATTGTCAGTCTAAGAAACAAACCAGGCTTTTAAGGTACTTTAATGATCTGCAGCCATATAACTGTCCCACTGTACAACAATCAGACTTAGTCATATTAAAATAAATGATACACTTAGCAGTCTAGTAAGAATATTGCAATGAGCTTATCACTAGTAAGCACATCAGTGATCATGTTTTAATGCATTTTATCTGACTTTGAATCAAAATTGGTCACACCCCTCCTGTTTTCTAATTGGCTAAAGCTGTGTCATGTTTGCTTGCATCATGATCAATATCATTCAGTGTGTTGCCCTGGGATGGCTTTGGTGAGGAACACTTAATGGCATCCAATGGGTGTGTCATGCTTTGCTCACTTCCTATGAAAATTAGCAGAAACAATTTGTGACCACTGAACACTTTTGTCAGCATGCACACACACACACACACACATAACACACCTTTTCGGGAGCATTGATGACCCCAGTGTTGTAGCCGAACTGCAGGGAGCCAATAACCGCTGTGCCCACGCAGAACAACAAGAAAGCAGTCACCTGCTTTGGTTTCTGTAGGCAGCAAGGGGTAATTAGGACAATCACAGAACACCGAATTAACACACTAGGCTATTGGTGCGGCTGATAGGTTTTCTGTCGCAAACTGGCATCAGCTCTCAAATCCACCTTCTCTGGGGACCACAAAGTGTTCATTGTCAGGGGCAACACTGTACAACAGGGCTTTATGTCCCCGCTCCCACATGAGTGCTTGCTTCCCATTAATGTCATGTGAGGCAGAAGTCCATAGTGCAAGACTTACAAAAGAGAAGACAGAAACTTCTAAGACTTCTCCATGTGTTGCCCATAAAATGTAAACTGTAATGTAATATCTCAGTGATTTTGTGATTGATTTTTAATATTGCTTTGACAAATGAAATCCAGCCAGATGACAGCTGTCAAGTTAACATACTTCACAGAATTAACAGTGCAGACACGACACTGAGACAAATGAGCGTGAACACAGTTTTACCGATAGTACTTTGTAGTATTTTGGATGCTGCTTCAGACTAGGGTGTATATTATGCAAACCGTTATAATAACTGTATTGACAAATATTCACAGAAATGAATAATGCAGGTCCTCTAGTACAGTCCCAGTCTGCTTTTTATACCTCGCATTGCCTTGTTGTCTAGTTGCCCATCTCTTGTGCATGCAAGAACAGGTCTCAGAACTATGGCTCAGAGTAAATTCTTGGGCTCCAACTCATCGCCTGGGCATGATTGCAGCCCGCCTCCACCCCCATGTCCTTGACTACTTTTTAAAATCTTAAGTAAATTCAAATGCAAAACGAAACCCGTTGTCCATGTTCTCTCAATTACGTCAAACGTAGTTGGCGGAAGCTAGCGCATTTGCGTTAAAAAGTATTCAAAAAGAATAAATAACATTTCAAATCACGAAATTCCACTCACCTTCTCTCCATCCATCTTTACGCTGTATCAATGAATGATCGATGTGTTTGCCGAAGTCTACAAGCTATTTTGTAGAATGAACACACATAGAATGGCTATATGTTAGCTCAAATCAAATAATGAATCAAACAGGCGGTTCACGCATGAAATTTTCGGTTATCTGAGTGTCGTATTTTAAATCATACCCGGTATGTAGACAAACGAAACCCTTTCGCTTATTGATCGGTTAGGTGACCCACGCCCAATGTAAATGAATTAATTTTCCGTATACGCAAAGCATACTTTATGTCATCTTATGTAACACGTGTTATTTATAATACAGAAATAGATATGAAATTGATTTAAATATATATAAAAAGCCAAATGTAGTTACATGTGATTTTGGTTTAGGTCTATTACTATTACTATCATTACTTCTACTATACCTTACTACTACCAATACTATTACCACTACTACTACTACCACCACCACCAGTAGTAGTATAGTAGACTAGCATTTATTTTGTCGGTCGTTGTAACTATATCATTAAAAACAATCAACAAATGCTATATTCATATTGCATGACTCGAACTATTTGATGAGTAACGATGCCAGTTCTTTACTTAAGATAATTATTGTTTGGATAGTGAAAAAATATAATAATTTACCTTAAAGTCTGTTTAGGTGTCCTTTAAGTTATCTATCTCACTTTGTCGTTTTTGCAAATAAACAGTTTGCAGTTCTGCGGATCTGCAGTTACTTTGTAAATTTCCACTAAAACAGAGCAGCCTTTCTGAAAAACACTCCGCTATCCTCTACTGTGCCGTTTTAAATAGGATGGTAGTACAAGGCAAACTGCACGTTTCATCGCTGTGACGACACGTACACTTCACGCATTATCCAGAAATAGGTTTTCTGCGAAATCGTTGCTTGTTTTTCGTCATTAATGTTAGTAACGCACCTTTCCCTTTTTTCTTAATCAAGAATATTTAACGATATTTATTCGTTTATTTAGTTATTTTTAAAATGCTTTTAATTCGAAAAAGACAGTGGAAGACCCAGTGGGAAATTGATATCAAACTGACGTCAAATTGACATCAGGGTGCCCGCTGGGGAAGCATCATGAAAACGTGGTCGGTTTAATATTACTGTAGCCCAATAAAACAGCCACAAAAAACCATGCGTAAAGCTTTTTAATGCCTTTAAATTCAGGGCTGAGGTTTGAACTGCCCCTCTGTGTGTGGAGTTTGTATCTTCCTCTTCTGGGTTTCTCTGTATACTATAATAGATTCCTGCCGCAGTTAAAATATGTTTGGGCTAAACCACACCTCTAAATTGCACATATCATATTTGTGAGTGCCATACTATTGACTGGTATCCCATCCTGGGTGTTCCTCAGCTACCTTTCGCTTCCTGTGACGGGGAGCAGAGAATCCTGTCACCCTGCATATGATAAGTGGCTTGAAGGTATATGGAAAGCAATGGGGGCTGTATTCTCCCAAGAACAGATCAGGTTCAGAGGGAGTATGAATGGCAAGTGGAGAAGCAGAGGAGAAAATGGGAAGTATGAGAGGCAGGGAGGTGGAGAAAGGACAGGTGGAGAGTGTCAGCTGACCTTTTCATATGCTGTGATGCATAGATGGCATGGATTTTATTAGTCAAAGTGATAATGTCATATAGGGACCCAAAAAATCACAACAATATAAAAGAATTAAAAATTCATTTGAGTTGTAATACTGCCTTTGGTAGAAAGTATCTTTTTATTCTATATGCCACATACCCATCAACGGTTTATAGTTCTCATTTCCTATCTGCTTATCTCTGTAGTACATTTCCTTTAAAACAGGAAGTGGAGAAATTACTGCCGGAACATGTACCAAGATGTAGCAAATATAAAGCTTTGTGCCTTTATAAGGAAGCCAGTTGCAGCAAATGAGTTACACAATAATGACTGACAAAGTTGAGTGGTGCTACAGAGAAACAAAAGGTACAACTGTGCAAAACCAGGTCGCACTTGGGGGATTCTTCACATGCTTGTGAGCTGCCCCAGGGAATTATTCATAATTGTTTCCTCGAAGAAGGTTGCATGGTGCCTTGGGGGTGTTACTGTCATCTCACACCTCTAGGGTTGGGGGCTCAGATGCTGCTCAGTGCACATGGAGTTTGCTTTTTTTTATATAATTGTTGAGGTTTCCTCCTGCAGCCAGAAGACCTGTATTGGATAAGTGCTTGGATATGGATGGAATTTACATTTACTTATTTAACAGATGCCTTTATTCAGATCCTCTTCAGTTGGGTAGGGGACATCCCCTCCACTAAAATCAGACTGAGCACAGGAACCCCCAAACCTGCTGCATCAGCCCCCTCTCATTCACACTCCTGACATCTGAGTGCTTCACCAGGCCCACCTCCAATCACATCATGCATGCACAGTATGCAAACGCCAGCACGATGGTGGGCCTTGTAAAGTGGAGGACACACGTCTGCATACAGACAGAAGGTGAAGAAGCTGGTGGAGTGATGCAAGGCCCACTATTTGCTTCTCAACATCAACGAGATAAAGGAAATGACTGTGGACTTCAGAAGAAATGGGTGGTGGGGCATCAGTGATCAGAGTTCAGAGCAATTATATTTTTGGGTGTGCATCTCACTGAGAATCTCAGCAGGTAGTCAGCATGTAGCCTCCCAGCATGTAACCAAGAAGACCCAACAGAGAACTCACTTGCCTGAGACAGGCAAGACTGTTGTCTCCCAGTCTTCAATAGCTACATTGATGAAAGGGACTATAGCATTTTGAAAAATCCATATATTCAAAATCAGTTTTCAGTGCAGTGCCATATTAAACTTAGAATGTATCCCAGGAAGCACAGGGCAGAAGACAGGGGACACCCTGGATGGGATGCCAGTCCGTTCTGGGGGCACAACAGCAATCATATTAATATGTATTTGAACCTTTGAAGACAACTGGAAACCCATGAGAATATGGGGGTAACATGAAGATATCCACATGCTCACATTTGAAGCCAGCCAACGGCAAGACTCAAACCTGCATGCCTTAGCTTGTAAAACCATAGTATTAATCAGGTTTCTTTATGGCACACTGACCACTAGTTGAAAGACTGAATCTGAGATGGACAGGAATTTGAATGGAAACCAACATTTTCAGTTCACTCTGTCATATTCAATTGATTATTCAATTGATTTTCTTTACAACCATATCTCTCTCTCTCTCTACACACACACACACATCGGTGTGACACATTCAACAAGAAAACCTGGTTTTCAATCCACATTTGAATTATTGCTATAGTTTTTGCATGAATTTCTTTTCAAATTGCCTATCCCTTATATTTATTACTGTTATTGTCAGTTGTTTTATTATAGAACCTATTTCAAATGATGCACTATCCCCTTTTTCCAACAGTGTAATAGCAATGTTCACAGCTTACTATTCTCTGTGCAGCAGTGTGAAATGACTTAGAAAGCTTTGACAAAAACACAGTCAGTGGATTTTGTAATTTCCTGAATTAATTTTAATTCCTGAATTTATTCTGGCCTTCATGTTGCTCAACCACACCAGCTCTTCTATCTTGTTCTCTTTTAAATTTATTTTTAACATTTCCAGCGATATAACTCTTCCAGTGAATTGTCTTAATCTTCAGTTCTTGTCCTCTCCACCTCTGCCCCTGTTGCACTCCATCTGTTAATCACAGCCCTAGTTGGGTTCTAACCCTAGGAAAAAAAACTGCTGTTTTTCCCTTGAGTAAGGTGCCCCACGTGAACTGAAATATCCTGCTGTATAAGCGGATAAAGGTGGTAAGTCTCAGATAAAACCGTAAACCAGATAAAGCCTAGCAGGTAAACAGAATAGAGGTGCTTTATTCACCCCTCTGGGGAATGTATGTTTTTTTTCATACCCCATCTTGCTCTTCATGAGACACACATACATGTGACTGTAAGTTCTGATGTCAGGGAGCAGCATCCAGAACAACTGGAGCTGTTGGGATTAAGGGTCTTGCTCAAGGTCCTAATGTCACTCTGCGGCCATCAGGTTTGAGCCACCAACCTTCTGATAACAGACACAGTGTCCTGACCTGCAGAGCTACACACTGCCCTGCATGGAAACAGCACATACACCTTCGGAATGTCAGCTGAAAATTAGGATGGTGGAGAAAGATTCCATCGTCGTTGTCCGGTTGCTGATTCCTTTTCCTTATTAGGAAATTGCGCAACACATACAAAGTTAGCTTCTGTTAACAAGGCTAACAAGAAAATAAATCCTAAATGAATATGTGCTTGAAAATCCAAAATGAAAACACTTCAATTCTGTTATTGAGGACACATTTCTTTCTCTAACTTACTTGGCAGTAAAGGGTGAGAAAGTGACAAAGTTGGCATATTTTAGCTGCAGTGAGAATTCTTGCAGTGACATTCTGTACCAGTTGCAGACACCTTAGCTAACTATTTGTACAAAAGATAGTAGAACAGTACAATAATCTAATCTAGAAGCACTAAACACACTGAACCGTTTTTCACATTTTGCAGTGGCAGCATTATTCTGACTTCTCTGGCACAAACTGCATAAACTGCAAGACGTATAATATATTTCTGAAAATAAGGCTTTCCAGTGATCTGTCATCCCAAGGCTTGTAGCAGCAATAATACAGAAGTCACTTAGATTAAGCTTAAAGCATCAAAATACATGTTGGAATGCCCTAATTTTGTCTGTGCTTTATCCGTATTCAGCAGACGGAAGCTCTGTGGTTTCCTGTGTAGTTGATAATTAGCATTATCCTTTATAAGGCTTGTGATGGACACATATAGATGGAATAGCCTCTGGTATAGTGACACTAGGTAACACCATGCTAGCTAACAATGATGTAAAAGACAGAACTAATGCAGAAAGATGAAAAACAGCCCCAACAGAAAACCAGATGCAAGAGGAAAGTCCACTCTTTTGACACAAGATGATGATTCGCTGTTATGGTGCTGTTTGAATACAGGAACATACAATATTATTAAATTAGTTGAAGACAGACAACAGCTGATCAGCATATTTCTCTATTTTATGAAGGCTAAAGTTTCATATATACTTGCTACTATATAACTGGAATCCAAACTTATTTCTGGCATACAGGTGGTGCAGTGATGTAATAGATAATGCTGTGGCCTCACACCTGCTGGGATGTCAGTTTGATTTGTGGGTTGGGCTGCTTCAATGCATGGGTTTACCAAGGCTGAAGCCCAGGGGCCTCTGCAAGAAAGGGCCCTCAGCTAATCTTATTTAATAAAATGTTACCCCCCCTCCCACCCCAACAACTACAGCATTGTGAACAGTGGAGGGGGGGTCTCTACCCATGTTATAATCTGCCTCTGGTTCCCAACTCTCTGGGGGGAGCTTTGCATGTCCTTATTCTTACAGGGGTCCTCCAGCTACTCTGGTATCTTCTCACAGGCAGCACAATGCTTCTAAAATTGCAGAGAGCAGCTCTCTAATCATGAACCAAATTAGGCTTCCTTCTGGCTTTCGGGTAATACAGTAGTTCAGAGCCTTAGTGCAGTGATCTCACATCTTCCGGGTTCTCAGTTTCATTCCTGCTCTGACTCAGTGCTTGGAGCTTGTATGTTCTTCTTGATATTGCTTTCCTTTCACAATATGAAAATATGTAGTTTAGGTTTATTGGCTAAATTGCCCTTAGTATACATGCCCTGTAATGCCTTTGCATTCTGCCAAACGTACTCTTAAGTTGCAACGACAAACCACTGAAATTGCATTTATTGATTTCCTGTGTAATCACACTTACCTTCAGCTTCACAGAATGACAAACCATTATAATGTAATTCATGACTCCAACCAATCACAGATGTAGCATCCATGCACATTTATGACATAAAATGGGGGAAGGGACTTTACAGGGGGGTTACCACTGGAAACGCGGGCAGGAGCATAAGTGGCACACTCAGAGATGGTGAGGATGCCTACAGACAAACACTTGCTAGTAAAATTTACAAAGAACTTTAAAATGTGAATAATACAAAGTAATCTATTATGTTCATGGAAAAGGTCCCCACAACACAACAGGATAAGCGGTTATAAGATATAAGATACATGGTTATGGAATGAAACCATGTCAAAAAAAAATATTTTTTTAAGAATGAATTTATTTCATTCTATTTTCTTTGACCTTGTAAATTTCTTGAGAAGGATAAGCAATGCAGGCTCTGTACAGTAAACGGCTTAAAGAAATGAATTGAGACCCTCCAGTGGTTGTAAACAGGTAGTGCAACAGGCATTAAAAAAAAAAAAAAAAAAAAAACATTGTTCGATAAAACCATTTGCCTTTGGCATGATACATGAGTGCGACAATATATAGAAAAGCAGATAAGCTTTGATAAAAAAATGTAAATGTACATCCCAGATCAGTCACGCGTTTATTAAAATGTTTTGCTTTCAAATGCTGTGGCTGCAACGACCCATAGTTTCCTGTTTCTACAAATGTGTTATTTGAACAATTTTTACAGCAATATACGTAAAATGATGCTTTAAATGAAATCTGTAATTTCAGATTAGATCTGTTATTTCCATAACATACGAAATACGTGCAAATTTTTTCACATCAATACCAGAGTACGCCGTTTTTTTTTAAGAAATACAGACAGTCGACACATACTCGGTACTATGACGCCTGTAACGAAAGACAAATACCACTGCTCTCATTTCCTACCTGTAAGGAAACCTTGCTATGTGTCGCTTTGCTTTGTCTAATGAAAGGAGCCGCAGCCAGATCCATTTGCATCCCTATGCGTAAAGCTGCCCTCACCAAACAAGCATCGCGCATTAGCGTGATCACGGTTTCTGGCAATCGAATCCGTTTAGTACATATACTATATTCTATGTATATTAAACATTTTTGATGCTCCAGTCAACATCTCAGTGCATTTAATACACTGCATTCATGGACAAAATTGTGTATTTAATAGTGCACAAACAATAAATAGTGCATTATTGTTTTGTTTTACAAAGCCATTGTATTTTGTGATTGACCACTGTCTGAAGTATAAAGGTGTTGCTTTACTTTTGTGCAACTGGTGGTTTGACTCCATGCCAACTGAATTATGCTTGCTGTATAATAACACAGTGTGTTAGATGGGCAGCATGTTAAAACCAGGACATACTGTTATATTTATTTCTTGGGACGCCGGTGTTCCGACGAGTTGAGCTATCTATCGATGCGTGCTATCGAGCCTTTCTGCGCATGTGCAGTTCCACCGTCTTGGGATTTGACATATTTTACCGGTTAGGGTTAAGGTAAGGGTTTTAGGGTTGTTTTTCTTGGGGGGGGGGTTTAGGGCTGTCGATTAGCTAGGGCTATCGATTAGCTACTACGGTAGCCTAACTCGACAAAGTAGCTCAACTCGACAGAACACCGGACTGCATTAAATCGAAACGCTCCATAACCAGGGGTGAAAGTAGTTTTAATTTCTGGCCGGTACTACAATCTTTTAATCACTTTATCGTTTTATATCTCTCTTCAGTCATTTACCATACATGTTTTTCTGACT
>JAODLC010000140.1:21270441-21299872 GCA_026781145.1 Hippopotamyrus pictus
ATTTGGATTTTTACAACATTATTGTTGAAATACACAGTCCTGAAAAAGGGACGTTTCTTTTTTTGCTGAGTATATATGCGAGCTTCATAAAGCATTCATAATGCATAATACACATGGCTATAATGCTTTATTACAAATATTTATAGTCATGTTTATAATACTTTATGAATCTCATGTTTGTTATGAATGTATTTAGAAATTACTAAAAACATGGCCAAAAAACCTATAATGAAAAAGTATTACAGCAAGGTTTCGTTACCCTCGCCCGGACTAGGGTCACCGGGGCCCCACTCTGGACCCAGGCCTGGGGGAGGGGCCCGTTGGTGAGCGCCTGGTGGCTGCGCTTTGGCCCGTGGGGCCTGCCCGGGCCCAGCCCATAAGAGGTACATGGGACCGTCCCCAGGTGGGCCCACCACCTGCAAGGGGAATGTCATGGGTTCGGTGTGATCTGGATCAGGTGGCAGCCAAGGGAGACCATGGTGGACCGATCCCCGGCTGACTAAACTGGCTTTCGGGACATGGAATGACACCTCACTGGTGGGGAAGGAGCCTAAGCTTGTGCATGATGCTGAGAGATACCGACTAGATATAGTCGGGCTCACGTCGACACATAGCATTGGCTATGGAACAAATCTGGAGAGGGTCTGGATACTCTTTTCTTCTGGATTTGCGGCGGGTGAGCAATGCTGGACTGGGGTAGGGCTACTGGTGGCCCCACAACTCAGTGCATTAATATCGGAGTTTACCCCGGTGAACAAGAGGGCAGTCTCCCTGTACCTTCAAGTCGGGGAGAGGTCTCTGACTGTCATTTGCATCTATGTGCCGAATGACAGTTCGGAGTACCTAGCCTTTTTGGACTCCCTGAATGGTATGCTGGTTAGCGCACCACAAGGGGATTCCATAGTTTTGTTGGAGGGCTTCAACGCTCATGTGGGCAGCGACAGTGTGGCCTGGAGGGGGGTGATTGGGAGGAACGTACTCCCTGATCTGAACCCGAGTGGTGTTCTGTTGTTGGACTTCTGTGGAATACATAGTTTGTCCATAATAAACACCATGTTTGAGCATAAGGGTGTCCATAAGTGGACACGTTAGGAACATACCCAGGGCTACAGGTTGATGATTGATTTTATAATCGTATCAGCTGATCTGCACCCTTCTGTCTTGGACACTTGGGTGAAGAGAGAGGCAGAGCTATCAACTGATCACCACCAGAAAGTGAGTTGGCTCAGGTGGCAGGGGAGGAAGCTGGTCAGACCTGGCACACCCAAGCATATAGTGAGGGTCTGCTGGGAATGCGGGAATACAGGGGCGGAAACCCCCGTACCCGATGGTGGACACCAGAGGTGAGGGGGGCTGTCAAGCTGAAGAAGGAGGTCTGGGAAGAGTTTGGTGAGGCTATGGAAAGTGACTATCGTTCAGCCGCAAAAAGGTTCTGGAAAACCGTACAGAATATCAGGAGTGGGAAACAGCTCCAGTTTCCTACTGTTTACTGTGGGGAGGGGGTACTGTCTCCTCAACCCTGCCTCAGATACATCTACAGTACGCGCACCACCTTTGAGAAGTCAGAGGGCACAGGACCAGAATGGGCTGGGGCAGACTTGCCCATCACTGGGGCTGAGGGTGGTTAACCTCTGGGAGGGTGAGATCGATAGTCGAATCTTGGATTCAGGAGGAACAATGTGGTTTTCTTCCTGGCCATGGAACACTGGACCAGCTTTATACCTTAGCGAGGGTATTGGAGGGAGCCTGGGAGTTTGCTCATCCAGTCTACATGTGTTTTGTGGACTTGGAGAAGGCTTACAACCAGGTTCCCTGAGGTGCTCTGTGGGTGGTGCTTTGGGAGTACGGGGTTTGGGGTCCGCTACTGTGATTCAATCCTTATATGAATGAAGCAGAAGCTTGGTCCGCATTGCCAGTAATAAATCGGACATGTTCCCAGTGTGGGTTGGGCTCTGCCAGGGCTTTGTCACCGAGCCTGTTTATAATATTTATGGACAGGATTTCTAGGTGCAGCCGGGGTGTTGAGGGTGTCCAGTTTGGTGGCCTCAGGATTGCATCGCTGCTTTTTGCAGATGATGTGGTCCTGTTGGCTTCATCTGCTGGGGATCTCCAGCAAGCTCTGGTGCAGTTCGCAGCCGAGTGTGAAGCAGCGGGGATGAGGATCAGCACCTCCAAGTCCAAGACCATGGTTCTCAGCCGGAAACGGGTGGATTGCCCTCTTCAGGTCAGGGAGGAGGTACTGCCTCAAGTGGAGGAGTTTAAGTATGTTGGGATCTCGTTCACGAGTGATGGTAGAAGAGATTAAGAGCTGGATAGACGGATTGGAGCGGTGTCTGCAGTTTTGCAGGCGCTTAACCCGTTCGTGGTTGCCAAAAAAGAACTGAGTGTGAAAGCAAAGCTCTCAATCTATTGGTCCATCTTTGTTCCTACCCTCACCTATGGTCATGAGCTGTGGGTAGTGACCAAAAGAATGAGATCGCGGATGCAGGCGACCAAATGAGGTTTCTACATAGGGTGTCTTAACTCTCCCTTAGAGATAGGGTCAGAAGTTCGGATATACGGGAGAGTTTCAGAGTAGAACCACTGCTCTTCCACATCAAAGGAGCCAGTTGAGGTGGTTTGGACATCTGGCACGGATGCCTCCTGGGCAGCTACCCAGAGAGGTTTTTCATGCATGTCCTACAGGGAGGAGGCCCCAGGGCAGACCCAGGACGCGCTGGAGGGATTATATCTCTCGGCTGGTCTGGAACACCTCAGCATCCCCCCCAAAGAGCTGGTAGAGATGGCTGGGGAGAGGGAGGTCTGGGTATCTCTGCTGAAGTTGCTAGCCCCGTGACCTGGTTCCCAGACAAGCGGGTGGTGATGGAAGGATGGATGGATGGATGGATGGATGAATAAAAACATGGCCCTAAGGAAAGTGTTACCAAAATGTCTTTTCAAATTGAAACCTGATTAATGGCTTACTGGGTAATATCAGTGGTGAATAATATAACCCATGACCCTGGGGATGATTTCCATATATTATAAGCATCTTTTTGTTGTGGATTGTTCAGTGCTAACAATGCTAAAGTTTAGGCAGGAGTTTGGTGTAATTGGTAGTTTTAGCTGGGGAGTATAACACCCCAATCTTGAAGTTGAAACTGCAATTGATTGTTTAATGCAGACATTTTAAGTATACATATAATGAAAATAGGCCATAAAATTTCATCTTGTTAACGTGTTGTAAATTCTAAAGTCATAATGCTATCATATCTTTGATTGTGTTAATGGATGCAGTATTTTATTACCCAAATGGGAGAATAGTATAAGCATAGAGTTTATTAGAAACCTGTAATATTCCTTCCTAGTTGTAAACAACATGATTGTTTAGGTTATGATGTTGCACAGATTCCCACAATTCAGAGCTAATACCAGATCAATCCGAGTTTCACAGGGAGGGTGATGTTACCTAGTTTGTTTTAAAATTTGGCAGACAAGTATACATAGGATAAAAATATTGTAATTTGTAATATTTCTTTATGCTTCTATTTTTAGAGTCATTTGGCAAATAGGTTTAAGATTTTAGATCGATCACATAGTCTGTTTTAAATTGTGTTTTGATTCACCTGTTGAGTACATGTCATTATATGTACTTGCGGTATGCACCATTAATCGGCAAGTTGTGTGATTAAAAAAACAAAAATTGTTTAACATCCCTATTTATAATACTATGCCCTATCTTTTCTTATTACCATCCGTTCATGAAACCTTTTTGAAAGCATTAAAATTGAAATGAAGTTTGTACTTGCTAGTGGTTTTTTTGTTTTAAATGAATAATCTGCACATCACAAGTTAATCTAATAAATAAATAATAAAATATAGATCATTCTCACACATTGACATTACCATAACTTTTTAGGTATTCCCCAAGAAGGTAGCCAAAAATCAATATCACAACACTACATAAAATATTAAAGACGGAACGGAGGCAATGGCGCAGACGTCAGGGTATTGGGGAATACGGGGTTTAATTAAAGGTAAGGCAGGCAAACCGCAGACAGACAATACAATGACCGGACTGGGGAAATAAACTGAAACGCAGACTAAACACAGAGGACTAATGACAACAACCAGAAACAGCTGATCACAGGGATTCCACATGGGGTTAACGAGGGGGCGTGGCACACGGAAGGAGTGGACGATCGGGGCAGGACACATTGTTTGGATACATTAATTTTCTTACTTTACAAATTACTGTTTTGATAAATATGCTTAGATGTGTTTAGTACAGTATATGCTCTGCTTCATCCGGTTCATTTTGTGTTTAAATGCTAAAAAACAAACATATTTAGGTGTAATTTTTTGGGGCCGGGAACCAATTGGTTTTCAGTTATTTCTTATGGGGAAAATTTGATCACAACTCAAACTTTTTAGGATTTGATCCGGAGTTCTGAACGGATTGAATTCAAGTTCGGAGGTACCACTGTATATGACTTTCTTTGTAAAAACATGCTTCTAAAAATAATTGTAGTCCCTCAGTAACATGATAAAGGACTTGTTTTTGAAAACAAATGTGAAATGTGTTTGTTCTACTGAAAATTGTTAATTTTTTTATGTACTAACCAAACTTCCTTCAGCTATGTACTGGATAAGTACTGGTTAAGATGGATGAATGGAAGGATGATAGAATGGTGGATGGAATAATAAAGTAACAAGTAACATACCAACAAAGTCATTTTGTAAGTTTATCAACTTTTTCTTTGTTTCTGCTTAGCTGTAATTTTAGGTGCACTGCATTTCATTAAGGAAATGTATCCAGATAAAAAAATTATAAGAAGTCCCTGGGTTACAGATGTCCAACATGCAGACAAATTGTACTTACAAATGGACTGCCATGAAGCTAATTACAGTGGTACCTCAGTTCTCGAACTTAATCCGTTCCGGACTCCGGATCGAATCCTAAAAAGTTTGAGTTCTTTTTCCCATAAGAAATAATGGAAAACCAGTTAATTGGTTCCCGGGCCCCCAAAATTACACCTAAATATGTTTTTGTTTTTTATTTTTTTTTAGCATCTAAACACAAAATGAACAGGATATAACAAGAAGAGCATTTTTTTCTTAATGGCTTCCAAAAACGATAAAGATCTTATCCCAACATTACCCCTGTCCTGCCCCGATCGTCCGCTCCTTCCGTGTACCACGCCCCCTCGTTAAGCACGTGTGGGATTACCATGTGATCAGCTGTTTCTGGTTGTTGTCATTAGTCCTCTGTATTAAGTCTGCGTTTCAGTTTGTTTCATTGGGTGCGTTCAACTTGCTTACAGCGCTGACTTAAAGCAACGCATTCTGATCCTGACGCAATGCATTACGGCTAGATGCATTGCGACCTCTCACCCACCTGCACAAACTGGAACTGCCTCCGTGACTACACACCTTTGCCCTTATTGGCTGAAGAGTTTAGTTACACTCATGACGTTTGTATCCCAGGCAGTTCCGATGCCTAATCTGCTATTTCTCCCGAATATCACATAAAGCAGTGAGAACTGGTTTTCAGTTAATTTACCTGGTAAGATAAAGTTTAAATAAATGACATAAATGCTCTAATAGTACACGTACAGTAAGTTGGTGGTTTATTTATTGTTAGTTACTGTAATGTTGCACTGCTTTATTTAGTTAATCGTCCAGTCTGTGAAGTAGGCATTTAAGTAAGAATTGCATTGTAGTATGACTCATTTCCTGGCGCGTACAATTTATATTAGGTCAGCATTCACGGTTCGACTTTTGATATTCAGATCGAGTTCCAGGTCAAACTGATTTGTTCGACTTTCAAGAAATTCGAGTTCTAGTGAGTTCGAGAATCGAGGTACCACTGTATATTGAGAATTTGAGTAACAGACACACACCACTTTGTGACGCTCATGAAAACATTGCACAGCTTCAGTGGTTCTTTAGCTAGAAGTACAGTATAGTACCATGTGTAGATCTTTTTATTATCACTGCATAATTGTTATAATTATTTACTATATTATTTTTTTTTCAACTTACCTACAAATCCAACTTTTGTCAGACTTGGAACAGATGTTGTTTGTAACATGAGGACTGCCTGTATCACAAAAATCTATTTTATATAATCCCATTGTTATGAAGTAGTGCTAAGGCATTGTATGTTGGTGTTTCTACACAAAATCCAAAAACCTACAGTGGCAAGAAAAAGTTTTTGTGTTGTCAGTTAAAACATATTGATTTTGTTTGTTATTGTACTTGGATGAAGATCAAGTCACATTTTATGACAAATTAATGCAGAAAATCAAGGTGTTCCAAATGGTTCACTTTTTATTGACACTCTGAATAAAGTGATCTACTAGACTACTTTAAGATGCCCTTTAGTCTTAACTTGATAGCAATGTTTATGAAAGTACACATTGACCATGGGTTAAATTTTAACCACAGGGCCAACAGAGAATCATGCAAGGTCTCTAGCAATATCATTTAGATTTTTGCTGTATATTTATTAAGTTTTCTACACGATATATGTTTTCCTGCTGTATTTTAGAAAACGTTTCAAAATTGGGGGATGGTAAGCACTTTAGAAGTTATTTCTGGTGATCTTGATGGTTTGGTGGTGGCATCATATTTTGGCATTTATAACCAGAGATCGTCTGCCTTCCTACCTTTGTTTGCAATTTCACAGTTATTAAATTATGGGATATTTCACCTCATGTGTTAATGCTTATGTGTACAGGGGAGAAGGTTCCAGCAATCTCCTGGTGCTGCGTGAGATTCTGATCACATTTGCAGCTTTTCATCCAGGTATCCTACCAGTTTTCCTTTTATTTACACTCTGCTTCTTCACCATTTAACATGCAGCTATTGTATTCCCCAGACTCTGAGAAATGCATATAGCTTCAGCACTGGTCTGACACTGCTGATGCTTTTCTTGTTCAGATGATTACTAATAAACTATTTGATTGTTCTTCAAACTTTGCACAGGGATTGTATGGGTGAGAAATTGTAAATGCCAAGGGGAAAGGAAGGCCAAGGTATAAGGAATTACAGTAGTTGAGGCATGATGTAATGAAGTCATGGATAACTTTTTCCAGATCATGATATGACAGAAAATATTTGAGTTTGGCAATTATCCTTAGCTGATAGTAGCTATTTTTAACAACAGAGCTGGTTTGTTTGCCAAGTTGAAGGTCTGAGTCTAAAATAACACCCAGATTCTTTGCATGGGACTTGACATAAGGGGTGAGATGGTCTAACCTGCTAGCAAGAGTGGATTTGTGAGTACCAAAAATAATAACTTCAGTTTTATCACTTAAATTGAGAAATTTATTTGCCATCCAGATTTTAATCTCTGTAAGGCACTCAAGGAGAAGCTGTATGGAATTGCTAGATTTTAGTGGGAGGTATAACTGGGAATCATCGATGTAAAAATGGAAGGAGATTTCTGATAATATTACCTATTGGCAGCATATACAGACAGAACATGTCTGGCCCCAAGATAGACCCCTGAGGAACTCCGTGAGACAGGGGCAGGGAAGGAGTGGAACTGCTTTACAGAAAAAGTCCTATGGTTAAGATAGGAGCTGAACCAGTGTAAAGCTGTGCCATTAATGCCAACCCAATGTTCAAGGCGGGCCAAAAGAATATTAGGCATATGATCAGAAAAGAGTGAAGGGTGAAAGCAGATGACATTTGACCTTGTGGGTGTGATAAGTGAAAAAGTATTTTATGGATCTTATTACAACTACACAGAAATATTATATGGATAAAGGTCTAACCTGATTTCATTTTCAAGCAAATTTCCCCAAAAATGAACCAGCAGTGCTGTGTGGCATTACAGGAATGAAATGGCAGCTATAGAAAACACTTGGTGTTCTGAAAACAGTAACTAAAGTATTTTATGGATTTTCTAACTTTACAGCCACATTGTAAGGGTACCAAACTAGAAGTGATCAAATTTTGAGCAAATTGATGTAACATCATATATTCATTACAAAAAAAGGGCAGTTTCAGACATTGGATCCCTTTAGCATGACAACCGTCAAAGTATTTGACAGATTTTTTTCAATCATTGCAGACATGTAACAGTGAAGATTCAGACCTGATAAAATTTTGAGATGAGTGGCACTGAAATTAAAGCAACTCCACATAGTTATAGCAGTACATTTTAAATGTTTTACTTTTTTTATCTGATTCCATTAATTTGGAGTGAAATAAATGTGGCTGCAGCAAATATGAAATATGTGAAACTTCATATTTCAAATCAGAGTGAACCATATTCACAAGTACAGCAAAATAACATGTTGCTGGATTGCCGCAATTTAAACTGATGGAAATAAACGAGTAAGATATGGAATATTTAGGCAATAGTATTGATCAAAATACTGGAAACTGTTGAGCAGAATGAACACTTAAAATGACAAGCAAAGAAAATTGATTTTTTTTTTCAGCCAGCGAAATCATTAACACCTATTAAATGTCACAAAACAATAAAGTGATCACTGTATTTTGCTGTAAATGTAAAAACATAATAGATTACGTTATAGCCCATCATTATTGTGTGTGTGATATCGTTCAAAGACAGTGTGCTCCACTTCCTCATATAACGGTGATTGCAGTTGGCCTCTGTGCTCTTTTTGAGCTCTGGCACCTCAGAGTTTACAATTAAGCACTGGTGGAAATCAGCGTTAAGGAGCAATACTGTTATGTTGGAGTATGAATCTGATAGTTACTGATATATCAGTGTATCTAACATATCAGTGTAGTCTTTTGAAAAATGTAAGGATTACAGTTCGCACCCATCTAGGAAATTAGGCAATCACTGCGCATTGAAAAATAAAATGCCGTTTTGGACCAAAATTAGACGCGATGTCTCCCATAGTTTCAGGCTGTGCAATTGTGAGCCAAATTGAGTATTTTGTGAGCATATTAAACGAAAGCAAGACCAGACCTCTTTATAACCCATTACTGTGTCTATTACAGTTCTTATTGTTATGCTACAAAATTTCAGTCATTATGTAAAAAAAATAGAATAGAAATATATAAATAACACTTTAAACATGGACATTAAAACATGCATAAAGGAGTACAAATAACCAGCTAATTAGTAGGAAAGTTGTCATAAAGGTGGAATGTGCAATAAATGAATATGTATACTTTCAGAACTACATATCATGACTAAGACTCAGGATTCAGGTAAAAACACACATTTCACATTTCCCTGAGATACATCCAGTACTTCTAAGAATTGTACAAGTTGGTAAGTGTGGGATGAGTGTGGATTAGATGGGCAATACAATACCATTATTTCTGACCACGCCAGTTTTTAAAGTGCAGTACAGTGTGTATTCTTGCCTTGGTACATTTGATAGGCTTCAGAATGTCTCTGCAGAGCTCTCAGGTGGTTGGGTTGTTTGCTGTTTTATGAATGTATCATTCAAGATATTAAGCTCTTTTTTAATTTTTAATTTTTATGTAAAATTATTGGAAACAGAGAATGTTATTTAATAGATCATTAAAAACCAGAATTCTGGTCATTTCTGTATATTTTTTAATAATCCTTGTCTTGTTGGGCATTGATGCTTTTTATCATGAACCAATTTGACTTCATAATCACATAAAATGTATTTCTACTTCTGTTCTGTATTGCCATGGGGTCAGAGGTCAGTTATGCCCAAGGAATGAATGATCTATGCAGCCGGTTCCTGGAGGTCATGGACTCTGAGGTGGACACCTACTGGAGCTTCTCCTGCTACATGGAGAGATTCTCTCGGGACTTTTGTGCAGATGGCCTGCATCGGAAGATTGGTGTGTCTATAGAGTTCTACTTGTGAAAATGAAACTTTTTAAAGGAATTTACGAAAATAAATTGCATACCCCCATCCTTGGATAAAAAGTTGGAAGATACGCTGTATTGCCAAAAGGATCGGGGCACCTGTCTTTACACAGACATGAACTTAAATGACATCTCATTCTTAATACATAGGCTTTAATATGGAGTTGGCCCACCCTTTACAGCTATAGCAGCTTCAACTCTTCTGGGAAGACTGTCCGCAAGGTTTAGGAGTGTATTTATGGGAATTTTGACCATTCTTCCAGGGCAGCATTTGTGAGGTCAGGCACTGATGTTATACGAGAAGGCTTGGCTTGTAGTCTCCACTCTAATTCATCCCAAAGGTGTTTTATCGGGTTGAGGTCAGGGGTCTGTGCAGGCCAGTCAAGTTCTTCCACACCAGACTCGCTCCATGTCCTCATGGACCTTGATTTGTGCACTGGTGCGCAGTCATGTTAGAACAAGAAGGGACCATCCCCAAAGTGAAATTACCCAAAATAGCTTTGAATGCTGCATTAAGAGTTCCTTTCCCTTGGCAGAATACAGTCAGGCAAGTACCGTTCTCCTGGCAACCACCAAACCCAGACTCATCCATCGGATTACCAGACAGAGGAGCATGATTCGTCACTCCAGAGAACACGTCTCCACTGCTCTAT
Organism: Hippopotamyrus pictus; assembly: GCA_026781145.1. Taxonomy (NCBI): domain Eukaryota; kingdom Metazoa; phylum Chordata; class Actinopteri; order Osteoglossiformes; family Mormyridae; genus Hippopotamyrus; species Hippopotamyrus pictus. Next base: position 21,280,915 of record JAODLC010000140.1, read on the forward strand.
AGTCCAGTGTCAGTGTGCTTTACACCACTGCATCTGATGCTTTGCATTGCACTTGGTGATATAAGGCTTGGATGCAGCTGCTCAGCCATGGAAACCCCATTTAATGAACTTCCCTACGCACTGTTCTTGAGCTAATCTGAAGACCACACAAACTTTTGAAGTCTGTAACTATTGACTCTGCAGACAGTTGGCGACTTCTGCACACTGTGTGCCTCAGCATGCGTTGTCCCCGCTCTGTGATTTTACATGGCCTACCACTTCATGGCTGAGTTGCTGTAGTTCCCAATTGCTTCCACTTTGTTATAATACAACTAACAATTGACCATGCAATATTTAGTAGTGAGGAAATTTTACGAATGGACTTATTGCACAGGTGGCATCCTATCATGGTACCACGCTTGAATTCACTAAGCTTGTGAGAGCGACCAATTCTTTCGCAAGTGTTTGTAGAAGCAGTCTGCATGCCTAGGTGCTTGATTTTAAATACCTGTGGCTATGAAAGTGATTGGAACACATGAATTCAATGATTTGGAGGGGTGTCCCAATACTTTTGGCAATATAGTGCAGATGGATGGAATTCTGAAAATGTGTCACGTTTTGATATGTTGCAATTGTGTATTGTTGTAAATATGGTGCTACTGTACTCTGCTTAGAGCTAGAGGCCGAGCTACTGAAGGAGCTGGACCCCCAGCTCCACGCTCATCTGGTCACGGACAGCATGGATAAGCTCACCTTCTGTCACAGGTAGCCCCCACCCTTGTGCTAATTGTAACTTTGCTATGGTTTTTTTGTGTTTTGCTTCTATCTTTCTTACGCAAAGCAAAACAATGTCATTAATCTTGTGTAAACAGCTAGATATCTAGTTTGGTAATTTGAGCTGTTTTATTGTTTTGTATAACCCATAATCTTCAGTCATGTACAAAATGGTCCATTTTGCCATTTTCAGCATTAGCAGTACAGGCAGTCCCCAGGTTGAGAAAGCTCGACTTACAGACAACTTGTACTCATGAAAGGACTGCCATAAAGCCTATTATATATAAAAAAAAAAAAAAATGGGTTAATTACAGTAATTGGTAACAAATGCATGCATTACTTTGTGATTTTCATGATAACATTACATAACTTCCACGGTTCATTTGCTCAGTGTACAGTACAGTTCCGTATGTAGTTTTATTATTACTATATTATTATTATTAGTTGTTATTGTTGTGTACTGAATTATTATGTTTCTGACTTACAAATTCAACTTAAAGATAGACCTTCAAAATATAATAATATAAAAATTAAGGATGCTTTGTACTCCTTATGAAGGTTTTTATAGTGCATTATACTGTAGATGTGAACTTCACAGATCATTCATAATGCATAATAAATGTGTTATGCCTTTTTATAGATAGTTATGGCTGTGATTGTACTTCATGAATGCATTATAATGCATTGTGAAGGCACCTGTAATGCATTATACACGACTGCTTTGAGTAAAGTGTTACTCTTTTTTTCTATGTGAAACTAAACAACAGACTATATCTTAAATAAATAAATAATTGTTTGGTTTTTGTTTTCAGCTAAATTGTACTCTAGAACACTTTGTATTATTGTGGGGTACATGTGTTGCCACAGTATAGGTTATAGTTTTTTATGTGAATGTGTAGACATGCGTTGCTATATTTTTCTAATTGCCTGTATTTGCAGCACAATGTTTCTTTAAGGCAGGTCTGTTGTAATGGATAGTTAATACACTGGAATCATGTGATTGATTCCCACCAGCTTAATTTTTCACATCTCCGCTCGTTGTCATCCTGTATCTTTCTGTTCGCTGACCAGGTGGCTGCTGCTGGGCTTTCAGCGGGAGTTTGAACACATCGATGCCCTGAGGCTCTTTGAGATCCTGAGCTGTGACCACCTAGAGCTCATCTCTCAGCAGGTGGAGAAGGCTTGGTATCAGGAACGGCTGGCCTGCAAGTACAGCCTAGGTTAGGTCCTTTCACAAAAGACAGCTGTTTTTCCTAATTTGAGTAAAAATCACGCATTGACCTTAAACTTAAAGGGGAGACTTTCCATCTTCAGCCCAAGTTCATGGTAGCAATTTATAGTTATTTTATGTCTATATCCTTGTTTTCAATGTACTGAATACAATTTTATTCAAAAATTGCATAGAATTATATATCAGTACTCCACCTGTACTGTAGTCATACTGATCATGACTATAATACCACCTTAAATATAAAATGTAAGTCTTCTTGGCTACATTTTGTGCAGGTTGTCTTACTTGTTTAAACCAAGAGCAAGGAGATAATATGTTCCTGAAAATTTAAACAAATACATGATAATTTGACAGTTCTGGATTTTAACTTGTTGTGTATATCTCTTTGTCATTTGCATGAAACTAGAAGACAAACCAGTATTAGAGCGGACTGGAATCAACCAGGAGTTCACGTTTGAGCTGTTCATCTGCGCCACAATTTTATTGGAGCACAGAGAGACACTCCTCAAGTGTCAAAATGAGTCACAGCTGGTCCATTTTGCTAACAGGTGTGTGTGTGTGTGTGTGTGTGTGTGAGAGAGAGAGAGAGAGAGAGAGAGAGACCTGGAACTGAGTGAAAAATACTTTCACAATTGTGATTAGTATTGAAATTTCAGTTTGTTTCATGCTGAGTAGCAGATCCTTAATCCCTTTTCCTTTTTGCCACTGCTGTAATTCTCCAGCTAACTCTCTACTTTTCTTTCTGTTCCCTTGAAGCCTACAGGGCATGTTGGATCTGAATTATACCTTGAAGAAGGCAGAGGAACACTTCTACAACTACTGTAAGCGATCTGCCTGCGACCCCTGGAATGGGCCCTATCAGCCTAGCAAGAATAAAGAGGAGCCCTTCATCCAGCACCTTCGCAGCTTCTTCTCCTGAGGGCAGACCATGTCTGTTGTAAGGGTGGAACCAGTGCTGCTTTTCTAGAAACTCCTGTCTTTCATGTGTTCTCTTGCAACTATGAACATATATTAATATCCCAGGACTAATGGGGACATAACACCATTCTGAGTGTTACACAGAGTTGAAAGAAAGGACGTTGGCATTATCTCCTTATTTTGCTGAACATAACAGAACCCATGGTGTGCGGCTCAGTGGGTTAGAGTGCTGTGCTTGTGATTAGAAGGTTTTCAGTTCAAATCCTAGGGTCAACAGAGTGATTTCATCATGAGACCCCTGAGCAAAGCCCTTAACCCCCAATTGCTACAGGGATTGTCTCACCCTGCTTTCTCAGAACAAAGACAGTATATTTCACTTTAGTTAGAAACACCTGCTAAATTAATAATGTGTAATATATAATATACTTCAGACTGTCATATGATCATCAGTAAAATTAATAGTGAAATCACCTTTTCAAAGTTTGTAACAATATATAAGAAGCTTCAGTTGGATGCATGATTCTTCAGTCAGGCAGTAGGTGACCATGCATCACTTACTGCAGATTTAATATTAGCACGAGCTTCATATGCCAAGCTTCCGTTCCTGAAATAGAAAAACTAGGGCTGGGTGGCACTTGTTCCAGAAGAGTCCAGACCTCTGCTTATATGTCAACTACACAAAAATAGCCATGGCACAGAGTTCCCCACTGACCTCCCTTAAGGTTGTAAAGAACATAAATGGAGCCCCTTGGTGTCTATTTCCCATTCACACTTATAGAAAATCGAAGGCTGTGTAATTATGATCATACTGTTGGGCAAATGTAACGCTTGTGAATGTAGGATGTCTCATAACTTATTATATGTAGACTATTGTAATTAAATTGTCTAAAATCATTACTCATTCATGCTGTGGATTTTAGTGCGATTCCAGTGTATGTTCTCTGGGAATATGCTTTTTACATGGCAGCGTGTGGATGGATCATGCCGGAAAAGGTTTGAAGGGTTTGGCTGTGATGCACCTGTTATAATTCCTCTAAAGTCAGTCTTAGAAATCTATTGGTATGTGTAAGCAGTTACTGAAAGTGAGGACAAGAAGAGGGATTTATTTTAGGATGACTTTTACAGCATTAAGCAGCACTATACTGATTCAAACATGATAAAATTTATCTTGTACTATTTCTACTGGATTAAGTGTCAGGTTGATGTTATCAATAAAAGACACCAAAATTTAATTTACAGCTATTTTTGTCTCCTACATAATTTTCAGTCTGTTTATAAAAAAAATTTCTGTAAATGACAACAGAGTTCTTTTAAGTGTCCATTCATCCATTTATCAGTCTTCTTAACATTCAATAAATATTGTTTTCATACCATTTGTACAAGAAAGGCTGCTTGTTTCTTCAGCCGTTTGAAATCGCCCCCCCCCGCCTCCCCACCCAAACCACTTACTGCAGGACTACGAAGTGACTATCCCCTTCTGTAGCATTTCCATTCTCATTCGCTGTGACGGGGCTTGTATCTGCCCTCCTATTGGGTGCTGGAGTGTGTGAGCTAAACAGAAGCAGGCCTGGAACTTTCTCTGCGTCAGCTGAGTGCCAGAGGAATTTCAGTCCTCGGTGCTTGTATATACACAGGGCTGCACAGTGCAAGACTCTGAGAGCAACACATCCACTTTCTGAGCACAGAGAGTGAACACGGTTTGGACCAAGGCAGACCACTGGCTAGTGTGGGGGCGAAAAGCTTACTGCTGTAATCATCCAAATCTAATACAACTGGCCAAACAAGGTAATGCTTCATTTACAAGAACCCAAGCTTTAGCTACTGGGGAAGTTTGCTCTTTGCTTTGCTTGTTGGCAAATGTCAAAAAACATTCTGCCTTTGCCAAAGGGAGCAGCTCTTGCATGCTTCTGTTGGTTAAGCTGTGGAAAATTCTAGCAAGAAAAATGTCTGTCATGTTTGGGTGAAAAGTGACCAAATGAGAACAACTGAAAAAATGTTTTTTCCAAATTGTTTAGCTGTTTTATAACAGTTATTTGAAATAAGCTTGATTAAAATAACTTCAGAAAAAAGTTTGAAGGTGACACAGCCAAGGCATTAAATTAGCTTTGAAAATCATTTTCATTCTGTATGTTTGGTTTCCAAGGCCACTGTTTGAAATGCTGCTGTGCTTTCATCTTTCAGGTTTTGGTATATATTCTTTTTCATAAAGAATCACTGCACGATTCATGCACGATCATTGTATTGAACACATTTGCTATAATAGTAGATTCTACCTCCATAAAATTTACAAAAAAATGTGTGAATAAATATATACAGTTTGTGCAACAGAAACATTATGTGTGAATGTATTCAGTAAGATGAAGTCCCTGTTGACAACAATAGAAGGCAGATTTTATTTTGTAAGTACAAATTCATTAAAGATTATGATCCTTGCATATTTAACCATTCTTCATCCCCAGAGTTCACACAAGAGAGCATAAATACTTTAAAAATGTTGGGTGATGGTCTGCACTCCCTAATAACAATCGCTCCTTGTGCTGGATTTGTATCATAACAACGGAGCCTGCTGTCAAGTTATAGAGATAAATGGCTGGGCTTCTGTCTTTCTGCAAATGACTTAAAACAATCTTTATTGTATTTGGATTTTTTTGGATTTTTTCCTTTGTCCATTAGCATTCATAGTTTTGTTTTTAAATATATGAATCATTTCTTATTTTTATTTTCAGTTTTTAAAACTAAACTCAGATTCCGTTTTGTGCAAAGTATTAATTTCATGCCCTTACAGTTTGTTGTAGCAGTTTAATGTTAGTTTTTATCTTATTTAATTTTTATGATTCAATCATTTTAGTTTTTCCAGTTTTCCCACAACATTTAGTTAATAAGGCTAGTATTGCATGGCATTGACACAAAAGGTTTTGGTGACAGCGGAGGAGCTAGCAGGGAGTGGCCAGGCCCATTTGGCATGGACAGAATTGGTGCTGTTTTTAACTGATACGCAGCAGGGCATGCCACGCCCCTTGTGGCTGGAGTCGAGCCACATCAGCTGTTTCTAGAATGGTACTCTTGCTAGAATGGAGTTCTCAGAATCACGCTCGAATGCAAACACGTGTCATGCAGCTATAATCCTAGTAGGCTCACAATTCGTCACAGTCTTGAACGTATACTGAAAAATGCTAAAATTTAAAAAGAGTCCCATACTTGACTAGTACTGGTTCTTTTTATGTAAAAAAAAAACTTCAAATTGTCACGTTCAGCGCCGATCGATCCTCGTGTGTGCCACGCCCCCTCATTACCTCCTGTCGATTCCTGATTATTTCCATCTGTGTCTAGTTCATTCCAATCTGTCCTGTGTATATTAGTCCGCGTCTTCCTTAGTTGAGTGTCAGTCATTGTGATGTTTGTACGTGTTTGCCAGCCTTCCAGGCTATTCCCCCCATTAAAGTCTTGGTTTGCCGTACTTCTGGACTCTCTCGCCTGTTTACCTGCTATCCTGCCCAGCCGCACGTAACACAAATGTAACATTTATCTATTTTTCAGACTGATTTTGAATTATCACCCTCTTTTTATATGTATTTTCCTGAATTTTTGGCCTTTTGTTGAAGAGGTATCTGAGATATAATTGTACTTTTGTTTTAAATTTATATGGCTTATGAATCAAAAGTTGTGGGTTTGTTTTAAACAGCAATTGGTTAGCTGAACAGCTTATCACAGAATACACATAAAGAATAACAACAAAATCATTTTAACTATCCATTTCTGCACTCAGTCAATTAGGCCACAACCAAGTTACTGTGAAAGTATTATACTTCGAATCGATTTAACCAGAATACTGCATATAGACTATGAAGTAAGTTCTTTGTTAGTGGTGTACAAACAGTGCCCTTTTTAGGGGAATGTGCTGACGGCAGGGGACATCCAGGGCCAGCACAGAGCTGCTAAAAGGCCATCTGACTGGATACAAGTCTGGGCTCAGCCCTGATGTCAGAGACAATGTGTCACACTAAATGTGGTGGAAAAAAAGAGGCTGAGGATCATAACGTGATCAATATCAAGGCTAAATATATATTTTATAAAATGGTTTAATTTTCATAGTGTTATGAGGCAGTGTGTAGCTCTGTCTCAAAGTCTGTACCCATGTTGCTAGCAGAGTAATCATACCATTGCTGGGCCCATAACCCAGGAGCAGCTCCAGATTTATTCAGGAAAAAGGTGGGTGGGGGCAGGGGGGGCAATACTAGAATGAAAACTGCTACAGGGCTTATTTCTATTATGTGCACATATTATGGCTATATTTGCTTTTCGTGTGTTTTTCCTGAAAATATTATGGCAAAGTTTATTCCACTAATTTCTTGGTCTAAAAACAAATCAGATACTCATGACCTCTTAATTTAGTTTTATTTCACCAATGCACTCTGTACTCTTTTGTTAATATGCATGCAGCACAATGGTCAGGACAGTCACAGGGGTTTCTGTGGTGTCCATGTCGGTCACTAAACAGCATGATGGAACTTCTCTCTGTCTAAGGCACGCAGTGTCATACTGTCACGATCTTGCTGTAAACCTTGCATCATGTTAAATCTTTGTTCAAAGCACTTTTAAACTGCTTTCAAAATTCAACAATACCATAATGGAAATATTATTGTAATACCGCAGACTTTCAAAAGCAAGTAATTACTTACAAGATCACCAATAATTCAGATCACAAAACGTTTTAGATGCACTTTATGATGCTAATAGAAGCATTAATACAACGTTTTAGATGCACTTTATGATGCTAATAGAAGCATTAATACAACAAACAATAATAGAGACAATAATGTGGAGCAAAAAGCAACAATTTTTCATGACTCTGGTAACTCTCATAGGAGAGCTTTCAGCTACCAGTTAGATAGCTAAATGTTAGCATGCGAACTGAGTCACCCATATCTAGGGGGCCACTAAGCCAAAATATGTGAACATGTTAGCACTTGTACATATTCTGCAGTTCTGTGATCTATTAAAATTATTCTGTAATAAACACAGAATTCCTATGTACCTGTACTTGCAATTGGCAAAAAAAGATCTAATATGTTTCTGTGATTGTGTACTGGATGAATCTTTGAAGGTTGGATGATATACTGTAGATTACTGTAGGTTAGATTTCAGTGGTACTAGTAATAACTTCATAATTTTCATCTTGGCACAGGATGTCTAAGGGTCCAGCTGTTGGCATTGACCTGGGAACCACTTACTCCTGTGTGGGCATCTTCCAACATGGCAAGGTGGAAATCATCGCTAACGACCAGGGCAACAGGACCACACCCAGTTATGTGGCATTCACCGACACTGAAAGGCTGATTGGAGATGCTGCCAAGAACCAAGTGGCCATGAACCCCAACAACACCGTGTTTGGTAAATATCTCAAAAGGCTATCACACAATATATGCTAACCTAGGCAAATGCATGGCAGTCACAGAACATTTTTGCATCTGGTGTGAATCACACGAGGGCTGAAACAAGAGGTAAGACTGTGCAAACTACACACAGGTAGTGCCGGAGTAGATCCCAGAGGTGTCAGGCAACAGTACTAACCACTGTATTGCCCCAATAAATCATTCTGCTCTCACGAAAAAACAATGTTCGTTTTCTCCATTATTACAAGAAAACAATGTCTGTTATCTTGAGAAAAAATAATGACGTTTCATAGCCTCTCAGCTTCCGTAGTTATATATTCCATAGTTACATGCAGTAATCAGGCTGAATCAAGCACTAAAGGACTCTAGTGCCCCACGCACCGCACCACTACATACTGCTTATCCATTGTACTTTGTAAATATTTAATGATTATTCCGTTGTTACACACCAGTCTAGGCCCCGACACACACCACACCACACTGATAGTTAATCATTATGAAGGTATCTATAATTCTATAATGTGCACTAGAGGGAGAGGGAGAGGGAGAGAGAGAGAGAGAGAGAGAGAGAGAGAGAGAGAGAGAGAGAGCATCCTCTAAAAAGTCTAAATCCACCCCACACACTTACTAACCTAATCTAAAACAAAAGAAAAGAAAACAAAATACAGTAACATAACCTTTCTTCCTAACCAAGTCCAAAACGAGAAAAATTATGCACAAAGGAAAAGGCGTTTATCCCCCTTCTGGCATCTTAAATTTATTCTCACAAATTTAACCAAGCAAGCTTAGCCAAACATTCAAGTACTCCAAACATAGGCCTCCATTCCAACTCTCGCCAAAACCATCTCTCCAGCTCTCCACTCAGATGTTCAGAACTTCAGATCCTTCATCTTCCTTTGCTCCCAGGAAGCTCTTATATATCTTTCCTCCCCAGGTTTCCTCCAGCGCCACCTAGGGGACACAGACATAAACACACACACAGGCACAGGCAACTAACATAACACCATATTTTGTACATATTGTTAAATGTCACATGTGTGGTCCTGTCTTGTGTTTTATTTGCACCACTCAGGGAGCTGCTATTTCAACCTCGTTGCACTGTAATGTACAATGACAATAAAGAACTGAATCTTGAATATGTATTACAACACACATTATTGTCTTTAAAAAGTATTTATTCCTATAACTTAATTGTCCCACTGTTTACTAAGAACATTTACATTTCTACTCATCCGACTTGCCCCACCCTAGATGCCAAGCGTCTAATTGGTCGGCGCTATGATGATGCTGTTGTACAATCAGATATGAAGCACTGGCCCTTCAAGGTGGTTAATGATGGTGGGAAGCCAAAGATGGAAGTGGAGTACAAGGGTGAGATGAAGACATTCTTTCCTGAAGAAATTTCCTCCATGGTGCTTACAAAAATGAAGGAGATATCTGAAGCCTATTTGGGCAAGGTATGCCAGTGAAGCTTCTACAATTACGGAAATCACTATAGGACTCATATATTAAGACAAATTTAATGCAATATTTAAACAGGCAATACATTTCACAATTATTTTTTCTACAAATCAATGGATTAAATAGTTTGTTCAGGCATTAAAATTTCACACAGAAAGAAAATTTTTTTAACTTTTCTGTTTAATGATTAACTATCAGATTGAACTAGAAATATACAAAACCTGTAAAACAGAGATCAAATGCATTGTAAATGACAGCAACTTATTTTAAAAGAAAAATACTAAATTACTTAGCAAATTATCTATGCACTTATACATAGTCTATGATTTGGCTAAAATGTTAGCTAAGACAACATAAAATAACACATTGCAACATTCTTTTCCACTGTCAGTCTATAACAAATGCAGTTGTTACGGTACCTGCATACTTCAACGACTCACAACGCCAAGCCACCAAAGATGCTGGAACCATTGCTGGGTTGAATGTCCTACGAATCATTAATGAACCCACTGCAGCAGCCATTGCCTATGGGCTGGACAAGAAGGTACATTTATCTTGATTTGAAGCATAGACCTCCAGATGATATATGTGGTCCTTTTCAAATGGAAAACGTTTTCCATAGGTTGGTGCAGAACGCAATGTTCTGATTTTTGACCTCGGTGGGGGAACATTTGATGTGTCCATCCTGACTATTGAAGACGGGATCTTTGAAGTCAAGGCCACTGCTGGGGACACTCACCTAGGCGGGGAAGACTTTGACAACCGAATGGTCAACCACTTCATTGGGGAGTTTAAGCGTAAGTTTAAGAAGGACATCACCAACAACAAGAGAGCAGTCCGTCGCTTGCGGACAGCGTGCGAGCGGGCCAAGAGAACCCTGTCCTCCAGTACCCAAGCAAGTATTGAAATCGACTCCCTCTACGAGGGAGCCGATTTCTATACCTCCATCACCAGAGCTAGGTTCGAGGAGCTCAATGCTGACCTTTTCCGTGGTACCCTGGAACCTGTGGAGAAAGCTCTTAGGGATGCTAAAATGGACAAGGCCCAGATCCATGACATTGTCCTAGTGGGTGGCTCCACTCGAATCCCCAAAATCCAGAAACTGCTGCAAGATTTCTTCAACGGCCGTGATCTAAACAAGAGCATCAACCCAGATGAGGCTGTGGCATATGGTGCTGGTACGTCTCATATCTGTTATTATTTACCTCTAGTCAATGGTGAATGTCGAAAAATGCAGTGTAATATTATAACATTCAACTCACTCATGACATATACAGTTACTTATCACCAGCTATACATATTACTTTACTGTTATTCCCAGCTGTGCAGGCTGCAATCCTGGCAGGTGATAAGTCAGAGAATGTCCAGGATCTTCTGCTTCTGGATGTGACACCTCTCTCTCTGGGCATCGAAACTGCTGGAGGGGTCATGACTGTGCTTATCAAGAGAAATACCACCATCCCAACCAAGCAAACACAGACCTTCACCACATACTCTGACAACCAGCCTGGAGTACTTATTCAGGTCTGTGGTTTGTCTTAAGTCTAAAATATATCTGCAGACAGAGAATCACATGGCTGTATCTCAATACATGAAGCATGTAGAGTCAAGAGTTTCAGTTAGTGTTTAACAAAGTTGTTAACAATAGCAAGTGATTTTAAATCGGTGTAGTTGGGGATTTTCGCCCGTTACAGTGTTTCTGCTATGATGAACAAAAAAAGAAAAAGCATTCAGTCAGTAGCAGTTTTCAGGGTGAAAGAGACTACTTACATGGGGAATGTTCAAGTTCAGATTCATTAAAGCCAACTTAAAGGTTACAAGAGCATAAGGACATAAGAAATTTACAAAAGAGAGGAGGCCATTTGGTCCATCAAGCTCATTTGGGGAAAACTTAATAGCTCAGAGTTGTTAAAATCTTATCTAGCTCTAATTTAAAGGAACCCAGGGTTTTAGCTTGCGCTACACTAGCAGGAAGACTATTCCATACTCCAGCTACACGCTGTGTAAAGAAGTGCTTCCTCAAACTCATTTTAAAATGTTCTCCCACTAATCTCCACTTATGGTCACGAGTTCTAGTATTTAAACTAATATTGAAATAGCCATTTAGCTGAACAGCATCCCGACCTGTTAGAATCTTATATACCTGGATCATGTTCAGCAAAATGTTATGGATAACTTCATAAGGAAAGTTTCCAACACCTTATTGAATCCATGGCTCAAAGATTTCAGGTTGTTCTGTAAGAACGACATCCTGCCTAATACTATGAACGTACTTGTAATGTACTTAATCTGGTGGCCACTAAGTTTGTGTCTTTAAAATAATTTGTACATGTCCAGTAATCTTGAGTGTTCCATTTTCTTTTAGATATGGTTTAAATGCAATTTGTGCAAAGCTACATATTCAATGGATATTGTTTTTGTGTTTTGTGAATGTTTTGGTCCATCAATTGATATTCTGGTATCCCTCTGGTTTTTGTTCAGGTATATGAGGGTGAGCGAGCAATGACCAAGGACAACAACATTCTGGGAAAATTCGAGCTGACAGGGATCCCCCCTGCACCCAGAGGTGTCCCCCAAATAGAGGTGACCTTTGACATCGATGCTAATGGAATTCTCAATGTGTCAGCAGCAGACAAGAGCACAGGCAAAGAGAACAAGATAACCATCACCAATGACAAAGGTACGTTCATGAATGTTTTTTAAAGGTATGTTTTTATTAATGCAGAAATCAGTTACCATTTAACTTGATAGTATAACCAGCATGTCTTGTGAGATTATCAATCAATATTCAGATCTATTGTGATGTTTTCTTAACAGAATGATTTTATTCAGTGGACAAATCCATGTATTTAGCTCCTCTAACCATTAAATATGCGCTTATAATCAATAAAACAGGCTATGGCTTTCGAGCTGAATAAAAGAAAGTCATTTTGTCAACTAAATAATTTTGTGTACAAAATGAATGTCATAAGAACATAAGAACAGCTTTCCCTGAGACTCGAAAGGGACATAGTAGGCGCGGCGGGGGGCGTAGTATCTCCCAGTGACCAGAAGGTGGAGCGTCTGCTTTGATTTTGCAGATCAGGGTGATTACGTTTAAGTTTAATTTAAATGTATTAAAAGTACAAATAAGTCTTATACTTTTACTGTTGTATGTACTCATTAGTGTCACTATTTTTACCACATTTTTATATTTGCATCACTAAGCATAACTTCTCTGTAACTTTGGTTGCGTATGTGAAAAAAACATTGATTATTTATATAGGTTCACTAAAATGAGGTTGACACCCATATTAGAAGTACAATGATGTTGTTTCTTTCAGTATATTATCTTAAACTGTCTAGCTGATGAAAAGGAGTAGTTGAGTACTGCTGCCAATGGTGTGTTCAGGAAAGTATAGAAAACACTGCATAGACTGTAGTAGTTCATTTTGTAATAAACACCATCTTCCTTTAGAAGGCCTAGATTCTAAATCACTTTGATGACTAGGTTAGTAGCTGTGTAAAAATGCCCTGTGTTTCCCTTCAGGTCGACTGACAAAGGAAGATATCGAGCGCATGGTGCAGGAAGCGGAGCAGTACCGTGCTGAAGATGAAGTACAACGAGACAAAGTCACGGCCAAGAACTCGTTGGAGTCCCTTGCCTTCAACATGAAGAGTACAGTGGAAGATGAGAAGCTGAAGGACAAGATTAGTGCAGAAGACAAGAAGATGATCATAGACAAGTGCAATGAAGTGATTTCCTGGCTGGACAAGAATCAGGTAATCTTAGAGGTCCAGCACAAACGCAGGTCTTTGATTGTCATGTGGTGATTAACAGATGTTATCTCATTCTGATGATGATAAATCTTTTTTGTATTATTTTTATTATTTTTTACTAAATTCCAAACTATTTTAACTGCTTCTTCTCCCCCTGTACTTCACAGACGGCAGAAAAGGATGAATATGAGCATCAACAAAAAGAGCTGGAAAAAGTGTGTAATCCTATCATCACAAAGCTTTACCAGGGGGCTGGTGGCATGCCGGGGGGGATGCCTGGGGGATTCCCCGGGGGCGCCAGCAGCTCTTCTTCAGGTCCCACTATTGAGGAGGTCGACTAACTCTATTTAAGCCTCTTCACCAGTATCTGGGGAGCCACAGATTTCTCAAAACTACCCTGCTGTCTTTCTAAATGATCCTTAAATACTTCTGATTTATCCACCACCTCAGATAAGCAAAAAGTATTATGTGATCGAATGAGGCTAAGTTGCGTTTATGACATTTAATAGTCAAACCAAATAAAAATGGTAATATACAAAATGTATAAGACAATGGATTAGGAAAATATATTCTGATAATTTGTCTTCAGCTGTTCATCACACACTGCAGCTTATATTATCGTTTCCTTATGAGGTTTTCATATTGCTGCCTATTCCTCATTTCTACACACCTGCACAAAACAATGTTCTGAAAACATTTTGTCTTATTCAAATTTATTCTGTCTTATCATATTACACAGTGTGATAACACTGGTGTGGTGTGCAAAAATATTATCCTTTAACACTGTTAGAATTAAAAAATAAAATGAGTTATATAAGGAACACAAAAATTAAAGGCAAATTTTTTATATCTCTTTTCAAACAATGTCATCATAATGGTATGGTACTGGAAAACGGATTCATTCAGACATTTTCAACAAAGTCATGTGTGGAAAAATTTACTGACAATGTATGATATAATGAAAGGACTGAGTATCAAAGTACACTTGATATATACTAATTACCTTTCGTGCATCATTACATATTGTTTGTTTGTTCCATCTTCATAAAGCCAATATGTAATGCTAATGCTAATAATAATAATAAGAATGATAGTAAAGAAATATATTTCTCAAGAATCGAGAGACAAAATCCCAATCCTGATTCTTAGTGGAAAAAAAAACCAGAATCTCCCAGAATCATGCAGCCCAACTTGTCCTCTGCATGCAATTTCCATCCATCCATCCATCCAGTGCTCTGTTGACTCAGTAACTATAGAGTTCCGTACTTTCTCTGGCATTAACTCCAGTATTGGGAGCTGGGAGCTTCATGGAATGGGCTTCCATGGCTGAGCAGCTTCATGCAAGCCTCATATCGCCAAGCACAATGCCAAGTGTCAGATGGAGTGGTGTAAAGCATGCCATCACTGGACTCTGGAGAAGTGTGAATGTGTTTTGTGGAGTGACAAATCATGCTTCTGTAGGAACACAAACACACACACACACACACACACTGGTTTGTAATTATATCTTTGTGGGGACTCTCCATTCATTTCTATGGGGAGAACTCTAATCCCAACATGATGACCTTAACCCCTACCCAGCCCTAACCTTAACCATAAGTAGCCAAAAAATACGAGACTCAAGGTGATTCAATTAACAAGGCAAAGGAAGGCCAGCATTCCAACTTGTACAGCTCAGAGATTTAGAACCCTAGAAATAACAACCTGGGCCTTGATTTAAAGATCCGGACTAAAGCAAGTTGGTACCCCGTAATCTGGGAGAGGGATGCACACTTAGGAACCAATAAAGGTGAAATAAAGAGTGCTTGCATTTTAGATATCTAGGGTCTCACACACAATGCCTGAAAACGAGAAGGACCTGTTTTAAGATATGCTTGTTGTGTGTGTCTTGTCTAAGTGTTTAGTATTTGTCAATATACAGTGGTACCTCGGTTCTCAAACTTAATCCGTTCCGGACTCCGGATCGAATCCTAAAAAGTTCGAGTTCTGATCGAATTTTTTCCCGGCCCCCCAAAATTACACCTAAATATGTTTTAGAGGTCCACCTGTGCAAAAACTCCATTCACAAAAATTCCTCACTGCTAAATATTCCACGGTGAACTTAAATAGCAACTCAGCCACGCAGTGGTAGGCCATGTAAAATCACAGAGTGGGGACAGTGCATGCTGATGCACACAGTGTGCAGAAGTCGCCAACTGTCTGCAGAATCAGTAGCTTCAGACCTACAGATTTTGTGTGACTTTCAGATTAACTCAAGAACTGTGTGTCATTGAATGGGTTTCCATGGCTGAGCAGCTGCATCCAAGCCTTACATCACCAAGTGCATTGCAAAGCATCAGATGCAGTGGTGTAAAGCACACTGTCACTGGACTCTAGAGCAGTGGAGATGTGTAGAGTGACGAACCACATTCCTCTGTCTGACAGTCCGATGGACGAGTCTGGGTTTGGTGGTTGCCAGGAGAATGGTACTTGCCTGACTGCATTGTGCCAAGTGTTAAGTTTGGTAGAGGTCGGATTACGGTGTGGGGTTGTTTTTCAGGGGTTGGGCTTGGCCCCCAATTTCATACTCCCAACTTTGGGGGAACAGTTTTGGAACAGTTTCCTGTTCCAACATGACTACACACCAGTGCACAAAGCAAGTTCCATAAGGACATGGAGCAAGTCTGGTGTGGAGGAATTTGACTGGCCTGCACTGACTTCAACCCGATAGAACACCACTGAGATGAATTAGAATTAGCGGATACTGCGAGCCAGGCCTTTTCATCCAACATCAGTGTCTGACCTCACAAATGCTCTCCTGGAAGAATGATCAAAAATTCCCATAAACACACTCCTAAACCTTGTGGACATCCTTACCAGAAGAGTTGAAGCTGTTATTGCTGCAAAGTATAATAATAATTTTGTGTTCATAACAACTACATATTTAGTGGTTAGGAAATTCATGAAAATAATTATTCTTTTGAAAGACTTCCTATCTAAAGGCAGATGAAAATCTTGGTGAAATCTTGAAAGAATTTACAATGAGAAGACTTATTTGACTATGGTGGCCAGAAGGACAAGCATCCTTCACAGGGCCATAACAGCCTTAAACAAAAGCTACTTTGACTGACACAAGCATCCACAAATTGAATTTGTGAATGAGATGGCAGAGGACCATGGTATACCAACAAGAGGTGGGTCAGCTGTGTATTGCGTATTCACGAGATATTAGGTGACAATTTTTCATTACTAGCTAAAATACTGGTAGGGCTGGGCGATATCATATCAATATTATATCGCACATGTGCAATAATCACCAGGGCTTCAGATGACAGGCGGATCATTTGGCCAGATGCCAGCTTCTCGGTACTATACGGAAATCTATTTACGTGCACAATTCAATAAGCAGATCAGTAGTTTGGCTACAATATTAATGAGGCATTTAAATACTGGTAAGCTAAACTGTTACCCAGGAAATCCACACCACAAAAACAATCTTTTTCTTGTTTGTGAAAGGATTCTGATAAAGGAGGTCCAGTTCATGAGGTATTTGATTCTTTGAGGGACAGGAAGTCAGTCTTTTTTCACTTATAACCAGTTAAGTTTTGAACAGAAACAGTACTAAACAGCAGGAAAACTGACTGCCTGGTCGGTGATGCATGGTGGAGCAGGTTTAAGGTCACTGCATCCAGCAGTATATAAAATAAAATATGATTTGCAGTCAGGATGCAGTGTTAAACACATTTGACTGTGAGGTACTGCCTGACAGGGGTGTACATGAATCTCCTGAAAGTATGCTGTTTTCTTTAGAATAATCTTACCTTATCTTTGAAGCACTGTGGTCTTGTAGCTTTGACACTGTTAGTACTTCATGTATATAATTTAACATAAGTTAGAAACAAAAGGTCATGAATTTGAGTAACAAAGGACCAGATCCAGATGTTTCTGTTATGTTAAAGTAAGTAAAACTTATTTTTCTGCTGTTTTTCTTAGATTCAACAGTGTAACACAGAGGGTGCTTTGATTGGTCTTCAGCAAAACTTGGGAGACTGGATTGTGAACTGTGGAGCACCACACATCTATAGCACTCATTTCCAAAATTGGCAACAGGTTTTTGAACACGGCGTGAGGCACTACATTTTTCTCAGGTACTGTTCAATCAAATTGCCTTGCATTGCATTATTAAAGAAAAAATATGCCAGAAGTACATTAACCTTATTGATCACTGGAAATAACTGGTGTTCTAACCAGAAGTTCAGTAGGACAGTGATGAATAGCCACACCTCTTGTGTCTTACCCTTTAATGCAATTTATTTCCATTTTCCTTGTCTGCTTTGGGGTTCGGCACAATGTTGTTTCAATGTCAACACACTTTAGCCACTCCCACTGGACTGTGTCGCCTCCCAGAAAGACAACATCATCCTGAAGTTTGCGGATGACACCGCAGTGATCGGTCGCATCATTGGAGGGACGATAGTGGACATGAGGAAGAGGAGGAGGCCTCATCAGCCACTGTTCATCTGGGAGCTTGAAGTGGAGAGGGTGAACAGCTTTAAGTACCTGGGCATCCATATCAGTGAGGACCTCACCTGGTCACTGAACACCACACAGCTGGTCAAGAAGGCTCAACAGTGGCTGTACTTCCTGAGGAGGCTGAGGAAGTTTGGTATGTCAACCAAGATTCTTAGTAACTTCTACAGCTGCTTTGTGGAGAGCACAATGACCAGCTGCATCACCGCATGGTATGGCAGCACTACAGCTATGGACTGCAAACACCTGCAGAGAGTGGTGAAGACTGTGGAGAAGATCATCAGGACTCTGCTGCCCTCTTTGCAGAGCAGCTACCACCGCAGAGTCCAGAGGAGAGCTGCCTTCATCCTCAAAGACCCCACACACCCCTAACATGGACTGTTCACACTTCTGCCCTCAGGACGGAGGTACAGAAGTGTGAAATCTAGAACCCCCCGACTTAACAACTCCTTCTTCCCCTCTGCCGACAGGAGTATGAATAATGGATATCATACTACCATACTACCATACCATGTTATACTACCTCATACTGTAATTTTTTGCACATTAAACTCTTTTGCACATTACACTTAAAAGTATTTATTTTTATATTTTTTTCTATTATATTGTACCTCTGCATTTTTGTGTGGACAGCAAAGCAAGAATTTCATTGCACAGAGAAATGCACTTTTCTACTGTACATATGACAATAAACACTTTGAATCTTGGGAACTCGCAAAAAAAAATTCATTTTAGTGCTTTTTATATAGCAATACTTCAAGTTTTTTAAAAACCTGTGACCTCCTGCATATTTGTATTTATCCTCTAGCCCAAATGACTTTACTATGGAAGTAAATTAATGACAAAAGTCGTTGATGAAAAAAAACACGTTGAATTACACTTATCGAATAAAAACGCATTGCAATAATGACGCTTTGAATTTTTGGGAACTGTA
>JAODLC010000140.1:21299972-21316289 GCA_026781145.1 Hippopotamyrus pictus
TCGGAACTCGAACTTTTTAGGATTCGATCCGGAGTCCGGAACGGATTAAGTTCGAGAACCGAGGTACCACTGTATTTCAAAACTTTAGAGCTGAAACTGCAGATTCATTTACATATAAGTCTATTTCCTGAAAAAACACACAAGAATAGTCTTTATCAGTTAATAATAAAGCATACTGGACATTCTCTTATGTCTGACCAGTAATGTAACTTTTTTTTTTTTTTACAAATAAAATTAAATTGGTGTGATCTAAGGAGGCGGTTCCGCACGCAATCTGTGAGAATCATATTTACTGGTCATAATTTAATTTAATTCAGGATTCAGTTTGTTCATTTAGTATTTTATTTTTAGGTTCTCTACAGTTCTGATTAATGCAATATTTTGAAGTATTTCTGCATTTTGAAGCTCACCCTACCTCTTAAAGGATTGTTCTGGGAACACACGTAGAAAAGTAAACACTTTTTGTAAAATATACCTTTCGAACCTTCGTAAGACGCAAGAGTGACCGTTATCAGAGACCACAGCCCAGCTTTCTTTCTACTGAACTCCACACTCCAGATAACAGGCCAGATACAGAGCCAGGCGCTGGTGCTCCAGACAGTGTGGGTTGTAAAACATCAATGGCTTCCTTCTCGGCTGAGCTCTAACATTAGCTATGTCTGTGATGCTACGTGAGTTAGCATCAGCTACCAACAATAACAAATAACAGAATCTTAGTTAATTAGTAATAATAGCTCGGTACTGCTATCTCACCTAGCACCGCGGAACTAGTATAGATGTCTACATCAGGTCACCTTGTCAGGAGCACAAGATTAATTTAAATTCATAAATTTTAAAATATTTGTAATTTTATAATTATAATTTAAACGATTATTTAAACAATCACTTAAAGCAGTTCTGGTACAACCTATGGGCTTGCAATATTTGCTTTATACAGTACGTACAGTGGACCTCAGTTCTCGAACTCATTAGAACTCGAATTTCTTAAAAGTCGAACCACCTAGTCGGTCTCACCTAGTCGACTGAATTCTCATTTATATTCTCATTTTGTCTGTTCCGTCCTGGACATGTATGATTTTTGTTCCCCAAAATTTCAACAGAGTCAAGTTCCTACACCAGGCCACCCGACGTAGGACAGAGGAGTTGTTTCATATTTGTTCCTTCTGCTACTTTTATATCGATATGTTATGGGGGGGGGCGGCACGGTGGTGCAGTGGTTAGCACTGTTGCCTCACACTTCTGGGATCCAGATTCGAGTCTCCGCCTGGGTCATGTGTGTGGAGTTTGCATGTTCGCCCCGTGTCGTCGTGGGGTTTCCTCCGGGTACTCCGGTTTCCCCCCACAGTCCAAAGACATGCCGAGGCTGATTGGAATTAATAAATTGCCCATAGGTGTGAATGGTACGTGTGAGTGTGCCCTGCGATGGGCTGCCCCCCCATCCAGGGTCGTTCCCTGCCTCGTGCACCTGTTGCTTCCGGGATAGGCTCCGGACCCCCCGTGACCCATTAAGGATAAAGCGGATTGGAAGATGGATGGATGGAAATATCGAGCGTTCAAAAATAATGCAACCTTCGCGTCGTAAAAACCACTGAAGCGTTAGTTTTAAAAATTTTAACGAGTGCCATCTGGGGAAAAACAGTAGGACTGGCTGTAGGTAACATGCAGTATTATTGATTCCCTTCATTTTAAGTGTATGTTATGTGTTCACATACATACTAATATTAAAAACGTTCACAAACAGTTTGTGCTAAATGACTGGAATAATCAAAATAATGCTAGAAAAAGTGTGGCATTTGTAAATAAAAATATGTGTTCACCTGCACCATCAAATGCAAATTAGCTCTCTGGTAACAACATGCATCGAATATTGCTGTTCATGCAAAAAAAAACACCGACTATTTAGAACTTATATGTTATATTGCAATATTCATTTTAAATAGTCAATTACTCGTCCTTCATACCAATGAATGACTATACCAAGGAAATAAGCAAAATAAGTTAACGGCCGGTTTTGCGATTCAGTTCGTATTTTAAATACTTGTTAATGTCTTTGTCATACATGTAAAAAAGAAAAATAGACCAAAAAAGCAGCAGTAAAAGAAAAGATAATAAATACATTTTTTAAAGGATGTGATAAATGGCTGAAATGGTTCCCCTTCATGCATGTAAACACTGAGAGGAGCTGTACCTGTGCCAAGCTAAAATGTAGGCTACTCCTCTCAGAGTTTGTCAGTTCGGTCAGAAGCTTTCAAGAAGCACGATCGTCTGTAAAAGATCAAAAAGAAGCACTTAGGTAAGACACCAGTGTTTAAATATCTCTATTTTATAGATTGACACACTGTATTCTGTGGAGTATATAGAAAAATATAAAGTTATTGTTATATTTGTATCGCAAAAAACATCACAGGAAAAGAGAAACAGTATTTTTCAGCTTTTTTTTTTGATGTGCTGTATAACAGATATGTGCTAATTAGTACGTAGCGTTAACCACCGTTATCTATATCAAACGTGTACATACATTTCAGACGTTTTTAATGGTTTTTTTTTTTTTTTTTTGACACGGCTACTGTGCAATGAATGTATCAGTATTTAGGTATAGCCTACTGATAATTCCTATTTTATACTTTGCTGTCAGGCTGGGAAGGGTTGTCCCTAAGATACTTTCACATAGCGGGATTAATTAATTTTTTTATTTACTATCGGGACAAAGTAGCAGAGTGCATTTTACTAGTTTTAACAATATTACCTATAAGAAACATATTATTTAGCTTTAGACATCTTACACTTACGTAACATATTTACGCAGTGATTTTGCTCGTGTTCATCTTTGCTCAGCTGTTTTCTTGCTGTCTGACTATATTGGCTGTTTTTTGCTTTGAGTGAAAGTTTCACCATACTGTGTTTCATTTAATGATCTATTTCTTTACTTTTTTTTTTAAATAAAAGTCATGGGAGACCCAGTAAACATCACAGATGAATCCCAGAGAGGGAACTCGTCTTACATCAGCAGAGGGAACGTACAAGTTGTGGCGACAGTTGTATACTGTGTGGCATTTCTCCTTGGCACTCTTGGAAATGGGCTGGTCGTTTATGTGACAGGATTCAAGATGAAGCGGACAGTCAACATCATATGGTTTCTTAACCTTGCAGTGGCTGACTTTCTCTTTACTGCTTTCCTGCTCTTTGATATTGTCTACATCTCCAGAGGCTTCATCTGGCCCTTCGGAGACTTCCTCTGCAAACTCAACACCCTGGTTGGAGTGCTGAACATGTTCACCAGTGTCTTCCTGTTGATGGTCATCAGTCTTGACCGCTGCTTATTAACATGGATGGCTGTATGGGCTCAGAATAAACGCACCATATGCAAAGCCAAAGTCGTCTGTATAACCATATGGTTAATTTCCCTTGGTTGCAGTATTCCATACAGTGCTTATAAACAAGTGTTTCAGTATAAAAACATTACTGTTTGTGGTGCCCCAAGAATCACTGCAACAATTCATAGAGATCTCATTATTTTCAGAAGCGTCGTAGGATTCTTCATCCCCTTTGTTATTATCTTAGGATCATACTTAGCTATCGGCAAGCGTATTATATCCCTTCAGAGAAAGAAGAAATTAAAACCCTTCCGGATCATTCTGGCAGTAATTCTGACCTTTTTCCTCTGCTGGCTGCCATTTCACATATTCCAGTATTTGGACTTGAAGTGCAATTCTGATGGCGATTTCAGTGGGGCTCTTTGTAAGGCCGTGTCTGTTGGAGTGCCCCTATCCACTAGTGTGGCATTTCTGAACAGCTGCCTGAACCCTGTCCTGTATGTCTTTTTATGTGAGGACTTTCAACAGAGGTTCCATCAGTCCATTCTGTCTGTTCTAGAGAGCGCCTTTTTAGAGGAACATCTCTTTATAAACATTGGCAAAAACAAACACACACAAGCGAAACCCCTAAACCAAGACCAAATGAACGAAACTGGGGCCTTTCTAATGACTCAGAATAACTGAGAGTTAAACTCATTGGCAGACAAAGTGGGCCAAAAAAAACTCTTTAAAGATAATTATTTCCTTATTGGCTTTATCATATGTGCATTATGCAATCTGCAATAAGGGAAAATTGACATTTTAGACAATAATACAATATAGCAAACTAATTTTAAAAATTAAAGATTATGTTATGGTAATGAGTTCACAAGAATGACCCATATTGTGCATAAGAACGAATCCATATACTTTTTACCTATTCAGAACTGAATTTGTAAACTATCAAATATGGCTAACCAATAGATATGGTATAAATTGAATGATATTTGCAGCTTTGACTAAAAATGTAGAAAAAAAAAATGCAACCAACTGCATAGCCCAAACAAGCTTATTATGCAACAGCACCAGCTGCCATGTATTATTCCAAACTAATAGCTAGTCATTGTTACTAAAAACCCACACACCTACACCATAGAATGATTACCAATTAGGTGAGGGTCCTGGTCAGGTAGTTCCACTGAGGACCCTTGACCTGGTGTTTGCAGTGTATGTGTGAAGTGTATGTATGTGTAAGAAAATAAGGGAGCGTTTTACAATCCATTCAGAAACATGATGCATTAAGTGTCGGTCAGTTGAAATACATCAAGACGTGGGCATCTCTGTTCCTTTCTCACAGAAGCGCAATTACATGCACTGTGTTTTAGGACTGCGAGGACACTACTTCCTTTGAACCAATTTTTCACTCATTTTAATTGAAAGAATTATTTTTTTAATTGACCAGTCATCTAGCCTCATTGATTCACCTACTAGGCATGTTGACAAGGTAGATGTCACTTGATTCATGTGTAATGGTAATATACTTGTATAAACGTAGGCCTATATATTTCTATATATTATGTTTTTATAATTCTTATATAATTAAATTAATTATTCACATGTATTTTGGATTGTAACATTTACTTCTAAATGTATGACAAATGTAAAAAGAGTGTTTTTGTTATATGTTTAGTTTTCTGAGCACTGTAACATTGCATTTGACCATGTAGAGGTGTGTGACTTAATACGGCACTCCAGAGCACGTATTGAAAATACAATTAAAACCACCTAAGGCAGTGGCCGAATGCACGTAAGGGTAATTTACATGTGACACACCCATATTTTGATGTTTCTCTTCCCAAAGTATGTATCTAGCCTAAGGTTCTGTCCAAATTCAGGGGTGCATCCTTTGAAGGACGTGGTCTATGAAGACATGAGGTGTTTCTCAATATGGGTACTTGATTGTACTTGCATACCCATTTTATGTTATCTTCCATTGCCAAAGACAAGTTCCAATACTCCAGTCGAAGTACAGAGGACTGTTGAAATCCTTGGATGTCGTTCTTGCCCTGTCCCAAATATCAAGAATGCATTGGTGCACCCTTGCCAAATGAGACCAGTTCCATGATTCATTGCGGCCCAAGTTCTTGGGACGCAAGTTAGCATGACCAGTCTTACCAAGACCACAGGTACTCTCGTGGTATGTATTCATTTACATTATTTCTTATGGGAAATGTGACTTGAACATCAACTAAATCACAATTTAGTTTGTGTTCCAAGATAGCATTGTATTTGTTTTTAATTTGCACTGTATAATACTAAATAAACTTGCAATAACACCTTAACCTCCTGAGACCCCACCCATTCATTTATGTCCATTGTAGTGGACATTTTGTTTTTGCATCTATCTTTTCACTGATTTCACTCAGAATGTTGACATAATTTGTAGACTTTCATATTGATATATTGAACACATTTGAACTAGGATGAAATAGGATCCTGCTCTCTCTCTAATACGGAAAAACGATATCAAGGTAAATGGAGTCTCAGTATGCTCATTGATTTCTGCTGGACACTTAAAAATGATGTTCCTGAAGCCTAGTACAGCAGAAAATCATACACTTCTACCTTTTAAATGAGTTACTACCACCATGCACATATACAGTAATTATATGTAAAATGTAAGTTTAAGATCTAGCAGTTGACATTGTACTTATTTTCATCAAGTTGACATGACATGGCTGTTTGTTTAAGTCAGGACCTTTGAACAGCCACCCCCGGAAAGCCCATTCATTTCAGACAATGGTCATTGCTATTTCAGGTTAGCTTAACTGGCTGCAAAGATAAGGTGAAAAACATAGGTCATAAATTGTCATGACAACATGACAGAGTTAAAGAAAATCAAACTTACTTTGGCTGAGCCTGGTACAGTATATGGGTTCTAGTTATAACACTCCCACGTCAAGGTTTTCTGCCTGCCAGTCCTTTCCTCTTAAGCTGGTGAGGCTCCAAGTACTCAGTAGCTGAGGCCACTTAGAGGTGTCAATGGCTATCATGAAAGACGAATTTAAAGCCAGACGAAAAGACCATCCAACTAAAGCTGAGCAGGAAGAACCAAAACTCAGGCTAGAGCAAGGAGACATTAACCAGAATGAATGTAAATATGCTTGTTGCAGGTGTGGGGAATAATACATAACAACTGCCTGGAGAAGGAAATGGGTAAATGACCACACCTATAGCATGATTATATGCTGTGTGTAACAATAAAACCATTTCAAATATTTGCCAATTGGTTGTGGGTGACCACTCCAGAATGTATACGGAAAAGTAATATTGAAAAGCGAAAAAATTTCCTGGGACACTGGGTTCTGTCTGCAGAAATGTAATACAATGTAAAGCCATTAGAGTATCTTAAATGATTTTAAAATGAAAATACTATAACTGAGGCCTTTGACACATTGTAATAAAGTAACAACATTATTAATATTAATATTAATTAGAGAAATCTAATTTCTCTCACAGAAATACATTTTAATCCATGTTATATTATAACATCTGTAAAATCAGTAAACTGTCCAAGTGACACGCCTGTTTGTGGTCAGATAAGTATTTGTGGGTTAAAGTTTTGTGGGTTTGTCCTCTTCATCCAGAAGTTGTCTCTTTTCATCAAGTTGCACACACCCCAAGTGAAAATATCCACACGGTCTCTGCACACACACCCCAAGACAGAATATCCACATGGCCTCTGGATGGCTCCACAAACACCCTAAGTGAGAATATCTGCACTGCCTCTGGCCGGCTGCACACACACCCCGAGTGAAAATATTCGCACTGCCTCTGGCTGCTGGCCCATGTGTTCCTTTCCTTCCATTCACTCTGCTTTAACCATGATGTCCATATAAGGGAAGCACTGGCCCTAAAGGCATTTGAATTATTTCACTTTGAAAGCTGAGTGTCATGTGGTTTTAAAAAACATTAGCTTAAGCTCTACTTGACTTATTAAATACTCTAAATACTTTAGGTGACTTTTTTCATATTTTTGTGGGATGAACGTCAAGCGTGCTTAATGCATTTCTATAAAAGAAAAATGGCAACAATCAAATGAAGACATACTAGAACATTTACATTTTAAAAATATTTTTCTGAAGACTAATAATGCACCCCATTTCAAAGGCATTTAGCATCCACTTAACAGTAATTGCCACCACTGAGAAAACATGATGAATTTTAAATACTAGCATAGAGAGGTTTAAGTGAATAATAAATTATGTTCCTCCGTGACTTAACTCACCAGTTATACATAACCACTGCCGTTAGTATATTTGTGTCGTTATTATGTTCAAGAAATTAGAGATTATTCCAAGTCCAGCCATTTTCAATGAGTGTTTCCATAACAATGTTGAATTATTTTAACCAGTCCATACCTGTATCACCTTGGATTTGGAGGCGTTAAATCTCCCCACAGTATACAGGAGGCAGGGGGAAGAGTACTTAAGAACATACCTGTGTGCTGTCATTTACGTGGAATTATCAATGGACAAGAAATGTCCATTTGTAATATCCACATAAAAAATTCACCTTTGGCTCAAAAAGCTGCAATGCTACTTTGAGCTTGGCGACAGTCTGCTTCTGTTCATAGGTTTTTACATGCCGGGGTTGCTCTAGGAGCTATCCTACTGCAACCCAATCAGTGTGCTTTGATGAACCGCTGTCTCTGATAAACTCCAGCTTAGGCTACGTCATGCTTTTTTATGTATTCATAATCACCAATTCAATACAGGGTCAATGTGAGCCTGGAGCCTAACACCGGAAGCACTGGGCACATAACAGGGGATACCCTGGACTGGACACCAGTCAATCAAATAAAATTTAAAGCTAATTAAACATAAATTAAAAACCAGTTTCAAATAAATACAAAAAGGAGAAACATGCAATACACATACACCAGCTGTACTGTCAATGTATCAATCCTGACAAAATGGAAGAATTCCTGCTTTCCTACTTCTATCTTCCCTGCTTCTATCATCACCTGCCTATCCAGAACAGTTCGGTCACCTTCCTTAAGTTTCAAAAACTGAAAAGTGAAGTATGGATCAAGACCACTTCTGTCAGGTATTCAGTATCTTACCGTTACATGGAATTTGGACTCAAACTAATGCACTGTCAAATTAATTTTAACCATATAAAAATTGACAAAGCTAACATTGTTTTAATCACCTCACACCAGAATGAGTCTCTTTATTATATGAATATAACCCATAGGAAACAATTGATACAAACTGAATTACTACACTCAGCAAGCTGTAGACTCTAGGAATCTCCTCCCACTAAGTTAAATGGCTGTGTTGTCCCGTGCTTTTCTGCCACACGAGACCTGGGAAGCATTGCGGGCACCGCTAACGTTCATACATCTCCTTCAGGATTTTGATGCTTTCGCTGTATCGCAGCTGGTTTTTATTTGAGGCCTCCTTCCATCTGGAGAATCAAAATTATAACTTCAGAAGACTTGTGGATAATTCTGTTAAAGTTATAATTACAAAAGCCTAATAAAACAGAAAATAAGTTTGTACACTGAACAAAAATATAAATGCAACACTTAGTTTTGTTCCTATTTTGCAGCAGTTTGAAAAAAAAAAATCTGTATTTTTTGTAGACATTCAAAGAGCATATGTCTTTCAAAGATTGCAAAATAAATAATCTTTTATTAGATTTTCCTGTATTAATAATCCATCTACTGCACAGGTGTGGCATATCAATATGTAGAATGAGCAGCAAAAAATCACTACACAGGATTTCCTTATTATGGAGACTATGATAGGGCAGTTTATTTAAAAAAACACAATGCCCTTGTTGCCTCAGTTTTTGTGGAACAGTGCCATTGGCATGCTTGTCATAGTGATGTCCACTAGAGCTGTTGCCTCTACTTTTGGCAGAACATCAAACTGGCTTCTCAATTATAATCTAAAGTAATCTGCACACTCACCACACATGTAACTAGGGCTGGACGATATGGCAAAATATTTTATCATAATTTTTTTCTTATCAAATTATGTTGATAAGTGTCACAATATCGTTCAAGTCATTGAAGTAAAAAAAATAATAATAATGCTCCATTTTTTCTAAAAAAAAAAAAAAAAAAATCCCTCAGAATTGCTCTTAAACATATTCAGAATATAAAAAGGTGAGGACTTGAATGGACTGCCAACTGAAATCTAATGTAAATAAATAAATGTTTTGAAAATAAACTTTTTTTGTAGGAAGCAGCACTAGAAAAAGCCAACAGTACATTGTGTTGTTCATTTTTTTTCCTCTGACTACCTCTTTGTTTCTTCCAGAGAATGCATTTCACTAGTCAAAAAATTCTAAAATTCATATGTAGAAAACAGTAAAATATAACAGGCTTTGAGTTTTTCCGATTATGATGACCAAATTGTTTTACTAGTAGTTATGGAGCATGTGCCAGGTATAATGATAAATTACACAAATAAAATAGTGCAATACAACTGTCAGTTATGCAAGAAAACAAGTATTTAGGCTATATCACGATATTAAAATTGATGACAATATGAATATTCATAATGATACAATATTTCATATCGCCCAGCCCTACATATCACCCCTTCATATCTTTGTGATGCTCTGGATCTGCGAACCAATATCAGATGACTTCACACTGAAGTTGAACAGTGGCACAACACTCCACAGGCCACAATCAACGACTTAATCAACTCCAAGTAAACATGTTGCGATGTAACAGCCAAATTCTTGCCACTCCAGATATGAATGTGGGAATTCTTTTCTATGACACACCTTATTTCTTGTGGTATCTGTGACCAAGAGAGACTAATGGATCTGTGCCACTTGTGAGATTTACGTTTATGAGTTTCTTTTCAATAAAATTTTCAAGCTTAGGTTGAGTGTTGGGTTTATATTCTTGTTCAGTACATATACAAACATGTAAATTATATATATGTATATATTATGCACTCAAATATGTATTTGTATACAAATTACACTACAAATATGCATTTATTTTTCTCATGAAAATGCATGGCTACTGTAATACAAGTACACTAAAGATTATACAATTAGTATTAACTTACTTCTGTCTAATTTTTTTCCATCGTTCCATATGGTTATATACCAGGGGTATGGACACAGGAACAGTATCCAAGGGCTGGAACAAATAAATACAAAATAGAGAGCTTCATCTACTACCAAAAACCAATGAATACATTTCATTCACCCAAATAGTTTATTCTGTAGTGCTATGTAAAGTGTTCATTGTCCTTCAGAGTGTAAAAGGACAACAAAATTAAACACTAAAATGAATTACTTTTTAATCCTGCTGATTTGCTTTCAAATAAGAAAGGTAAACTGGCCATCCACATCATCGTCTGAGATAACACCCTTTACCTTGGCAGCAGTGGATTTCTCTGTAGGAGGAATACGAAGGTTGACAGGCTCCCCAGATGGGCCAATAGGAGAGGGGGAAGGTGTGGGCAGCCGGTACACGTTTTGTCCCTTTCCATTGAGCATGTCCACAACCTAAGGTGCAGAAAAAGGAATAAAATAAAACCACATCGTGCAACTGGAAAAGAATAATATGATGTGACCCATTTAGCATTGAAATATCTTAGTCCATGCATATACTACAGTTTACAATTCACAGTTCAAAGCTTTGCACATATATTAGTAATGCACTTTCTTCTTCCTCTCCAAGGCTGTGAGAGGGACTGGAGGAAGCTGCCCGCTCCCTGACTGTGGGGTTATTCCGCATCCAGGCCCGGCAGATAGGATAAAGAGGGGTGCTGGTGTTGAACTGGGCCAGATCCACACTGCGGTCAAACAGCTTGATGATGTAGGCATCTGAGTGAAGAGAGAACATGCGGGGGGGAGGGGGGAGGGGTTCAGGAGAGTAAACGAAGCAGGGTTGGTGGTAGGAGGTAAATGTGGCAGAGGACAATGAAAACAACATAAAAGGAATCTGAAGGGTAGATGGGAAGAGTTACACACAAAACCTCCCAATTCTTATTATACACTGGTTGTACTCAGTAAGACATTTACTTTGCTTGTGCTGGTTGCTCTCTGACAACCCATCATCCATCTCCTTGCGTTTCTTCCGTCGATGCTGTGGGAATCGTGATGATGGTCTGTAACATCAACCAAATTGATCATTTGTTAAAACTAGAAGTTTAAAATGATCATTTTCCAGCAAATATTGAACATTAGACCTAAGACACCATGTACAAAAAAAATTCACTGACTCACCGCTTCCCAGCAGAAGACGGAGACAAATCTCTGTGAAGTACACATCAGTATCAGCCAAGACAGGCTTTCATTTTACAGTGCAGGTACTTTTTATAATAATGAGAGGTCAGCGACAAACCTTAAACTACCAAACCCAATACATTTGAATCTAATGGAAAAAAACATCATCCACTTGTAGATATCTTCAAAAGTCCCAGTTACTTTAGAGCTCCTCCGTAATTGGCCTGTTTTGTATATAGGCTATGAGTGCTGCAGACCACAAGTTTTCAAATGCTGCACAAATCTGTTATGTCATATTTATGCGGTGTTATGTTATGTTGACCTTTAGCAAAAGCATGAATCTTAAATCAAGGGCACTCATATACATTATAATGATTATATAGATTATTATCATTGGAATAATTTTAAAAAAAGACCATTTAATTTACATTTTATATATATAAAAAAAGTTAATCATACTTGCTCAGAGAATCTGTTGCCATCTTTCCAGAATCATCTTCATTTTGTTCTCTGGAACACAGCAATACAAGGCAGAAAGAGATCACCACAGCAGCAAGTGAAGTATTTGAGAATATAATCAGTGTACAGTCAACAAAAGCAATTAGAAAGGTATAAACTGACCGCTCACTATCACTCTTTTCAACAAGACCTTGCAGCACCGCGTCCAGGCGTCCCCGCGCTCCAGTTGTTTCTGCATCTTCCATAGCATGGGAAGACAATCATCCAATAATATTCAAGCACTGTACGTTTGCTCTTTGGGTCTTGTACAGGTGTTAAAACGTATCCTCTTACCTGTCTTTTCTGCTTTGATTTTCACGTGTAGCATTCTTGAAAATCGAAGACAGCTAACAGCCACAAACCACATATAAAGCAGAGGAGTCAAACTCAAATATTTATCAATCCCCCTCCCGAATTGTTCAGGCAGTGCAGTATTAAGTCGATTATATTAGCTAGTTAGCCATGACCTAATGAAAAGATCCATGAAATATGGCATTAAAAAAAACTATGCATGAAGACAGAAGGAACTACTCAAACGACATTCAATTCGCTTTACTACCCTTTCTGATTACAACGGTTTGCTAACAACGAATACTTGGTTAAATTAACACGCTATATATAAAATAAACATTACCATATTTACTAATTACATGTCTACCTCTGAACATTTATGTATAATATCAGTAAACCACGAACTAGCAGTAAAATACAAACCATATGTTTACTGTCCCTGCGATAATAGTGGCTATATAAAAATAAATACTGCCTAGCGAGGTAAGTAGTCGGTTATGACAAGTTTAGGTACCATCCCATTACTGGACTGATATCAAACAAGAACAGCTAACAACCAAAAATAACAGAGTAATTATTATACAGCGCGCTTCCCAATGCTGGGTTTTAAAGACTTACTTAACTGACAAGGCTAACGTACTTACCGTACAAGTCAGCAAAAATATTGCAGCGAGCTTCCCAGTTGCTAGCGAACCGAACTGGTGATGGTACCGTACCTGGTTCTGTAAATATATAATATGTCAACCAGAAATCTACCTTAATATCAGCTTATTGTACATCATACAAAGATAGACCTCGTTTAGGAAAGTGTACATCAAACAATCGCTACCCTAAACAACACTGGGAATTAAACTTATTTTTGTTTATATAAATAGCTACATTTACTCTCCTGTCTCCTGCGACGGACTTTCCTCTTCCGCGCGCAATCGGATTAGTTTTTGTTTATTGGTTGAATTAAGGGACAACCTCTTAAGATCATTGGTGTTCTGCAGTTTCACTCACTAAACTGCTGTATTCAGATTGGTCAATGCTCCTCCTTGCGTAATTTCATTGACTGATACTACGTTTCCCATGATCCTAGTCATGACGACCTATGAAAACGGCTGTATGATATTAAATACTAGCTCTTTCTAACTCTTTCTTTCAATGTGTATTTAGTAGTGCATGATTAAATGGTACTTTTTAGCGGAAATCAAAGAAGTTAAATATTATTGTTGGTTTTACATGTAGTTGCTTGGCAACCGTACTACTTTGAGTTTGGCGTGGTTTAGCTAGTAGCAGTTGCAACAGGAACGGAAAAGGAGACGAGATTATTGTAAAGTGGACAAAGCGGAATGTAGCAGCTATCATTTGGCTTCTTAAATAGGTAGTGTATGCTGCGACATGTGATATACTTTATAGTTAAAGTGATTACGTAACTGTTTGCTGACAAATACTTGCGCAACTTTAAGTATTTGACATGCATTCTGCTAGTTACTCCCCTAAAACACATTTCTTCAATTTCATTACTATACTTAAGTGAGAAGCGTAGTGCGATTTTATGTATGACGTTTTTTCGTCTTACATGTCCGATCAGTTACTCGTATATACGCGTATGTTATATTATTCTTTGTTATTTTGGACATATGTGTCTTAATTCTGGTTTTTATTAAAACTTAGATTGCGTGAACAAAGAGCCATACCGGTGACTGTTGAATTGAGCTGCTATGAAGTCCAGGTAATAACGCCCTTACACTGTCTGTAAGAATGGTTCGTGAAATTTAATGATTAAATGAGGAAATTCTGCCCATTGTTTGATGATTACTATCTTTCTCCTCAGTGGTGCGATATTCACCAAAAGGAACCCATTCCCCACAAATCCTGCCTTACCCAAAACTCATTACAACCCCTCTCTCATCCAGAAAATTTCTAAGCAGCAGAAGAAAACGGTAACATGAAAGAAAGTCTCAGTAGTACAAAAAAGGCTATGCACATTTAAACAATTAAAAATTAAATTATGGTTATTTTCTTCATTTATACATCTTTGAATGTCTCATTTATATTATGGTTCACATATTTCTGTTTGCTTATTACAGAGCCTAAGTCCAGTACGTCTAGCTCAAGCACCCAGCCCACCTCTACCCTGCAGTGATTCAATCAGTGAGGAAGACCAGCAGTCCCTTGCAGCATCCAGTTGTTTTCACCATAGCCTCCCTCCCTCTAAGGGGCTACATTCCAGCTTCTCTGAGTCATGGCCTTCTACTGACCGGCAGTCCTTCCCAGAAACTGAGGCTCCAGCAGGGGCTGTCCCCTCAGGAGCACCCCAGGTGTTTGCCGCAGCCAAAACTGAAGAGGATTCTGTGTTGGCAAAGTATTTTATGTCCAATTCGATTCTTTATTGTTGTCATTGTACAAGCCAGCGCAGTGAAATTGAGTTGGCAGTTCTCTGAGCGGTTCAAAAAAAAATAAGACAGGGCATGTAATGTGAGCAATATGTGCAAAATAACCAATACATATGTGCAAAAGTACAAAGGTGATAAATAGTATGTAGTGCAAGTCCTTTTGTGCCTGCTTCAGCCTGGTTACCTCATTGGGTTAAAAACTGTTCTTAGGTCTGATAGTATGGGCTTTAATGGCCCAGCATCTGTTTTTATTTATTTACTTATTTTTTTACGCACTTGCTGCTTAGAGTACAGATCTTGTAATTTACTAAAACAAATGAAGCTAATGTGCTATTAATGTATTTGCAGGTATATTGAACGTTTTCGGCATGGGAGGCCTCAGAGTCGAGAGGAGAGGAAACACTCATTGACCATGGATGGCAGGCAGTCTTTCTGGTGGTTAACCTCATCCCCTTCCCAGCCCACCTCCTCTCAGTCACAGTCCGTACAGCAAGGTATCCCTGCCTGAAATAGTCGTTAGTGTTGGTGAGGATGGAAATGTTCTTTCTCTCTGCTGACCTTTTTTTAGTTAAATCATTTTGAAGTTGCTACATAGATCATATTCATTTCTTCATTGATTCACTATTTAAATATTTTCTTTTTATTTTCTGTATGAGTGTGTATATATGGAGTGGATTTTGTGCCACCTTGAAATACAAACACGACAGACAGTCGCTTAAGGTCTAACTGATGAGACAACAGCCACTACATCTCAACCGTGCCCCTGTTAATAGGCTACTACCTCACTTCAGAATGTCGTTTAGAGCAATATATAAGCAAGAAATATCCTCTCTGCTCCATCAGGTAGAAAGTAACGCTGCGAGCGAGGATTTTGTCATGTATAAGGTAGTGTTGCTCCTAGAACACTTGCAACAGGTGATTGATGTAACTGGCCAAGTTTTCCAGGACACCATAGTAGCTGTTATGTTTCTAATGCGTGTTCCCCGGGCAAGTAAGATCTTGACCTATTGTCTCAGTCCATATCCTTCACGACGCCCCCCGCTTGCTAGGCAGCTGTGATTGGACCATTCTCTTTAGAAATCTGTGCGAAAAGAAAATGGGAAACCCATTTTTCTAACCATGTTGAGATCCATAGAGACTGCTTGTGATACATTAGCCTAGGCTGTGGGATCCACAAGTAATATTCTTTATTAATTTTCTAATTTATTATTATTGTTGTTATTATTATTATTTAAAAAGCAATAACAAATCCACTGTAATGGAGAAATTGTAAATCTGTCTCACCCAGTCTCCATGTCCGTGTTTAGATGAAGAAACTCTGCTGGGTCCGGCTGAGCCCTGCCAGCTCAGTCCTCCTTGCCCACACCTCCTTGACCATGAGTACACCATCATGGTTAGTATGCTGGGGATATAATATCTTTGATCCCATCCTGAGTTGTTCCCTGCCTTGAACCCATAGCCACTGGGATAAGCTCAGGACCCTCCACAACCCTGAACAGGACAAGCGGTTACAGAATATTGATTGCTATTATTAATTCAATAAAAGATTAGTGAGAAAATAGGGAACCTAAAACTTTACTCCCAAC
>JAODLC010000140.1:21325299-21335639 GCA_026781145.1 Hippopotamyrus pictus
TTAGGAGAAGTAGGTCCTGTTTAACTAATCTACTTGAGTTCTTTGAGGAAGCTACAAGAGAAATTGATCACAAAAAGACCTATGACGTGATCTACTTAGGTTTACAGAAAGCCTTTGATGTTGTCCCCCACAAACGGCTCTTGCTTAAGCCTACGTTCATAGTGGGGTACCGCAGGGTTCAATTTTAGGCCCACTGTTGTTCCTAATTTACATTAATGATATTGACACCAATACATACAGTAAATAGGTTAAATTTGCAGATGACACCAAGGTAAGTGGTGTAGCAGATACTAAACTAGCAGCACAGAGGCTACAATGGGATCTTGATTTAATTAGCGACTGGGCTGATACCTTGCAGATGAAATTTAATGTAGATAAATGTAAGGTAATCCATGCAGGGAGCAGAAATATGAAGTACAGATATTTTATGGGCTCCACTGAAATAAAGGTAGCTGATTATGAGAAAGACCTCAGTGTGTATGTTGATGCTTCCATGTCCCACTCTCGCCAGTGTGGGGAAGCAATAAAAAAGGCCAATAGAATGTTGATCACCATACCTTAAAAAGGACATTGCTGCCTCAGAAAAGGTTCATCGTAGGGCATCAAGGATGACTCCTGGTCTTAGAGGAATGTCTTATGAGGAATCTGTTCAGCCTCACGTAAAGGAGAATAAGGGGGGACATAATCCAGGTATATAAGATTCTAACAGGTCTGGATGCAGTTAAGCCAAATGGCTACTTCAATATTAATTTAAATACTAGAACTCGTGGCCATAGGCAGAAATTAGCAGGAGAACATTTTAAACTGAATTTGAAAAAACACTTCTTTACACAGCATGTAGAGTATGGAATAGTTTTCCTGTTCATTTAGTGCAAGCTAAAACCCTGGGTTCGTTAAATCAGAGCTAGATAAGATTTTAACGACTCTGAGTTATTAGTTAAGTTCTCCCCAAACGAATTTGACAGGCTGAATGGCCTCCTCTCCTTTGTTCTTATGTTTTGCGCAGAACTTGGGGCAGTGCCTCCCTCACTGTAATGCCCCCAAGTAATTTCCCGGTAGCTCATGCAGGACTTCCCACCAGAACTGTGCCTGATAGCCATGCTTTCCACACCACCAGCAGGTGAGTTGAGGATCTAACCTCGCCTGATGCTGGGCTTGCTAGGGTGGAGAGTCTCCTTCGTCAAGTGAGCAGGCAGCACAAACTGCCTGGTGGCGTGATGCGGCTGTCCCACAGGTCAGCTCTACTCATTCTGCTTCAGACAGAGCTGCTGCACATGGGTTGGAGCAAGGTGGTGAACCTGCTGTTGTAACCGCTCTGGGACAAGAGCAGAGAGGAAGGCTGGTAGCGCTAGATCCTCCTGCACTGAAGTTGCTCTCCACTGAATTTTGGCAGTCTGACTAGTGCTTCCTGGGTGGCTGGGACGGTGAGGATACTGCATGTGGTGGGAACTTTGGTCCACCTTCCCAGCTTGGGTTGTCTGCAGGTGCTCACTCCATCTGCCATTAGTTGGTCCCTCTCAGTAGTACAAAACCTGCTCCTCCCCTCTATCTCCAACTGGAGCACTGCTATTTCTTCTTCCAGGTCCTGCTTGAGTCTTTGGATGTTCTCTGAGGTAATTTATTCAGCTACCCTGCTCCAGACAACGCTGTAGCATTGATGCACCAAAGACATAAAGCAAACAACACCTGCCACTTACCAAAGACCCTCATTTTGAGTCTTTAAAAGGACTGTAATGTAAGCATAAATAATTAATTAAAGCAATTTAAGAGAAAAAGTAGACCTTTCTACACACACACAAACCAGAGAAAAATACAGAAGGGGACAGACATTTTGACCACGTATTAACAGTTGTGACATACTCAGATATTGAAAGGTACACAGGTGACAGTAAGTAAACATGTAATTATGTTGGACAGGAAAATCACAATAACAACTACAGTTTTACACAAAAAGGGAAACTAATGCTACTCTCTACTCAAAGGGGTATGGCACCCATGGAGAGATTGCAAATGCCTTAGGTGTAATAGGTGGGGAGCCGCAAGCTAATCCCACGTTACCCAAAACAGTGAACTATTTACATGCAGTACCCATTCAGCTGTAGCGCTGCCCTTAGCTTTACAATATAGACAAACTAGAAGTGCACATTTGGACTGGCGTCCATGTTCAAATACTATAAATATATTTCTTATAATGGGATTATGATTGGAAAATGATTTAAGATTAGTAGAAACTTATATTTTTATATTTTAATCATTTTCACTTTTATTTTGCAATAATATTTTTTTTACATTTATGACCAACGTCCAGAACCAAGGATGGGCCCTAAAACACTCATATTTAGAAGGCAACAATATACCTAATAATGGCCTAGCAATAAAGCATATTCATATAACACTACAATCAGGATAAACAAAGTAATTTACAAAAACAACACAAAAGATGGCAATAATAATGTATATCACCACAAGGGAAATTCCTTCATAGCAACAGCCTTACAAAGTATTACATTTTGTTCTTAAAGGATAAAGGATGTTTTGTTGTCATTCCAAAACATGTTGTACATGAAAGGAATGATATGAGGTTCTCACGTCTGGTATAGGTAGCAATGATAAAATACAAATCAAATCCATAACAATATTCAATCAATAAAATAAGGTACAAAAAATTAAGAATAGAACTAAAATAATATGGGAAATCAACACATGTAAAGTGAACTGGCTCAAAAGATGTCTAAGAGATTAACTAAAAAGTAAAATTAGATTACGATTATAAGAGTATGATATTTTGTCCCTGATAACCTGTTTTGCAAAATTGGTTGCCTGACTTTTCTTATGAAATATAACAATCCATCCATCCCAGTAACCGCTTAATCTCAACCAGGGTCGTAGGGAGGGACCGGAGCCTGTCCCTGGAGAAATGGGCGCAGGCAGTAACTAACCCTGCGCAGTCACCAACACACCGCGGGGCACACACACTCACAGGACCAACTTAGTGTCACCAATTAACCTTTTAATTAACCTTTGTCGAATTAACCTTAACACTTTTGGACTGAGGGAGGAAACTGAAGCCCCCGGCAGAAACCCACACCAACACGGGGAGAGGGTGCAAACTCCACAGAAAAAAAAAGACCTACGCCCAACCCAGGACCTGCTCGCTGTGAGGCAGCAGAGCTAACCACTGTGCCAGAAATATAACTACTTACTGCCAAAAGGATGCCATTAGTTTTCCCCCAGCTGTTGTAATGAGAATATCTTTTTCTTGATTGACCTGAAGGTCTGTTGTTCATTATTATATGATAATTGAGATGCATGGGTAAGTATAACAACTGGCTTAGATTATTACTTTGTAAGTGATTACAGCAACCCAGACCAGAGTTACTCTAAAATGGTATTGGCAGGTTTAAAGTTAAAAACTGCAGAGCTGTTAAAGGCATTCATTTTTCCAAACTGGTCTCCATGTAGAAAAGGAAGCATTGCCATTACTCCATCAACTGCAAACAACTAACTGTCATACAACTACAAAGGGCCATCATTTAATAATAGTCTGACAATCATATCTGACAGATGCAGGGGGCTGGTCCAAATACTTTGAATAATATGAGCAAGTTACTCCCCTACATTAGGAATTTGTTATAAAATATGTGCCAGATACCCTGATATTTTTTTAACTGCATCACCATTAAAAAGACAGCACAACTAGATTGATATGTACTTGGCTACCACAATTTTCCTCCAAAGATAATGACACGACAATGTATATTCAGTTTTCCTTTTTTTCTGAGAAAAAATATATAACATAACACAGTTTATTTACCTACATGTTTATTTTGGTTTCAGTGACATTTCTAAAACCGTATCAATTTAAATTTAAGACATTCTTTATATCTTGAAAATATTACATATTATAGCAACTGATGCAATTTGACATTTAAGGAAGTATAGTACACCAACAAATATTCACTCTTTCCAGAAATAGGATGTTCTTTATTATGTGTTACAGAGTTACAGCTAAACATTACATTTTGATTTTGCAAATCTATCTTATTCTGTTACTGAAACAAATGATTTAGGAAAACAGTTTTAATCTGGTAAAAAATAAGGGGCGATTCAATTGGAAACTGTTTAGGTTAGGGTAACTGTGTTGGAAAAAAGTAAAGCAAGCGTCTTTTACTGTCTTTTTACTGTTCTTGGTTTCACGGAATGCCGAGTGGAATAGTGAAGGACAAATAATCAGCAACTTCTCCCCATTGTGCTCTGAAATGCTGGAATATTGTTATCCAAGTTGTGAGTACAGCCACCCAGAGTAACAAGCCCAAGGCAGATCGTTTAACATCTGTGAATGAAGGCCAAAACCTAAATTAGTATTATAGAAACATACAATGATGAAATGATGATTTAATAAATGTATATTACTACAAGTTCTCATGTACACATTCCATTGATTGCATACTTACATGTTTTGATCTGAGACTGTTCAGTGTATGTTGGCTTTACAAAAGCTTCTTTGAAAAACCACACAACATTAACCAGCCACAAGAACGGAAGAAATGCAAATCCACCTGGGAAAAAATAGGTTAATGTCATAAATGCTAGAATGTAATCAAGGAACAACCTTTGGCACAACCTTTCTATCAAAAAAACATCTAGCATGGAAATGTAAGGTTTCTTCTCTGTGATTTTCATTCAATGAGTCCTTTTCCCCCTTTTACTACCGCAAACTAACTAAATATTGCAATGTTTATAATAATGTCAATAGGTTTTGTTATTACTTCTGTGATTAGTCTTTTTAAAAAATCATAACAAAACAAAATATTCCTATAAACTGCAACCAATATAACCAGCAGTAATTGTGTCCAAACTGACAAGGTCCCCAGGTCCAATAACCATTTAATGAAATATCAGAATCAAATAACATTTGATTAATCCACAAGATATATATTATTTCTACTATATAAATATTTATAAGACCATTTTTAATGAATGGTAGTTAACTGAAAGTCTACAGAATTAGGGTCACTGGGACCAAGACTGAAAACCACTGGTTTAGATACTAAAATGCTTCAAATTACACTACAAATTCAAACTTATAAACACTTACCCAAATAGTATTTTCTGCACAGGCTTAGTTTCTCTTCATTGGGAACCCGTTCGAGATTCATGATGATACCTCCAGACCTAAAAAAAAAATGTTGCATATTGCACATTGGATAACTATATGATCATCATCATTTTATAGATTTTGAGAGAATCCGTTATTTCCGAGAAGCGTTTCTTTTCGGAAAATACGATTTATACATATTAATCTTTTTATATGAATCCGCATAAGTTAAAGCCCGTTCCACTTAACCCAAGTAATTAACGCTGTTAAATCCATCTACCTTGTAGTTAACACTAGTTACAAGATTACTCATTTGGAGACGTGGTATTTCTAGTTAGTTCGTCGCTTTACATATAACAACAGAGGTTTCTAAAGTAACCGAGTGTCTGTTAGTGTATTTCTTTACGAATTTCGATACTTTACCTTAAGGATAATTGCAAAACAAAAACGCAAATATTCTACTTCCGCTTTCAAAAATAACGCCTCGCCACTTCCGAAATATAGATTTATATCCGGCTCCCTCCATAAGCATCTTGGGTACTGTAGTTTCCGATCAGCTGGCAAATAATTAATAATTGAAATAAATCAAAATCATTTCGAGTAATTAATATTGTTTTCCATTTCAGTC
The DNA here is from genome assembly GCA_026781145.1 of Hippopotamyrus pictus. Lineage (NCBI taxonomy): Eukaryota > Metazoa > Chordata > Actinopteri > Osteoglossiformes > Mormyridae > Hippopotamyrus > Hippopotamyrus pictus. Next base: position 21,331,026 of record JAODLC010000140.1, read on the forward strand.
TGAAGAACATTTTATAGCTTACATATTAATTCTTCTCCGCATATAACAGCAAATGGTGTGTATGTTTATTTACTTATTGCTGGAATATTTATATAGAATACAAATATAAACGGGACAGTCTGAAAATGTGCTTTCTGGAAAAATCATCTCAGTGTCTTGAATCCGAACTTGATACCATTCTAAATACATTAATGTTCATTGAACGTCGTATAGACGAGAAAATAAAATATTACTAAACACATACGTTAACTGTCCCATTTTTCCACAATACTCACCCCAGCATTTGAGTACCAGTAACGCTACCATTTGAACACCATAAAAATGGAAACATGTAATCACTAGTGCAAAAAAATGCAATCATTTATCAGATGCAAAACGCAGGAAAGGTATGATAGCAAAACTACAGACGGTTAAATAAATTAGGTATTTCAACACACATTTTTCTGACGCGACTATTCTTGTTCACTTAAAAAGCACAGCAAAAAAGCACGAGTCTCTTGTTCAGTACGTCACGTAATATTTTGCAAAATTACTTCGTCTACACGGTTTATAATAATACATTTAAAGAACTTACAGTATTTTTTATTGCAAAGCACACATGAAAATGTAGTTCACATGACTGTGTAGCTCCAAGCCTGGACACCATTGAAAGCAAAGTAATTGAATGAAATGCATCGAGTTATCGTAAAGCAAGCTGGAATTTGTAGTTTTGAACGATTGTAATGTCGGAAGAAACGTAGTCGAATTTATGCGAAGCGGTACAGAAACGCAGTAGTTGAAATATTTTTTTTCTATCCATTCGAAGAAACGTAAATATTTATTCAGAAAATGTTGTCTCTTATTTTCGTTATTTGGTTTTGGTTTTGCTATATATTTTAAGTGGGTTAAATCAACGCCGCTGTAGTTAAGGACTCGTTTTCCCATGGTGCTTGTGGCTCCCCCTCCCTATCTCGCGCCTTCCCCTCTAGTCTCTCTCAAACTCCATCGGTGTTGTTGTCGAAGCTAATGATGGCGGCGGCGGGATGCGGATCGGCAACCGCGTCTGCTGTTGGAGGCCCAAGCGGTATGGCCGCAGCTCGGGGGCGCTTTCCGGGTCGGCCGTGGTCATCTCGCAGCCGTCTGCGTTCGGAGAGGCGCTCGCAGCTCGGTCGGTTAAGGATCGATACCGGGGAGACGGACACTGGAGGCCCAAGGCCCGCCAGCAGTGGACTGGTAGCGAGCGATGACCCTTCTCATTTACGCTTACTGGGGATAGAGGCGAAACACAAGCGCCTGGGAGAGGCCGGCTACAGCTCAAGTGGTAGCGAAGAGGTGAGTTTACAGAGGCTGTGTCTGAAGTGGCGTGGTTAAAATCGCGCGACATTACTGAACTTGCATGCCTTAAATTAATTAGTTGCATACATTTAAGCGCTTGGAGAACTGAGAGAAAGCCGCTGCACAGATAACTAGGCTGCCTAGCTACAAAAGGGGATAGCTAACAGTTATTAGCTATGAGCTGTTTTGTCATCAACTGGTTAGTGGTAGCAAGTTTTCATTTTCTTGAGCTGCCACATGGTACCAAATGCAGTTCTTTTCACAATTAAATGAACAGTTTGTTTGTTGTTTATGTAGATTACATTGGCGAAGTGGTATTGGTTGTGGCTATTAGCTTGCTAGTGCTAATTGTGCAGGGGAGGGGGAGGGGGGCTAGCCAGTTAGCTTCAATGAAATAGAAATTCTGGTTAACCGGGTGCATCAAAATGGGCGCTTTAACTCGAGGTTCAAAACCATAAGCGTCTATTAATGCTGTTTGTTTTTGTGGACAATTTACGTTATGTCTAAATGTCATATGGATACGCCAGTAAAGAGACTAAGGAGTCGTTAGAGAACAGTGATTGCAGACTAGTTAATGGAGGGAAAATCTAAATTCCAGTTCTATCTAATTTATAGTAAATGAAGTATGTTAAAAGAAGAGGCTGAGCTTCATTTCTACATGCAGAGAAGCGAAATGCCTTGGATATTACCGTGTTATCGGCAGAGTTTGGTACTTTGGAGCGGACTTTTAAATGGAAGCGCCATTGTTCCAGGTACAACTCCGCTAACACAATAAAAGTATCACTAGGGAAATGCGCGTTTTGCGTTAAAAGTGTACATATGTGCACGTTTTATGTCTTGCCGAGTTTGGATTGTTTCACAATTCAGCCATAAATGATGTCAGTGTACTTTGCAAGTTGAATGGCTGTTTGACAGCAGCAGATGAAGTTCAACCTGTCATACGAGTGGTGTGTAGGAAATGGTACTCTTCTTTCTCAGCATAAGGACACGTTTAATGAGATGTCTGATTCTCTTCATATATAAGAATATTTTATTTCTCGCTTAAATAGTGAAAAGGTTATGGTTACAGAAAGATCCTACAGTTGATCCTTAGGATTGACATTTTGGCTGGAAGGTTTTTTTTTTTTTTTTTTTTAAACTTGAGTTTCATAGCTGAATATTAGTAAACCGCTACTTTGTATGTCTTTCATGTTCCACCTTACTTAATTTACATTAAGTATTTGTAACAATGCAAAGCGTGATAATATAGCCTAGCATTTTTGTGTCCTTAATTCACATTAAGAATGATATGTTAAGGCCCCTAAAGTCAATTGGGATTATACATAGGTGGCATATAGAATTGTGATGCACTTGAATCACCCATCCAGTCTGTCTGTGAATCTGAATTGTCTGTTTATTGAGGGGGGTACTTTTTTAGTTTGGAAATGAACTTATTTGGAGGACTGATCATGATGTCAGTGAATTTTTCAGTGAAATTTCATTTTTAGGGGAATGTGATGCAAGTGTGGATTCTCCGTAGTGAAAGAATTATGTTGCATATTTGTGTGAATTTAATTTAGTTAAAATATGCATTGATTTAAAGCACTAATGAACAGAGGTATAGTTTATACCATGGGAGGAGATACCACAGGTACATCAAATGAATTCAGCTTGTTTTGCAAGTACTTTAATAAGTATGCATAGAAGGATTTTAGATTTTTTTTTTTTTACCAAGCAAAAGAATTGAGGTGGCTTTAAATGATCAGAGTGATATAGGATATTGAAAAGCCAGCTATGAAGGTTGCTGTGTTATCTGTATGATTTTACATTTTAGCTATATGCAAATTTTCAGATGATAATCCTTTGTTCAAGTTAATATCTTTTCTGGATGCCCAAATATTTGTTGAGTGCTCAGTCAGCATGTCAATTCATTTAATTCAAGTCTGTTTCGGCTGGCCTAAATTGGAGTAATTTTTCTGAAATAAAGTAAAATTTGTAATCAAATGACACATCTTTATATTTAGCTGTAATTTGAAGTGTAAGAATCAAATTTTATTGGTGCCTAGATATCGATGTTTCTAGCCCAAAATGATATTCTTTTTACTTTTTTTTTCTATCACCAGTTTTAATTAGATTGGAGTCCTCATCCAGTTTCAGTACAATAATTTAAGGACTAGAACTGAATTGGCTGACATGATATTGGATAAGACCATGTATGGTATAATAAAGACCTCTGAAGTGTTTGTTATGCTTGTCCATCTTTAAGGGAGATGATTTCCCTGGGTTTGAAATGAAAAGAGCAGGCTACAGGACCGCACTTCGTTTTGGACAACGTTCCTGCAAAAGTAAGTATTCTTCACGACTGTAGGCACTGCCATGTCTATCTTTGTTGCTTAGTTTGTGTAAACCATAATAGTAGTAATGGATGACCTAGTCAAAGCTTTGTACATTTGGTGTGTTATTTTTTTTTTTTATCTTATTACTTCTAATTTACACTGAGATGGATCTCAATCACAAAATTATTCATATCATAAGCTCTGAATTAAACAGAATTCCCCTTTACCTATATTGTACCCATTCTGTTTTGAAATTCTCCTCCTTCAAACAAGTGCAATACTCCTTTGCACATGTTTCTCTAAATGTCTGGTGTGATACAATTTTATTTTGCATGTAATTACATTTAGTGTCGTCACTGCTCAATATGTTTTTGCATTGCTAGAAGGAGGAATTTGCACTTGTAGGAATGATAATGACAGCTACAATAATATGCTTTTGGACACACATAAGCAGAATCATATCGAAATACAGAGTAGTATACTGTGAGTCATTTGGTAGGCTTACAGTGAAATGGAAATGCACAGCCAAAGATGGATTTTGATTTATGAAGGTGGTCAGCCATTTTGGCAATAAACTGAAAGGACATCCTTTTAATGGATTATTGAAGATATTTCCAGACTGTTTTTTGCTTAAAGAATAAAAAAATACATTATTTACATTCATAGGTCTGGGTGATATGATGATATCAGTAATCAGCAATAGCAGACAAGTAACCTGGTTTTGATATATAACTTTGACTAACTGGCAATTACTTTTGTTGAGGAGGTTAAGGAACTGCTGCTTCAGATGGGTTTTTGTGACGTGTGCAAATATGACTAAATATTGTAGAAAAACTCTAATTTTCTTTTATGGATGCATTTCTTTTGTTTATGAGCTCTGAACCTCTGCTGAGGCTAAAGTAGTACTAGGCGGTATAAACGGTATACGATATAAATTTGGCCAACGGGAGAGATTTTGATTATACCGCCCTACCGCAGAAATTTC
>JAODLC010000140.1:21347406-21367230 GCA_026781145.1 Hippopotamyrus pictus
TTTACCTGCATCGGGGGCGTGTAGTACCGCTGTCACCCGAAGATCGCTATTCACATTCTAAATAGCCGCATTAGCGCTTATGAAAATCGCATTCTCATGGTAATTTCAAGGTTCAAGGTTGCTTTATTTGTCACATGCACAATTGTACAAGTACAACATGCAGTGAAATTAATTTTGTCCCAATCAACCCAACCATACAAACATTACAGGGGGTTAGACAGGTCAGGTAGACGGGGAATACAGGAAAAACAGAGAAAAGAGAATTACATTAGGAGACAGGCGGCGAATAAAAAAAACAGCCCCCAGACTGTACTCCATTTGGGAGTATAATGTAGGAACAGAAAAAAACACCTCAGCAACATAAGCACATGGTCAGCATACCTAACAACAGAAAAACTCGTGACTTGCAACAGGGGATGGGAATGGGGAGTTGGAGGTAGTCCAGCATAGACAAACAGCCATCCGGTCCCGCGCCAAGTCAGCGTAGGTCAACAGACCCGCCTGTCCACGCTGGGGGTATGAAGCGACGAAGGCGTAGGATTGGGGGAGGGTGTCCTTGGGGTTTGGGGAGAGGAATGCAAGATAGTCTCACTGCCTTGTTCTTCTGGGGGAGTTGTTGAATTCAGCAGCGGCCTTGGCCAAGGCCCTTGCTGATTTAGTGGAGAGCCAAAAGCAGATAGAATTGGGTTGTTTGGGTTTTCGGGCGAGAGGCTGTAATTTTGCAGCTCCTCTAATGTCCACGCTGGTCTCCGTCATCCAAAAGATGGTGTCAATTGCGCTGAGAGACCAGTTGATCAAATCCATGATTTCTTAGTTTCGAAGAGCAGGGCTGAGAGAGTCTAAGTATAGACTAATTTGATACATTCCTATCAGTGCCATAAAAGGGGGGAGAGGATGTGGCCAGGTGTTAATGGCTCATTCATACACTGAAAGTCGCTACATAATTCAATGAAAGGAGCCAGAAATAGTGACATGAGTTTGGTTTTTCTTATTTATTTATCCAAATGAATGTTGCAACTACACCATTTAGTCATCTTTATGTAGACTTTGCTGATCAGACATCTGGGATCAAAACGAACTGCCAGCATTGCTTACTTTGTACTTTTATAATGTCTGCAATTGCCCCCCACCTAGAAATTTGTTTGAAGGGGCAAATTTTCATAATCAGCTGAGTGTGTCAGATTGGCTGCAAATACCTTGTTGTCCGTGTTTGTTATATGCATGCTAAATGTTATCCTTCACCAGTGTCTGATTTCTTTTCCTACTGTTTTTCCTGGCTGCAGGAGGACTGTAACCTTCAGAATGTCTGGAAGCTGGGAGGTCTCAGCATCCTAACCTCAGTCCCAGTTGTCCCCCCACATGTCTGTCTGCTCTGTGCCAGCAAAGGGCAGCAAGAGGTAACATTCAAGTTTTCTTAATTTAGACCAGATTGCAGTTACATCTGGAGTATGTAACTCCAGACTGGAGGCCGTCATGAGTTCATGAGCAAAAAATGTAATATACTTAGAAAACCACAGAACAATCAACCTTTATAATGCAGGGCTTGCAAAATTTCAAAATCCCTTGTAGCTCTTTGGCCAGGCAGCCTTTGGGTTTTGGTAGCCCAAGAAAATTTTAACTATGCTTTATTACAACAAAATACTTTGGTACTTTGGGGTGGGACTTGAACAGCTCTCTTTGTCGATCCGTTATACAAGCAGCCTGCTGCTAGAGGTGGGTGATACATCGATTTTATCGATTAATTCGAATTTATAGTTCAGGGCGATGTGTTTTTACGAAACGATTTTATTACTTATTTTACATGCGAGCTCCAAAAGCGGAACTAATGTGACGCACCATTCTTCACGGGTAAATTAGTGCGGCGCACTGTAGCAGATTCACAAACAACATGGCAACGACAGGGGAAAAGCTGGAGCTTGTGCCCAAGTAAGATATTGCTACATCTGTAATATGGAATTGGTTCAGTTTTGCGCCGTCAGACACAGACCAAACAAGTCCTCGTTGCAAAGTATGTTTAAAAACTGTCGCAACCAAAGGAAGCTGCACGACAAATTTATTCCAGCACCTAAAGCAGAGGCACGCAGCGGAGTGGGAGAAGTTCAGCTCCCAGCGAAATTAAAATAGCCGCAGAACCAGCACAACATCCAAAGTTAAGCAAGCAACCATCCCTGACACATTTTCGGAGTGTGCCATATAAGAATAGGGCACGGTGGAAGGCGATAAACGCTGTCGCGATGTATATTGGAAAAGACATGGTGCATATACATACTGTGGAAAAGCTGGGATTCATTAACTAGAGGTCGACCGATATGGGTTTTTCAATAGCCGATGCCGATATTTAGCAGTCAGGGTCAGCCGATGCCGATATTTAGCAGTCAGGGTCAGCCGATGGCCGATATATGCTGCCGATAATTTTTGGCCGAAAATTGGACATTTTCCCCTCTCTTTGCATGATAAAATATCACACTAATAATAACAATACACAAAATTTCTCAACTTTTTAATTTAAATATAAACTTAGATAACAGAAACAATACAAATTGCAAACAACTTAAACTTATAAACAATAAAAATTGCAGCATCAGAATCTCTTTAGCAGCAAATTCCTTCTTCAGCTCCAAAGCTCACCAGCCTGCTGCAGATATTGCACCTGGCTTTTCGTGGTGTTGGATTGGTGAAATGCTGCCATACAGGATTAGATTTTTGCTCAGCCATCAGACAGCAATTACTAAAAGAGAAGAAAAAAATGCAAGGATAGCATTTTTATTAAAGTGCCTTCATCTTACAAGACCCAAAACCTTTCACTAACATGTTGTTTATGTTGTTAGCAGACAGATATCTTACAAGCCAAATTCACAATCAGAATCTAGCGATCGCGGAAAATAAAATAACTCTCGTATTACATAGCCTTGTATGCAAGGACAACATAAGCCCCTAGTGATTGTGACGTTGTCGACGTATAAGCCCATATAAAGGATAGACATGTTTAATGAGGAAACTAACTGCGCAAAGTCTTGCACTTTTTATCTAGACGTCTGATAAATTGTTCGAATATCCGCTCTCAAATGCAAAAAAAGTTGCACAGAAGGACCACTGTCAGTATCAGCTCATGGTAATCACGCTTTCAAACAGTGTTCTCCACCATGCATTGTTTTAAGCAGCTCTGTGTCTCCGAGGACGGCGCTGTCTGTGGTTGGAGCAGAGTAACGCAACTCTCACACACGCTGCAGTGTTTGAGAGCTGCCTGCTCCGCCCCACACACACACAGAGTGAAACTCTCCGACACAAGAAAAAAAAACAGAACTGATAACATTGGGCTGATATGGTAATAATTTAAATGGTTACAATTAAAATAATTTTTAACGATTAATAAAACGTCTGTGAGCCCACCAACAAGCGTACAAAGCTCTGTAACTCTGTCAGAATCAATGATCCTTAGCGTTACCTGTAAGCTACAGTTGGTTGAAGGCTCATTGCCATTACCCCAGTTCCCGACAGAGTAATTTGCATTCTCTTTCAAAAAGCAACATTTCATAGCAAACCAGTTAAATAAATAGGTCATTAAAAGATCAGAATTTAAGCCCTACTGTTTTCTCCCAGGACTCTTCCAAAACTTCTGGCTGGGGTCCTGCACAAGGCAGCATGGGTTACGTGTTTCACAGCAACAATAACACTGGGCTGTCCGCAGACGTGCCTGTCTGTATATCGGCATAGTACACTCTGATATCGGCTGATGCCGTTACATGAAAAAATGCTAAATATCGGCCCGATATATCGGCTGGCCGATAAATCGGTCGACCTCTATCATTAACATGCTAAAAGTTTTTACAAGTTTCTAAAAGTGTTTACAATGGTTTGGTCTGCCATCTCACTTACAAACATCTTTTTTGGCTTGTCAGATTGCACTTTAACCCTAGTAAAACAAACAAAATTGTTTTGAACCATTTATTTGTCATCTGTAGTTTGATTTTGAGTAGGGGAGGGGAAAATCAATTAAAACCGAAAATCGGATTTATTCTGAAAAAATCGGAGATTTTAATTTTAGCCCATATCGCCCAGCTCTACCTGCTGCTGAAACACAATACAACCGCCGTCTCTAATCTAGATAATCTTGAAAAGGAATACCCATTAAAACTGCAAGGCCAATTCTTCCCATGACAGTAAAAACATTTTAACAAAACTTAAACTTTCTCTACTATAATATCCATAGAGAATTGAAGGTAAGAAAAAGCCAGATCTTTGATCTAGTTCACTAAATGAAGTGAGAACTGCGCCCCTTTACAGGGACTGGAAGCAATGCATTAATTGTTTGCCAAACGTCATATGAAAGAGAGAAGAGAGGAGAAGTCAACTTATTACACATATGCACAGGCGTACATGTCTCTGTGGATGAATCATCATGATAAAACACATGATTATTCCATGATCGTTTTTTTCCCTCATTCAAATAGCAAATCATGAGATCGGGCAAAGCGAATAAAGGAGTGAATATGATTTCACAAAGAACATAATTTCAGGTATTCCATTGGGCAAGGCGGTGTTGCATTTTGGTAGCCCGATGGGAGAACTTGATAGCACCGGTCGTCGGGCTACTGATTTTGCAAGCCCTATATCGGATAAGTGACATTGTTTATGTGATTTTGGCAATAGACACACTCTTGTTAGCACAATAATTAGGGGGAAAAATTCAACTAATCTTTTTCAAACTTTGCACACACATTGTATGGGTGAAGAACTGAAACTGATGAAATTTTCAGGGCAGTCGCACCAAAAGTAATGCCCATAGTGAAGAAAGGGCAGTTTTGACACTTAATTCTGTTAGCCTGATCTTTTTCAAAGTTTTTAAACAGGGTGTGAGAGGAGTAGGATTTAGATGGGTGTGGGGTAAGGTGAATGTTGTTCTCACAGCATTCTTTACTTGTAAACAATGTTAACACAGTGATTGTTATTCAGGGGAAAAAGGCTAAAATGTGCTTCCTTCAGATGGTGTACTGTCAGGTTTGCTGTGAGCCGTTCCATCCCTTCTGCTTGGAGCCCTGGGAGCGCCCCCTAGAAGAAAACAAGGAGAACTGGTGCTGTCGCCGCTGCAGATTCTGCCATGTTTGTGGCCGCAAGGGAAAGCATTCTAAGGTACAGAGGGTTTGGATGCACTAAACTCTGCATAAGATGTGATCTATTGGTGTGTATATGGGCCTTAACCTCAGTTGTATTTGTTTTTAAGCCACTTTTGGAGTGCGAGCGATGTCAGAATTGTTATCATCCACCCTGCTTGGGACCCAACTACCCGAAGCCTAACAAGAAATCTTGCAAAAAATCATGGGTGAGCAGATACCTGTTTATTCAGAATTTAATTTTGGGTATGCATCTGCAGTTCTGCATCTGCATGCTTCTTTTGTCTGTTCCTTTCAATTGCAGGTGTGCATGACATGTATCAGATGTAAAAGCTGTGGTGTGACTCCAGGAAAAAGTTGGGACACAGAATGGGACCATGATAAGGGTCTTTGTCCTGATTGCACCAAACTCTATGACCAAGGTGAGCACACAGGGCCTGCAATTCTCGAGGAAATCTTTCAGTTTTTGCCTGTCCACATCATTTATATTTAATCCATTTTGGGAGGTGTTATGTTCATTTAAATCAATGCTACTGTAGGTTCATATCAACATTGCATGTCATTTGTGCTTTGTGCTAAGAGTATTATTACAGAGCTATGTGTTATTACAGGAATAAATGAAGAATAACTTGAATTTCAAGTTATGTGTTTTTTAAATGTAGGTATAATACATATTTGTTTAAAACATTAGCAGAAAGTTCAAATGCTTGAGATTTTGGTGCTTGTTTACTGTTTTTAGATTTGCATTTTACTGGTAGTTCACCACATAAGTTAACGTTTTTTCTGTCGCAGTGACTCATTTCATAATGTTTGCAGTCTGATGAAGCAGGGGTTATTTTTATTGCTCATTTTCCGTTTCCTTTTTTGCATGCTAACGCAATATGCTCTCGTCGGGCTTGTTCCCAAGTATGCTACACAAAAGTTAGCTTCAGTCTATAAACTTAAGATCAGTTCGTATATATTCAGCAACCCCTGTTAAGTGCTGGCCCTCCTTGAACCAGCCAGGTTATCCATATTCCTGCATAAGATTTCCTTAAATGTGTTTGAAAATGATTTTGGGAAAATCATTTAATTCATCAGTTAATACTTGGGTACTGTAAACATGTGATTTTTGTTTGCTTATCTGGGAAGCATTACCAGGAAATGGGCTTGCCAGAATAGGGGGAGGGGAACGCACAATTATCTCATTTATATGTCTGGAATGTATCCTTTAGCCTTTTTGGTTCCCCAACTGTTTAAGTCCCTGAGGTTAATTTTAGGCCCTTAACCTCAGTTGCACCCAGGACTGGCTGCCCCTGCTTTCTCAGTTCTCTACAGAATGATGTTTTCATCCAGGTAACTACTGTCCCATCTGTAACAAGTGCTATGAAGATAATGATTATGACAGTCAGATGATGCAGTGTGCGTCCTGTAACCACTGGGTCCATGCAAAATGTGAGGAACTGTCTGGTAAGTGACGCACCCGCTTTTGAAATCGCACGCATTCCTGTCATCATGGTTACTTTTTCAAAAGGGCCTGAAAAGAAAAAACTATGGACCACATTGAGAAATCTCTGTAGCACCCATGCTGCGCTCTTTACATGTCTAACTCTTGCCGGAGTTGTCTTCAGTTATTAAATTGGATATGAAATTTCGCCAGGTGTGCAGCCATTCTGCCTTTGCTTTGGTGGGAGAGCTGTCTTCTAGGATAATTGGTGTCTACTTAATGCTTCCAGCCTCATGATGTATCTACAGTATAGGCTCAGTACAGCTGGAAATAACCATCCTTCATGGCTCTTCTACTGACCTAAGGTGAAAAGTTCAGGTTCGAAAAGTACAAATCCCGACCAAGATTTTGTTTCAACTAACCAGTTTTTTTTTTTTTTTTAAAGTCACTATGTTTACATGCACACTAGAAATTATTTACTATTATTGTTAGTCTGACTAAAACCAGACTTTTAAAGTGCATGTTTAAATGGTAGTCCAACTAAAATTGTACTAAACCGAATTTCGTTTAGTCGGACTAAGATGCCCAGATAATGAGATTGAGAATCGATTTATTCCTACATGTACTTCAAGAAGGTTCCAAAAGTACGGGACTTCATGGTGTTGGTTTTTCCACTGGCATAAAAACTGGTACCGCTGCCGAATGATATCACAACGCGAGTCGGGATATTTTGTCCTGAACTTGAAGAACGGCTATAAAAGGACTAGACAACGTGTGATATTAATATCAACATTGCATGTTATGCACATCTAATTCTTACACCGCTAGTCAACTAGATTCATATCAGGCTTTTTCTTTCAACTCTGCATGGACATTATAGCATTAAAGTTTTGCTAAAATATTGTTACTCTGTCATAGGAAAAAAAAACCTGGCAAGTTTTGCAATTTTAATGATTCCTTTTATACATTGTTTTATGCAGGGATTGACGTAACTGGTATGTAAGTATGCATTCACCTTAAAGCGATACGTGTGGCCATCGATTGTTGTAGTAACATGAATGCGTACCTATTTTATGTGCATTTGTGCCGATATGACAAAAAATTGTTGTGCATTTTAACCTCTACCGCAAATGAAGTACGAATTAGCATATGAAGGTTAAAATGGACGAGTACTCTATGAATGAAAGTGACACTCTATATTCAACTTGTTTGTTGAAACAAAATCTTGGTCTGAATTTTTACTTTCCAAAACTGAACTTTCCACCTCTGCTAATGACTATAACTCACACAAGTCCTGTCCATTTCATATGTTATTTCCTTTTCTACTCCATCATGGAGACCTGCTTTATTTGGTGGTTCTTGATGTCTGGCTTTTGCTTTGTTTTGGTGCATTTAAAATGTGTGTCTGCCCCTGACATGCAGTACAGAGACTTTTCATGGCAGAATATTACATTCCTGTCTGAGATTACTGTAAATTCATCCCTTATCCTTCCTGTCCTAACCTCAGAGTAGCTGTACACGCTGCTTGCTAGCATTTTCAGTCTTCTGCACCCTTCACCTTGTTCTTAATGCTTAGTATTGCAAATGTGTTTCTCTTCTAGATGACTTGTATGAGATTCTGTCTAGCCTCCCAGAGAGTGTAGTTTACTCATGCCAGCCCTGTAGCCACAGCCAGCCCAGCAACTGGAGGGAGCTGCTGCACATGGAGCTGAAGGCTGGTGTGGAGAAAGTACTGGCCTGCCTGCTCACCTCCTCGCTAACCCAACACTTGGTTAGCTGCAGTGAGGTATGTCATCTGCGTTCATACTGCTGCAGGCACTGACAGTTTGCTCATTGTTGCAAGCGTTCATTTGTAAAGCTATGAAATTCTGTGTAATTTTCCAGAGATACATGTTGTTTTTAACATTTTAATTTCAGTACGCCTCTAGTTATCTACTCATCAGTAGGGAAATTACCTGACTAATGCCTTGAGGGTCAGCCAGTTCTGTGTGACCTGGGTGACTTTCATGGAAGATCTCCTACCTTTATGGTGTCATGACAACAAATCTCTCCTTGAATGTCACTAAGACCAATAATTGATTTAAGAAAGAACGGAGCAAACCATATGCCAGTGTCAGTAGGACATCTTTTGAGATTGTCAATAAATTTTAGATACCTCTGTATACACAGTACGGATACACTTACATGGTCCCTTAATACTAAATGGTAGGGGTGCATGATTCAGAAAATCTCACGATTCGATTTCGATTCTTGTGCTCGCGATTCTATTCAAAATCGATTCACGATTCATAAACGTTTCATGGTTCAGTACATAGATGTATTTGTTTCCAGAATGCTGTTTTGAGTTACTTTTCCATTTAACTGTGGCTGATCAACAAAAAAATCGCACTGAATCAAATGTAGTTTACTGGTACTCAATCTCAAATTTATGGTAAAATGTCTTAATAGAAAAATAAAACTTTTACAAATATAAACTGCAAAATCCAAAACTTTAAACTTAATGCATTATAACTACATTAATTCAATAAATGAAATTAAACAAGCTGCTACATTTAAAGTGCTCAAATTCAAATAAACAAAAATGCTACTAGATTTAGCTGTAAAGTGTTGTAACAATTGAAATGACATTTTTAAAATGTGAATTGGGAACATTTTCCTAAAACAAGAAGTTTTTTTTTTTTTTTTTACTTTTTTACTGTGACAACAATCTAATCAACAACCTATCAGAACTTGAATAAACATTCAGGTGTGCGTGCGTGCGAGCGAGAGTGTTACTGTTCGTCCGTGTCTTATCTCTGGGTGATGCCGTGTTATGAGTCCGTATGTTTCTAGTGTTTCCAAAATACTTTGTTTTGCAGTGCCTGCATATCTCATCATATCTTATTGAGCTCCTTTTTCCCATCTAAATTGTAAACATCGAAATGTGCCTGAACACTTGCCTTAAATGAAAATGGGGCAGGCTGAATCGCTTTTTTCATAGCATGATCCATCCTTTGCATACAGTCCCTTCATTATGCATACTGACTACATTTCCTTCATGCTCACCTGAAGGTCTGTATGGCCAGATTTCAGCATTGCGACATCTATAGGATCAGCGAGCTGAACTTATGTCGGGATAAAAGTAAACCAGTGCCATTACATTAGTTGCAAAATATGAATTGATTTTTTTGGAATGCATGAATCGTTTTTGAATAAGCAGAGAGAATCGCAATTCAATTCGATATTTTTTGTGGACCCCTAAAAAATGCATTCTCATGAAAGCTCAGCAGCTTTCTAAGGTGCCTCAAACGTTTTGGCATGGGCACCAAAGCTGCACGATAAAGTATACTCATGGGCTTTATTACAGTATGGTTTGTCAGCCTAGCTGTATTAGACTATACAATGTTACAGAATACTGTGAAAACAGCCAGAATTATTGGAACTACCACAACTTCCTTGGCATATGATTTGCTGTGTTGGAACAGAACTACCACAACTCCATGATATCTATACCATCTCCTGTAGAAAGTAAGTCACAAATATTATTCAGGACACCAGACAATCCTGCTCATGCTTTGTTCTGGATGGGTAATCTGAGGCTTTTTAATCTTAGAGGTTATTTTATTTCTATTCATTTCTGTTTATGTACGTCTTATGTAAGGTAGAGCACAACATAATGAAATATACATTTCATTGTATATTTTTATACATCTGACAAAGTTGAACGTTTCAGGAAAGGTATTCCATTGAGATTTACTGTGCAGCAGGTAAATTCAGGCTGTGATTTTTTTTTCTCTTGTTAAATCTCCTTGTCCTGCAGTGCACAGCATTGACTGACTCGGAGTGTTGGAGAGAGGAACAGCCAGCTTGTGACCTTCGTGCCATTGGCAGAAAGTTTGACAAAGGACTCTACACTACACTGGTATTTTTCATCTGTTCTTTCTATTCTCTTTCAAATAGAAATCTTAGTTTTAAAAATGTATGATTACAGACAGGTCTTCAAGTGCCCCTTTCCTTCCATTAGAAATTATTCCATGAGGATGTGGCCCTAGTGATCCAGAAAAAGCTGGCAGAAGAGGCAGAAGCGCTTCCAGAAGAGCAGAGGCCTAGTGCTCTAGCCCGGTCCTACTATTTGAAGGTAAGCTGTTAACAGCATGGAGTTTTTTTTCACAGACAAAATCAAAAGATTTCCATAGTCATGATTTTGCAAAGCTTGGGGATCTTGCAGGATCACCGTTTGTTGCTGGAGAGAGCTCACCTTTTAGTTGTTGACAATGTCTATGTCACTATGAGCCAAAACAAAGGCCCTATGATAATAAAACGAGAAAAAGACTTCAGACTTCAGAAAGCTATTCTGACTACCTGACACCAAACGGTCGAGGTAACGGCAGCGCACCTCAACTCTAGCAAAACTTTCACTGTTTGATTCCAATATTGTAAATGTGTCTGCGACAGTGAAATCTGAGTAGTTTGGTGTAATTTATCATAACTTGGAAATTTTATATTTAGTTTTATATTGAATTATATATAATAAAGCGGGGAAATGTAACATGTTAAGAGGTTGGGTTGACAATGCACAGAATTCCAGAAGGCTTATGCCGCAAGATCTTAAGATCTTTCATGTTATTTAGTAAACTTTTGGTGGTTGTCAAGCATCTGTTTTTAGAGCCATTTGCTAAATGAACTTTAGATTTGACTGATCACGCAGGTTCAAATAAGTGTCAATCTGCCTGTTAAGGGCCTGTGATAATTTTAGATAATGGCATATCCCACATCTACAAATAATCACCAATCACCAATCGTTTTAAGATTAGGCTTGTCACAATAATTACATTATCAACTTACTGTCAAGTATATGCCATTGTAGTACAAATGTGTTTCATTAGTTTGTAGGCATCTGGGAGTCTATAATCATCTAACTAGGAATCCTATAAACATGACTTTTTCTGAACTTTTTCAGTAAATCTTTCTTCCAACTAGCCATTTTTGTTATTCTACTCATAGAAGGTAGATAAGATGTTGATATACAGTCTTTGGTTCGACCACTGACTTCCTGCTACTTTTCAAATAGTCAGTGACCGATTGATGTTTGTAGGGGTGGGAGTTGCCACAGAGGGGACAATACCGTACGATCACGATATTTGAGGCACAATGCAATATTATTGCGATTATTACATTTTACGATACAGCAAGTATTGTGATTCGATTTCACGGTACATTGAAATTTATTTCTTGCTTACATAATTAAAATGCATTACAAGTAAAAATAAAAATAAAATACAGCTCAGTTAATCTTACTTGAATCTTCCTATTCTATGAACGAAATCATCCACTACTTTTGGTGCATAATACAAAATTGCAGTCCTTCACTTGTACATACTTAAAATGAACACAGCACTATAACAAGTTCCCTTCAAACCCTGAATCCAATGCAACAACAGAAACACAAGTCAATGCAGTGAATACAGGACCATGGTGATTAATAATGGTAATGAAAGGACACAGCATAATGAGAAAAAGCAGAAATGTGGGGCCATACTGATTAATAATGGAAATGAACACATTGATTAGTTTCATTTTCTGTTTCAATATTGTTTTTGTTCAAATGCAGGTATGATCACTAAATATTCAGAAGCATTTAATGCTTTTCTAATAAGTGTTAGCGTGTGTTTTGTCCTTATTAGCAAATCTGTTTAAATGGAGGTTTGAAGTACCACATAAACTAGTGATGAAGAAAATATGAATGTTAGAGAAGTAAGTACAAGGGTTTATATTACCTCTGAACAGCAATAACTACATCACGGAATTTAAAGAATACAAAGTTTTCACAAAAATCACAATTGCTTATAAAAAATGTAGATGTTGGCTGGGGCTAGGTACTGAACTTCAGTACTTTTGCGGTATCGACTGAAATGCTCCGATCCTATTGAGGATCAAAAAATTAATTTTCATTTGGTGCCAAATTCTGATACCCGAACAGTAAATCTCAGCATTTGTGAGTGCTTAACCCTCTGCAGTCTAGGGGTAGGGAACACACATTCACTGACTGGGGCATGATCACACATTTCTTTCAATATCATAAACTTAATTCATGGCAAATTATTTCTTACATATTTGTTTTGGCATTACACTCATCTTAATTTGAATGTACTTTGTAAATATGTCAGATTTATATTAAGTTTATAATTTGACATCAAAGTATAGACATTGCAAAATGCAGTTTGGAACAATTGCAGGCACATTATAAAAGTACATAGTAAGCAATGGTACTAGTTTGTTTTTGTCCCAGATATATGATCACCAAAGTCTTTGCTACATGAAGATGACAAAATGGTGTAGATGCAACATTCATTTGGATAAATAAATAAGAAAAAGCTGACTCATGTCACTATTTCTGGCCGCCTTTCACTGAATATGTAGCAACTTTCATGTGTATGCACAAGCCATTCACACTTGGCCACATCCCTCCCCCCCTTTTATGGTGCTGGTGGGGATGTATCTGGATCGTGTTTCACCGTTGCGTTCATCAAATTACAATGTGAATGCGATTTGAATATGCGGTAATGTGGGTATTTAGAATGCAAATAGCGATCTTCAGGTGAGGGCAGCACTAAACACCCCCGGATGCAGGTAAACATGGTTTAGTTTTTTGCTGATTTAACCTAATTAAAAAAAATTTTATACTTCCGACAATGGACGTTTTGAAAAGAGGACAGATTACGGATTTAGTCAGCGTTTTTTTCATTTTTCTACAATAAGATTTCAGCGAGTTATGAACTGAAATACACGAGAAAGATATACGGCATCGCCAATGATACTGTCGACCCCAGAGGGTTAAGCCGCTGATGATTTACTGTCTAATATAACTGACGTACCAGACAGACCGAAGCGAGGCGAAAACAGCGAAAGAACACACCCTTTTATTGCGGCCCTAAACAGGACTATAACAAGTTCCCTTCAAACCTGAACCCAATGCAACAACAGAAACACAAGGTGGTCAGACGCTGAACTGTAAGGTACATACACGGTGTGTGATTTACACAAAGCTAAGGACACGCGAGTATTGGACAGCGTTCACGTAAAAAACATACACACCACAATCGGGAAATACAACTATTTTCAACAACAGTACTACAAGTAATAACAGTGACACTACAAGGAGGTATATACAGTTGTCCTCAAGCATGCTGGGACATCCAAATTCCGCTGGTGCTGCATAATGTTATACAAATACGGAGGCCAGAAGGAAAAACGTATGCCCAGAGACAAACCTGTGAGCTGGTTTGTGTGTGTGTTATTGTTTTTGTTTGTCATGTAGTGTTAAATGCCTAAGTAATCAAATGTGGCTCCACTGGGTTCCAGACTATGACCGTTTAGTCACATTTTATGACTATTCGTGGAGTGCGACTAAGTTTTATAACTAGGTGAACCAGTGTGACTTGCAAACATGCCCCTTATTTATGCCCAAATATGCCCCCATAGAGTGGCTGACCGGTTCGTAGTATATTACCTGAAACACCCGGAGAGAGCGAGACTTAGTGTATGGATGTGTGTGTTAGCGAGATCATCGAAACTCTGTCTGATTGCAGTTCCTCGAAGGCACTACTGGGGATACACTTACAGTGATAAACTTGCTGATTGCTTGACCACAAGAACTGGCGCTAACATGGTTATGCGGAAGTACGGCAAAAGAGACAGCAGATGGAATTATTTTTCTACCTCAATAAGTTTGAATAGCTTTTTGCTTGTGACTCCATATAGTGCCAGTGCCAGAGGTGGAATGTGCCAGTGCTTATTAGCAGGATAATGTTACATTGTTTTTTACTCTGTGAAAAATGAAAGATCGATCTCCTGGCCAGACTTATTTATGAATTTATAAACATGTCGCAGATCATACAAGTAAAATATAGATAAAAAGGATCTGTCCTATTATGATTGCGATCAATCCACCCCAGTAACTAACCAATAACTAACAAACCCATTTGATCAAATAAAAGATTTATGCTGTAACATTTAATGTATTTTTGTTGATGTTGAAATTGATTTAAAAACATATTGATATTGAAAAAATGTGTTTCAGGAACCGGTATTGAAATTAAGGTATTGTTCTGGTGCTGGTATTGAAAACAATACCCAGCCTACTGTTGGCACTTGTAGGAAAAGACAGATTGACATATGTAAAATGAGCTTGATGTGCAATATTAAGTTATTCGCTGTATTCTGGAAACCGAAATAAATGCACATTCTTGATTTGGAAGCAGTGGGTGCATTCCGAATTATGTCCCTCAAAATCTCCCGTTAGGAACTTGCGTAGTTAGAACCATTCCGTTTGTGACTCTGCCTTTGGAAAACATACCCGTGTATAGCAGTCTATCTTTCTGCTGTGTAGACCTTTGTACACGCGGTATTTGTGTGACGCAATACGTGGTCATCTGCGTTGTAAAGTCTCATAACCTGTCCACCATTCAGCAGTAGCATTCTGTGGCGGTACGCATTGGAGATCACACAACCACATCACGTCTCCTGCCTAATGCATTTCTTTAGCCTTACACAGGTGTTTGTGTAACTGAAATGTGTGGAATGTGTGATTGAAAACCGCTTGTTTGGTTTTAAGAGATTACATCTGAAAAATTGAATATTGCCGTAGTGTAACAATGTCTTTGTAAGACTTTCCAAGACTGAAGTAGTGTTTTATGAGTTGCTTGCCGCTTCATGTTCTCAATACCCTGATGACCTAGTGCGCACTGTTTCTTGTCCTCTCACAACAATATATTGTCATATACAGCTTAATTTATTGCTTGTTCAAGAAAATTTCTTTTGCCATAAATTATTATGCTCACAATGTAAAAATATATATTTTTCGGGATTTTGCTCTGACCCAAAAGAAATGAATCAGTGCTACTGCTTAATGACAACAAAACTACCCACTTTCACAGGATAGCTACACCATCTAACATGGTAGCGCCCACAAAAGTTTATAGCATGCGAAGAACAAGGCATTGTGGCATCTTGTGGACTTCAGAAGCAATGGTAACAGATGACATATTTACAAAATAGAAGTATAATTTAATTAAAAATTATAAAATATTAAATGCACATCGCTCTACACTCAATATTGTACTGAAAAATATTACAATACTACACTGTATTGATCTTCTGCATCTGTTCATTTGCATCAGTCACTGGTGCCTCTGCATAACTGGGTTGGCAATATATTGCCTGTAAAGGAAAAAACTACTATCTGTAACCTGTACTAAATGTTGAATTTTAATGCGGTTTATCGGAGTTCATTTTTTTTTGGTTGCTTGGTTTTATTTGTTTTTATTTAGAATATTTACTTTAACATTCTATTGTCTGAATATTCTTAAGTTAAAGGTTCATTGCCCTTTGATAGGATGTACTTGCATTATTATGTTATTATATTAGTGGCATAAAATGGTCTTAAATTGACTGTTTACCCCAATTATTTCCAGGGTCATATATTGTCAAACAAAAGCAGTTGTTATGACAGAACTATTTAACATCCCCCCCGTATAAAAAAAAATGCCTCGTCTTATTGCCATCTGTGCATTTTTAGCATTTTTGACAGTTTAAATTCAGCTTGCATTTGCTTACAAATAGTAAATGTTTAACTTAAGCTATTAAATATAAAAGAAGGGGTCATTCAAACTTTTAAAAAATTTTGAACAAAAAAAAATCTTACAATGATATACAACATTTATTTTTTGTGGAGAGCAGGTATAGGTTTTAGGTGTATTAAAATTGTCATTTGTTGCTCTGATTTTTTTTAAATTATTACTGTTCCCTAAATAGCTAGCCAAGAATGACATTATATAATTTGTGTGTATTCAGACTTGGTTTGAACTAACTTCAAACTCACTTAGTAGTAATAGATATGATATGAGTTTGTGAGAGTGACCCATTTTACCCTCCTTTGTGTTAAATCTAAATGAATTTAGGGATCAGTCTGTAAATATTTCTGATTATTAGTCTTAATGTTAGGTGCATTTAAGTGCTATTAATTACAGAAAACTGTGCGATTTAGTTAATTTTTTTTTTTGATCGATTCATAGCCCTAATAATAAAGCATTGTTTAAATACAGCCACAGTGTTTTACACCATTTTAAATGTATCAACAGTAATTTACACCATAACCTGTTTTCTGTACTTGCAGCTGCTGGAAGAAGTTTTCAGCTGGTTTAATGGCCAAGATTCCAAAGTATGGAATCCATGTTCCAAAGAATTTCCGGCGTAAGTATCCCTTTTAAATACATATCAGTGTTTGGATCTCGAAGTTCTCCATTTCCATCTTCTATTTCCATTCCCCTCTAATTATCTGATCTGTATACATGACTAAGAACTAGGGCTAGGCGATATAAACTGTTAATTTGTCATCTAAAATTTAAACGTTAGGAAAATTAGAAACTTAGTAAACTGTCTAAGGAACAATGCTTGGTTGTACACAGCCTATCGTATCACAGAAATAGACATTCCAACCAACGGTAGTCTTTTTACAACAGACAATCTATGCCCAACAAATGGACAGAAAGGATGATTGAATTAGCCACATGCTACTGTTTTGGAAAATTTAGGGTTCCCTCTGAGGAAACTTAAGTGTCGAAAGTAACAGTTCAGCAGTCACATCATTTGTTTAAAAAGGGTATACTGTTTGACCTTGGCAGTTTAAAGTCTGACATACAACAGACTGGTGCTGTGTACTGAACAACTCTGCTGAAAACTTTCTGGCAACTAAAACTGAAAATACTCTTTCCCCACTTGAAGCATATTCATCTAGTATTCACTTAAAGAATGAAAGTCAGGGTACCTGCGGTCATGGAAAACCTGTAAAAGTTTTGGAATTTTGAAAAAAATTTTCCAGGCCCTGGATAAGTTTTGGAATTCTTGGATAGAGAGGAAAAGTTTTGGAAACTAGCCTTGTTCATTTTTGTTTCCCGCTTCATTCCACAATTCGCTAACGGAAATGTACGAGCGGAAGTCAATAATTAACTAACTTAGAACAATATCTGTATATCTACTTTAGTTTTAGAAACTTCTGGGTTTTGGAAATTTTTCTTATGGTACTGGAAAAGTTTTGGAAAAGTCATGGAAATTTATTCTGCCAGAATTGGAGGAACCCTGGCAAGTGCATTTCCCCCATAAATTAGTGGGAATTGGGTTCCATGTTGGTTCAAAACAGAACATGGCATTTTATTTTTCAGTATGGGATGGATGGCAACTCTACTAGCAATGTCAATCTCATTCAAAAGAGAAACATACTGTACTCTACATTTTCTAGCGTTGCATACTATGGCAAGTTTATTTGTATGATTTATTAATTAGATTTCAGGTTTTTTGTACTTTACATAAAATCACAAACACAACAAAACAAGCAATTGATCACCTGTGCATTCACTTAGTGGTTGAGCAGTACTGAGTGTAACCAGTTTAAATGACATAAGTGCTAATATACAGTACAGTATATAACTATAGCTTTTGCTCTGGTTGATGAAGGGGGCAACCATCTTGAATTCTGAGGTTGTGGTTGCCCATATTCCACCAACTTTGAGTCGGAACTCTGACTTCAAGTGGCATGTAAAACTCATTTAACACTGTCATGTCTATCAAAAACTGTAATTCTGGTATACATTCTGTTTTTAGGTAATATTGTCACATAGCGCTTATCTACATTCAATACAGAGATTGGACTAAATGCACAATATTCTTTTCTGTCTTCTCTTGAAGCCTATTCTTTATAGTATCCAAATGTAGGGTTAAATATACCGAGTGTCTGAAATTATTATGCAAATGTGATCATTTGGAATATCTTTTGAATACAATAACCTAATTGGTCAATAACTATACATGTTATAAAGATTGCCTGTGAGAATTTTTTTGGAAGATCCGTTATTCTTAAGTTTGGTTTTGGGCCATCTGAGGAATGTGCCATCCAGCCATGTGCAGTAATTCACTCTGTTCAGCCTCACCCCGTCATCAACTTTGAATGACCCAGTGACTGTTTCTGTCAATCCTTGCTTAGGTCATGATCCCACATGATCAGTCTTGCAGGAACTTCTCTATTACACAAGACCCATCCTAGTGGGCCATCTAACGTCACCCATGATTCATCAGTAAAAATCACTTTAGTAAAGTCAGTTTTCTCTGGCCCGCTTTACACCTTCCTGAATATATGCTTTATTGATGGGCGGTCTGCTGATAGACTTCCTGACTTCGCCTAGTGATCTAAGGATTCTGCATCTTGTCATGTTTCACACCTGTAACCTGCCTTGTTTAAGGTTTCTGAATTGCTTAGTAAGTGATATTTAATGGGAATCTGCTTCAGTTTAATGTCCTGGACATTAATGTTCTTAATCTTTTTCTTTGGTTCGTGTTCACTTTTTGTTCATCTTTCACTACTTTCTTTCACAGTTCAGTTGTCTCTTGGTCATATCTTTGAAATCTGCAGTGTTTTAGCATCATAGCTATCATCTTGTATTCGAGGGCTAGACAAAAAAGAAATAGATGGAGCCAAATACAATATTTTGTGATGTTTCGACATATTGTAATCAGAGCATGTGAGCAGAGTTGAGCGGCGCGAGGAGCGGAGCAGGCGGAATTTAGTCAGAGCGCGGAGTGTTTTTTTTTTTTTAATTAAGGCTGGAGCGGTCGCTTTGTCGAGCTCCAATTTCGCTCCGATACCACTCACAATTTCATTCTGAGGCATGCCCAAATCTACCCAGAATTAATCTGTACAATTATCAAGATTGTTACAAAAATTGGCCGAGATGGAATTCGCAATGTATTTCACAAACGAAACTGATAAATCATGCAAGTGTACTATTCTTATCAAACGTATAGATAACAGATAGATAATAGATAGATAATAACGTAGAGCAAGAACAACAATGTGGTGAAACTGTTTCAGTGAGTAAAGATTCACTTTGGAATCACTCTTCTCAGAAACATGAGAGTGTAATACGCGCCCAGGCGGAAGCCAGAGCAAAACGTGAGCAATGTACGTGTATATGGTTGTAGTATATCAGGTCTATAAAGTAAAGTATAAAAACCTATAAGGTAAATATCGGTAATCAAATTCGTTTTGTCATTCTAAATAGGTCTAATAAGATTTTTTAAATTTCACGTAACGCTGTCCACGAAATTTTATTTTATAGAGAGACACAGCAACTGCATCAACAGGAAAAAATTGAGGAATTTAAAACGTGGATGCTTAGCTTGTATATTCTTTAGGCTATTAAGCCCACTGATTCCTTTATTTTTAAGTCTATTTTTGTGTGGAATGCCATTGCCAAA
>JAODLC010000140.1:21367330-21389603 GCA_026781145.1 Hippopotamyrus pictus
TTTAATACACTTATTGTAAAGCATTTGCCTGTGATTACTTTTGAAGCTATGATTGCTGATTTAACCTATTGTATATTCTTGTAAAATAGTTATTTTTCTTTATAAAGGTAAGATTCCAAAAACATTTTTTCTAAAAGAATACACAGTTTGGAAAAAAAGCACTCGGATGGAGTGGTGGAAATAAAATGAATCTGCACGTGGTGAAAGGTCACATGACTGTTGCAACTATTATAATATCACATCAAACTGACAGCAGACTTGGCACACTGCTCGTCCCATGTCAGCACCCGCAAACCCACCCCCCCCAACCGGACCTGGATACATGCAGCGATACAGTGCGGAAAAGTATCCTCCAGCCATTATATCCTCTCCTGTGGCAAGTCGGCCCACAACTGTTGTAACTGGCCCTTGAGATCCTGCAGATTGGCACTGGGTCTAAGTTGACGTCTGAGCTGATCCCACACTTGTTGGTTTGGGGAAAGATTGGGGGACCTGGCTGGCCACAGGAGGACCTCAACATGACACAGGCAGTCCATAGACACATGTGCCTTGTGTGGACGGTCATTGTCTTGTTGAAAGACTGTACCTGTGTGCTGTCTCAGGAGGGGTAAGAAATGCGGACGCAGGATGTCACTGACATAGCGCTGTGCTGTCAGCATCCCACAAATCACTACCAGTAATGACCTGAAGTTATACCCTCTGGCTCCCCACAACATTGGCAAGAATGGTCCTCTGCCCTCAAGGCTGCCATACGCACAAACAACAGTCATCTGTTGTAGTGCAGAACTGAGATTCATCACCGAACATGGTACAATGCCACTTGTCATCAGTCCATGCCTTCTGGGTATAGCACCACTCCAAACACAGCCATCTCTGCGCTGGTGTTGATGGCAGCCTATGCATGGGTTGGTGAACCTGTAGTCTCGTCATGACAAGGTGCAGAATTATATGGGATGTTGTACAGAGTCAAATACCTGTGTCCTGATGGCAGGTGCAGATGATATGGGGTTCTGTAACGCTTGGTGGACAATACGATAATCCTCCCTTGGTGTGGTCTGTCTTGGGCGACGGGAACTTTCACGATGTGTGGGTGCCATCCCATGCCCATTGGTTCCAACATTGGTCACTGTGACATCTGCATGCCCCACAGGCCAGGGAATTGCATGATGCGACCACCCAGCCTCAGGCAAACCCACATTGCGAATCCTATCAAACTCCACCAAGTGCCGGTAATGCTGTCTAATGCGTATATGAGGCATCCTCTCTGTCTGGTGACTAGACATGTTGGCTCCTTGCAAATTGAATCATTTACATACCATTGCTGGTCTGCACGTGTACCAAATTACATCCAAATTGGACCATTACTTCTGGGTGCTTAACTTTTTTTGTCACTGAGTATAGTTACCAAAAAGTGGGGTGTGAATTGTTTAAAACATTGCAGCTTCTTTTGCTGTAAAAAAATATTTTGGTTTCATAAATCACATTATTTATTCTAGTGACTTCACAGTGCTTAACATTCAAAGTGTTGTTGCAGTTTGCAACTTCAGAATATACATGCAGGATGTGAAGATAAAGCAATGTTAAATCTGTTCTTAATTTGTTTCTTTTTCTCAAGTTCCGATAAGAGTACAGTTAAAGTAGCTGATCGATAAGCAGTATCAGTAAGACTAGTGAGTACCGTTAAAATCTTAATGATACTCATCCCTAAGGAGAGTTCACCATTGAAGAGGCTGAGTGTTGAGATGTCACCTTTGATGTCACATTTACTCTTGCTTATGGCTTCCGTCGGGTGTGTATACTGTCTGCTAGTTTGTGGAAAGTAACTAGTTTCTTGCTTCTCCTCGAACTGCTAGTGGAATGCTGTCCAACGCAGTGCTGCCTCCATCCACTGAGCATGTGTATGCCCAGTGGCGAGAGAGGGAGGAGCAAAAGGCTATGGTGCTGTCTTGCACCCAGAATTTGGATGATGGGGATCTTGAGGACAACACTGACGAGATGACCCACTTCTCCACTCCAGTGACAAGTAAACCAGTCACCAGCTATTTTCGAAATATGCGCAACCACAGATTAAAACTCAAAGGTAACTCTTTTCCATATGACCCTGAATCATTTAGCTGTCTGGGTATTTTTACTGTCATATCTCATGCATGCATAAGAAATTCTACCGAATGAATTGGTTCATTCTGCTCATGGGAGGATTTTCCTGTAAAATACAGGAAAGAAGGGCCGACCCTCCAAAGCAGACTTGGACACCGGCTGGTCTAAGGAAGATGAACGCCAGTGTTCCCTTTGTCAGAAATATGGTGATGCAAAATCCAATGTGAGTATAACCTCAGATGCCCCTTGAACCAATGCCTCAGTGAACTACCATCAGATGATGTCTACTGAACTTCAGCTTGATCTGTGTTCCTGAGTTCATGTAAAGTTAACTTGAATAGGTCATGTTTCATTTATGAGTGGGCAAACATCATTTAAAAAAAATATACGTCAAGCATTTTTTTCTATTACTTTAGCATTTTTTTCCCACATAATTTTTTTTCCTTCTTAAAAAACCATGAAGCTCCACAGTGTAATGAAAATTCCATTAGAATAAAAAAGCATTTGGGGTTAAATTTTGATCCTATATTTTCTCAGAAGGGATTAATGCTAATTGTATCATTTTTAATAAATACCTGGAACTATGTTACACATATAAAAATAAAGGATGTACTGTTACTACTTCATTTTGAAATAATTTATTGGGAATAGGCAATTCACTAGTGGTACTTAAACAGGCGGAGTCAAAAAGAATGTACTATTGGAATAGAAATCTGTTTCCACAATGTAATTTGGATTACTTCTTGTACCAGTGTTTGAAGAGGGTATCTTCTAGAAATTGGCAGTAGACCTTAGTTAACTTTTACATCAACAGCAAATCTGAGAGGTCTGACAAGTTCGTCACTGTTTATTGTTGCCCGCACCACCACCTTGTTGGGGCTTGAAGGGGTCCATCCACTGGCCCATCCATCTGCTCCATCTAGAATTCTCATCTCTTGTGTCCACAAAGCCTTTGTGAAATCTGTCTTGAGATGTGCCTGTGTCTATTCATGATGTTTTAGATTGTGTGCCTTATTTAGTTGAGGTTGTGTTTCAGTCTTTGTGACCTTAGCACTGTCACGTAGCAGACTTCACCCAGTACTTTTGGCGATTGTGTTCAGATTGCAGTTTTGAAAAATATGGGTATTTGTCACACAACACTTAATTTTAAAACATAATTGCTGCACTTGCTGATCTTGGGAATTTCAGTTGCTTTGCATCCCTTTGACTGGCACTTCTGTTTTTTCTGCTGTCTGTAATTTAAATAGTAATAATCTGGTTAATAATTTTGCACAGAGAAATAGCTACAGTTTCCTATTTTACTCCAGACCAAATACTGAGCTTGCTCTATTGTTAAACAGTTAAGAAAACATACAAGCAAATACACGCTTGCCCAATTCTGCACGTGGTATATCTTGAAGGAACCATGCTGGCATGATAGGGTAATACATTGTTTATTCCAAAAAGAAAGGATAGCGGAATTTATATACAATTAGCTGATTAAAATAAGAAAGATTGGTCATACGGCCAACTAGGGCTGTGCGATATGGCATAAAATTCATATTGTGGTATAATTTGAACCATAGACGGTAGATGGTATATATTGCGGTATATAATTTGATCTATAAATTTCAACATAACCGTTTTGAAAGGGTAACATATGTCGGTAGCAAAGGCATTGCAGCAGGTGTATAATAAACTGTTAACAAATTTTAAAGTAGTCGTGAACATAGAATATTGTGCAAATCTGCAATTATAGAAGACATATGAAAATATTTCAAGTAAATTCCCTGGTTTTATATTAGAAACACAGGTTGGTTTTGTAAACTGTAGGTAAGCAGAAAACAAGACAGGACCAAAAGCTACTAGTGTCAAAACTCCATCTATATTAGAATGATCATCTCTCCCATAAAGGTCCTGCCAGGTCTGCATGGACTCGAGTACCCGACAGGTGACCCGCAAATTTTGATGAAACGGGTGAAAAATATTCTACTGTCGGATGCGGGTTCGGGTGGGGTCAGACGCAGGAGAGCGCGGGTCTAAATTGCGGTTTTCAAAACATCGTGTGCCAACAAAAAATACCCTAGGGCTATATTTTAGTGACACACAAAAAATTCCTGCATTCAAGATGATAAAACATAAAATCCGTATCAGTTTATGCCTGCACGCGCATTCCTGGAAATCTCTCACACTTTCATTTTCAAAAGCGTGTGCGATCGCAAGTGGAGAGTTTAAAGTTGTGGCCAATATCTCCACTAAATCAAGTCTGACGTGTAGGGAGAATTTTAGAGTTATCTCAGATAACGAAAACAACTCTTTTGACGTCTTGTCTTGGTGGAGAGAGCATGACCGTTTGTTTCCCAATGTTGCTCATATTGCAAGATCTATTCTTGCCATCCTGGCATCCAGCATCGCAAATAAGCGAGACTTCTCTTGCACCAGATATGTCATCCAGGAGCAAAGGAGTCAGCTGAGGCCATCAACTGTGGACGATATCCTTTTTTTTTTTACACAGTAATATAAAGCACCACACCCAACACTAGTCTATAGGAATTCCAATTGGGTAATAAAAGGAAAATGGACGTTGCATGTCGGTAGCCTATAAAATATCGGATAACTGTCGGATAACTGTTCGGATGCGGGTATGACGGGTATGGACGGGTGCGGTTTGTCAAAATCAGACCTGTGCAGCAATAATCATATAAGTAATTTCCATATAAATCATATAAATAAATAATTATTTGACCCGACTTGATTACGTAATTTTTGTGGGCGAGGAGCGGAAATTTCTGCGGTAGGGCGATATAATCAAAATCTCTCCCGTTGGCCAAATTTATATTGTATACCATTTACCGTTTTTTACCGCACAGTACTACGGCCAACTGTCAACACATATTGATTGTCTCAATGCACCACTGCTCTTTAGCTGTTGAAGAATGGACAGCGTATGCTCACGTATAGCGTATGCTATACTGCTGGACAGTATAAGTTCATTGGCTGCTGAAGAGTGGGTGCATTCATTGGTCTAAACTTGTTTAATAATCTTCCTACTGTACAGGAGGCAGGCAGGCTGCTGTACCTGGGCCAGAATGAATGGGCTCATGTCAATTGCTCCATGTGGTCAGCAGAGGTGTTTGAAGAGGACAATGGCTCTTTAATGCATGTGCACAGTGCTGTTGCTCGCGGTCGCCTCATGGTAAGTTTGACCAGGTCTGTCCAGTTTGCACTGACTGTTTAATCTGTCCCCCTTGTCATTTGAAACATTTAATATGCACACTCAGTACCAGTCAAAGCCAAGCAACCCACAAGTACCCTGTATCTCTGGGATTTGCTAATGAATTCCAGGGAAGACATGTGAAGGCCAACAATCAGAAATCGAAGAATGTTCACTTTTCTGATTAATGTTCTAATCCCCCACCCCTTTTCAGGTATTTTTGGAAAAATATGTAATGCAAACACAAAAAAACTTTTCCAGCAGATGTACCCCTAGCTTTTGGCTACGTTCACACTGCCAGCTACATTGTTCAATTCCGATTTTTTTGCTCAGATCAGATTTGTCTGTCTTGACGGTACACATTCATAACTACAAGTGACCTGTATCTGACTGTAATGTGAACGCATTGGTCATACGAAACGTCACGCATGCGCACATTGATACGTTTTTACACGGGTAAAAAGCTGGTTGTAAAATTGGCAGGTTGTGCGGCCATGACCGCTGCGCTGACTCGAGTCTTTTGCTTAAATTTCCTCCTTAAGTTTTGACTTCAGGCTCTTTATTTTTCTTTGGCATTGTAGCCACGTTCGTGTCCGCGCTGTGCCATTTCTTTGGCAATTACTTCAAATACTACTCTATTACGATAGGTTCCTTCCAGTTAAGCTTGAACAGATTCATTTCCCCAAATATCAGTTAAATCCCCAACTTCTCCATCCTTCCACTGACTTATCGCAGCTCTCCT
Organism: Hippopotamyrus pictus; assembly: GCA_026781145.1. Classification (NCBI taxonomy): domain Eukaryota; kingdom Metazoa; phylum Chordata; class Actinopteri; order Osteoglossiformes; family Mormyridae; genus Hippopotamyrus; species Hippopotamyrus pictus. The sequence continues at coordinate 21,373,363 of JAODLC010000140.1, forward strand.
CCATTTTTACCTTCCTGTGCTGCCGGTGCAGGCTGATGTCAGCGCATGCGTATAAGCAAAAAGCCACATGAATTCCGATCTGAGCGTTCACATTCAGGTCGCATGGCCACGAATCGGATACGTATCAGATTTAGTACCACATATGAAAGTGGCACAAATCTGATTTGAAAAGATCAGATCTGTGTGTCCACACAGCCCTGAAAAGATCAGATCTGTGTCACATTAAGGCAGAAAATACAATTTGAGTCACTTCAGCATGGCAGTGTGAACGTAGCCTTTGTCTCCTACTGTTTTGTATAATTCATTGTGTACAATTCATGTAAAATGTAGTGCTGTCCCCTGTCATTTATCATCCTATCCCTGTGTTAATTGTACTTCATTTCCACCCCTCTCATAAATTAAAATGTTATGCTACTTGTCATTTTATTCATTGCTTATCTTTTCTTTCCAGCGCTGTGAGCGATGTAACCAGACTGGGGCAACTGTAGGTTGTTGTCTGACCTCTTGCCAAAGCAACTACCACTTCATGTGTGCCCGTACTCGAAACTGTGTCTTTCAGGATGATAAGAAGGTATTCTGCTACAAGCACCGGGATCTTATCACCGGAAAGGTATCACGCTATGGCTGTACGGATGAAATGTATGTCAAACTTTTTCGCATGTCAGAAGGAGGTAAAATGTATTTTCTCTCGTTTCCCTCATTGAAGATAATTACTGGACAAGGTTTCGAAGTTCATCGAAGGGTATATGTGGATTTTGAAGGGATCAGCCTTCGTAGGAAATTCCTGACTGGTTTAGAGCCAGAATTAATCAATATATTGATAGGTGAGTTGAATACCTTACCTGATAAATAATTTGAGTGAAAATTCATGTTCCTTTAATTTTCTTAAGGTTATTTTTTGTCTTTTTAAGGTTCATTGCAGATTGAAAAGCTTGGTGTATTAACTGAACTTTCAGCATGCCAAGGAAAGCTGTTTCCTGTGGGGTATCAGTAAGTTGAATCTCTTACATCTTTGGCTAACTATTTTGCAGTATTAAGTAATATTTGGTATCCTTGGTAAGTAGAACCTCAAACACTCAAATTCCTTTCTGCTCATGCTTTTTGTGAGATGTTCACGGTGGTTCTGGAGCACGGTGGACCCACGCCGCAGATGCAGATACACATGTCGGATCAAGGAGGTTCGACCACCCATCCAGGAGAAGCCTGTTGAAGAGACACCAGACCAGGGAGAAAACCACACGATTGCCCACAGCCCCTGTTCTCAAACGGGTAAGCTATTTAGGTGTCCAATGTGTTCTGGAATTGCTTATTGTCTAAGCCTGTGTATTTAAATGGTGGTGTGAATGTTCTATGCGTAAACCTCTGGCAAAATTAGTTTAATGGAATTATTAGTGCTTAATTTTGAAGATACTTTTGAAGACACTGCAGTATAAGATAACGTTAAAAGTTTGATTAGCTTCTAAGAAATGACAGTCAGTGGTGTTATGATATAAGATGTTTCTGTAAGCCTGGGGAAAGTTTCCAGTGGTGAACTTTTTAACTTAACTGAAAATGGTGTGTAATGACTGACCTACGAATGTGTACCTATTGAGCTATTTTTGATGCATTTTTTTATACTCCAAGTTAAACTCTAGTATCAGAAATACTTCGGAGTGTGTTGGTGTGTATGTTAGCGAAGCACACAGTTGGGCAAATAAATTTTTCCACTTACCGTGCTGTGCTGCCATGTATCCTACAATTTTCTACAGAAACTAAATCCATGGATCCCCAAAAGTTTCCAAATCACTCCCCAAAAGAAGAACCTTCCTTCCCACCCCCCCTAACAAAAGCAGACCCAGGAGCGAGACCCAAAGTCCCTGGTTATCCTCAAACCAGGAAACCTGCAGGGGGAATGTCTCGACCCCTCCCTTCCCCAGGTAACCACTGCATGTATAAATGGGCTTGCGAAAAAACACAGCAATTGAAGGGATTTTTTTGGCGTTATTAATTTTGGAAAAACTTGAGAAAATGTAATTTGAAATAATGTAATTGAGCAGTGGTGACCTAATGGCTAGGGATCCGCACTTGTAATTGAAAGATTGCGGGTTTGAATCTCCGACCAGCAAGGCACCACTGAGGTACCCTGAGCAAGGCACTACTCCGCAAGCACTGAATTAGCTGCCCCCTGCTATGTCATGATTTCACATATGGGTTAAATGCAGAGGACACATTTTGTTGCTGTGCGGTGTGGTGTGTCAATAATGATCACTGATCACCAAAAATTCTAATTCCTTTTTTTCCCAAAGTAATGATTTGGACATCATGCCTATTTGTTATATAGTCCATTGGCACAGACATTATTATTGTTATTGTTATAAAGATGATAATGGTGATAATTTGACAACCATCTCACTTCCTCTTTAGGGGCAACACTGTCGAAATCTCACCATATCCTCACCATCAGTGATTTGGATGAGACCTGTCGCCCACGTCGCCATAGCCCCAGCTCAAATGCCACTGGGACCCGCAGTCGCATCTCGTCCCCACCCTTGGGTACATCCTCAGGAGCAATCGCCCTTCGAGAAGCTGGGTCCCTGCACCCCAAGAACTCTCCAACAACCTCTCCAGATTTCTCTGTTGGTGCTACTGAAAATCAACTTCCCTGTCCTTCGACCCGTCTTGGGGGTCGCAGCACTCCCTTAGCGCATGGTACCAGGATGGTAGCGCCCCACTCTACCTCAGGACTTTTCCCTCAAACCCAATGGCAAGACAGTGTCAGCTCTCCTGCTTTAAATATGCCGGGCAGTTCGTCATCTTCACAAATTGTTCAAAGATTATCTTGTGATTTAAAAAGGACAGACTCAACAGAAAGACCCCATGATTTTACTGCATCATCAGAGCCACAAAACATAGTTTCTGCAAACATTTTACCAGGAAAAGGCACTTCTCTAGTTTCAAATCAGAGTTTCTCGTACAATCCATTTGATGCTGACTCTGATGTGGGCGTAACCGCAGACCTGGAATTTGAAGAGACCTTGCTTAATGAAGGTGTTGCAATGAACTGTGGAGCCCAGATTGTGGTTTGTGGGGATGGAGAGGAGAACCTGGATGAATTTCGAGATGGTGAGGTAGACATAGATAAAAGGACTACTCACGGCAGAGCTTCTGCTGAATCCAGCTTGCCACCCAGGGAGGACTGGGGTAACACATCCTCTGATGATGACATGGAGAATTACTACAATTTCTCTCGCACATTAGTGACTCACACTGTCCACAAGGAGGTTTCGCAAGCTCCAACACCCTCTTCCTCAGGTACCATTTCCCAGCTAGATGGTGTGGATGATGGGTCAGAAAGTGATGCTAGCATGGTCACCAGTGATGGTACTCAGAACTTAAAGAGCTCTACCCAAACTCAAATTCAGAATCCCAACCAGTTACTTCATTCACTGCATCAGGAGGACAGGCAAACTAATGGATTATGCAACCTGACTGTGGCCTCTACATACCCTGGTTGTGGTACATTGGCCAAAGCCAGTACCTCTTCTTCCTCAGAAGTACCGTATGGCTACACACGCTGTGGATCCCCCAAAGCAGAAGATTCCAGTAAACAGGAGGGTGCCATTACAGAGCATACCTTGTTGCATTACACAGCAGCTGACTCGCTTGCACCTCACAAAGCTTTTATGCAAACAAATGAAGTAAGAAAATGTCCAGCTATAGACTTGCCCTCTGGTCTTCAACAGTCAATTAGCATTATACCTGCCAAAAATTATGATAATATGACTGGTGCAGAGCTCTCTAAGAGTTTACAGGTTCAAAGAGAGTCCGATTCAGAACTTTCTCTTGTGCAAGAGCGTCGTGACCTTCCTTTACCAGATATTTGCATGACTAATCTGGTAACAGTCCAAGATTCAGTGGACACGGAGTCAAAGAAAGATCGCCAAGGAGTTTTCTTGGATCCCAGCAGTGGGCATTTTGTTTCAGCTGAGGATGGCTCTGCGATTGACTTGAACCCTATAACTGAAGGCATAGATAAAGGTTCATTAGAAGGCACAGATGATGGCAGCCACAGTACGATGGTACGTCCTCTTCAGTGCACACCTGTTCTTCAAAGAGCTGTTCCTGATAGCTCTCAGGCTTCTTCAGGTCCATTACGGCACCCAATCTCAGTGCAGCTCCCAATTCCGCCTTTCAGACCTGCGCCCCTTGCCCACGTCCGTGCCACAGTTGACCCTCTGCATTCTACCAGGATGACAGTTCTGCCTTCTGTGGAGAATTTTCGCACCTCTTTATCCCCCACTGAACCCTGTCGTCCAGTTCCTGTTACAGTAACTTATGTTTCCTCTGGTTTTCCTTCTCAGAATGAAACTGTTGTATCTTTGACACCAAGCTCTGGTCTCCCTCTTGGGTCCTATAATTCGTTGCCTGTCCCCATGTATCCGGCACATACTTTACCAACAGGTGGTACAGCTGTTTCTTCTCACACCATCACTAAAACTGAAGGTCTATCTTTTCAGTTGAGGGATGCCCCCCAGTGCCAGCCAGTACGTCCCACATCTCATCCTGCCCCTATCTCTACACCCACCCCCATTTTAATAAATGGTTGTAGTTCCACACCTTTACAGAAGGATGCCTTTGCTGGGCGCACTATCTCGATAAACTTTTCCACCCCCAGACCAGCACTGGAGCCCCAGCAACAAGTAGTAAATCAGTCTTTACCGGGTCATGCAGTACTCACAGTTCGTGAGGTGGGTGGCCCCAATGTTGATTCTACCCCACATGTCTTACTTGTCAATCGTCTTGGTCAAATTTTTGTGAAAAATCCAGAAAACAACACTTTTCAGCTACCTAATCCCAGCTCCCCTTCCTTTGCTTGTGTGAATCAAATCGCTAGCCTCCTTCAAAGCAATGCCTTGTCTGCCACTTTGGCAGCTGCAGGAAACGTGTCAGGTATCGCAGGACCGACAGTCCAAACTCAAGCCCCCAAGATGGTGACCCCTGTGACATCACTATCTGTGATGCACCCAGGAGCCTCTGTCCACCCTGTAGCCCACAGTGGTAATGGGATGGTGGCAGCTCCTGAGGCCTTTCTGGGAAGGAAATCAAAAGTAACGATGGATAATACAGCCCCTGGGATGAAAAAATCCAAGAGCAGGAAAGCTACTCCTAACCCCAAGAGAAATAAGTTAAATATGCCAGCTGTCCCCTGCCCTGAGCTGTCCACTGTTCAAGATAAACCCTCACTAAATGCCCAAGCCATAATTAACAAAGCCATGGCTAGCTGCTACAGTCCTAGTGGAGCCAGCATTCTGAGCCCTTCTCATTCACGCACCTTGAACAGAGTACCGGTGCCAAATTCTGTGGTGCTGCCCCCTGACCTTCTTATTGAACCAGAACCTGCAGCCACACCCGTCAGCACAAGCTCTCGCCCCCGTTCTCAAGTCCGCATTAAAAGGGTATCATCCCTATCAGACCGTATCACAGCCAAAAAGTCAAAGGTTGACGTCACAGAGTTGGAACCTTCTACTACACTGGAAGAGCAACGTAAGAATAACAGTTCTGTGGCAAGGTGGGTGGAGAAAAATTGTTGACGGGGTTTAGAGAAGCCAAGATTTTGGTTGGCTGGTGCGGTCGTCTTGATAAATTAACACTGTGTTTCCGTCAGGTCCGGAGGTGTCCGTATAAAAACTCCCACTGTGAAAGGTGTTTTGGACCTAGATGATCTAAAGGAGGAACGCCAAGGCAGCTTTGAGAACCCAAGGTAAACTTTAATGACCATTGCATTGTGAATTATTTTGTTTTAAGTAGTAGGAATGAATCGATAAAAGGAATTGGGCAAAGAAAACAAAACGGCTACGAACATGCATACAAATATAACTCAACCATCTAGGTACAAAATTGAAAACATTTTAAGCAATTTAAATTGTATTATTGGTAAGTAGTTTTTTTTTTTATGTCACAGGCCAGGACCATGGGATCGCTTATCTTCAGCATCTAAGAGCGGCGATGTCAGCTACAGCAAGCCACTTATGTGGGACAGCGCTGGGCGCTATGCCCTAACTGACTGGAATAAACACTCAGGTGGCTCCTCCATATTCATGCCTTGCTTGTTTTAATGTTAGTCACTTAATACTGAGCTTAGCACTGTTTGGTACCCTTAATCTTTCTGGTCATTGGAATCCTCTTTGTGTATGGTGCTCTTGTTAGCCCTCATGATGCATTTTGCGATATTTCTGTTAAACAGGTGTAATCTCAAGCTCAGATGATGAGATGCCTCCACCTGAGTTGGATGATGAGTGTCCTGTCAACAAAGATCAGCCTCATCTGCGCTTTGAGATCACTAGCGAAGATGGCTTCAGCGTAGAAGCAGACAGTATAGAGGGTATGATACTGTCTTCTCCCAAGTCTTCTGTATGATTTTATAAATGCATAAATAAAAAATCTGTAGTATGCCCAAACTGAATGCATATACACACTGACGTACCATTGGGTATTTGGCTGACATTCTGGTAAGTGTAGCTGATCGTACCTTGGTTCCATGCAATGAAATGATGAATATGAAGTCTTTGTAAGCTGTAGGAAAAATAGGCCTTGTATATTGACCCGTTGCTCTTTCTTCTTATTTGTTAGTGGCTTGGAAGGCTGTGATCGATGGAGTGCAGGAGGCCCGAGCTGGAGCGCGTCTCAGGCAGCTGTCCTTCGTCGGAATGGGCGGGGCACGCATGCTGGGTGTCCTCCATGACGCAGTGGTCTTCCTTGTGGAGCAGCTCCAGGGGGCCAAGCGCTGTCAGCGCCATACCTTTCGTTTCCACAAGCAGGACACCCAAGAGGAAGAGCTTCCTGTCAATCCCACTGGCTGTGCCCGCTCTGAGGTTTATCTTAGGTGGGGCAGCATTTTATTTAACACACAGTGCACCATCATAAATACATGCTTATGCTGTTTTTCACCAGAAATGTTATCTTTGCACATAAAAATACTGACACAGTAATCTTGTGCTTTTAGTCAAGACACTATCAGTTAATTGAGTTCAGAAATTTCTTTATGGATGTTTTTTGCCGCATGTTTCATGTTTCTCACAGGAAGTCCACCTTCGACATGTTTAATTTCCTGGCTTCCCAGCACAGACAGTTGCCTGACAATGGCCCTTATGATGACGATGAAGAGGAAGTTCCACTGAAATCCACCAGGTAAAAGACAGCTGCTGGTAGAGCAGGCTCTGTTCTCAAATGTGTTTTGACTGTGTGCACATAAATATCACATTTTATCTTGTGCCTAATTTTTCTGTGGGTTGGTTGAAGTTTAATTTGCATACTCCTAAAATTCCCATTTCAATGTTGCATAGACTATGTCGTATTTACATAGTACTGGTTTGCCTTATGTCAACAAAAGGAATTGCTTTCCTTGTTTGTAGAGACCACAGTGGGTGGACAGGAAACAGGCAATATAAACATTTTTAAACTGGAAGATCTTTTTAATCAGAGGTTTAACCATTAATTAACTTGGAAAAATGCCAGAACACTAAATTTGCTTGTATTTTACATGATTTTGTTATTTAGCAAGCACTGTGAGGGTGTTTCTCTCCTCCTGTGTGCTGATAGCATGTTGATTAGCCTGTTGTGAACTCTTTACTTTTTTCTTAAAGGCGTGCAACCAGTATGGAGCTTCCTATGGCCATGCGCTTCCGACATCTGGAGAGAACTTCAAAGGAAGCAGTGGGAGTGTACAGGTTGGTGTCTTCTAAGTTCCCCAAGGCTGCACACTGCAGATTAAATGGTTCCAGCTGCAACCAAAAATATAAAGTCATGGACAGGGGTGTAACGTCACACAGAATTCATTAAAAAAATTGGTGTACATGTAACCGTGTTGTGGCCAGATAATATAGCCTAAAAAGGAAATAATTTAATCTGATGTCTGTCTGAGGAATAGGCCTGTGATGTTAAGGCAGTGCAGATGAAGCTTTTCAGGCAAGTTCTGTAAGTTTTTGTGAAGTCATATTGAAAAGAAAGCCAAGACTGAATCTAATAAAAAGTGAACAACCTAGTAGAATTTAGTCTGTGTTGGCACAGAGACTTCATCACGTAAAGAGTTTCGCCCCGAGTTCTGTGTGAAATGCTGGCTCACCACGCAGCAGATAAAGGAGACCAAAGCAGCCTGGATAGTTTTCATTCTTGTGTAAAGGACACACACGCCACTTTAACTGTCATTTTAGACTTGGACTGAACATCAGTTAGCATTTCACTAAGATGAATACAAAGGCAGGAGGAGCAAACTGTAGTGAAGAGCTAGAGTAACACTAAGGGTGGATAGCAAGGACAAAGTGAGTGTGCAGGTTTGCTTATTATTATTATTATTATTATTATAAAGCCAATGTTTTGGTCTGGAGCCTTGTTTTTCATGGTCTGTGAAGACTTATAATTATTCAAAACTGCTGGTATGTACATGCAATTGTATTTGGCATGTTGTATTTTATTGTTTCTGTAATGTCATCCATGTGCTTTGTCCCTCCATCGGTCCCTCAGGTCTGCCATCCATGGCCGCGGCCTGTTTTGCAAGAGGAATATCGATGCTGGGGAAATGGTTATCGAGTATTCCGGAATTGTCATCCGTTCTGTCCTTACAGACAAAAGGGAGAAATATTATGATGGCAAGGTATGTATATGTGTGTGTATGTGTGTGTGTGTGTGTGTGTGTGTGTGTGTGTGTGTGTATATATATACACACACACACTTGTATTTAAAGAGACATGCAAGTCCCTAGAGCAGGGATCACCAACCATTTTGAAACAGCAACTTCATGGGTACTGAGCCATACAAAGGGCTACCATTTTGAAACACCCTCCTAAAATTATCAAACTTAAACAATGTTATAATAAACATGTTTTAAATGCTTTTTTTAAGATATGGTCATTTTCAAAGCTATATAAATGCAAATGTAGCAACAGGATAAAATTAAATTTTAGATGCTGTTCACTGGTGAGTTGTGCTATTTTTAGAACAGGTCCGCGGGTGACTCATATGGTCCTTGAGGGCATCCTGGTGCCCACGGGCACCATGTTGGGGACCCCTGCCCTAAAGCAATTGGGGTTAACAGCCTTGCACAGGGCCCAATCACTCTACAGACCTCAGGATGTTAGCTGGCAACCTTCCCTTCACAACCCACGGAGCCAAACACACACAGCCCCAAGCCTACTTAGCTTCATGTTGCTGACCGAACCTTATAGTTAGTTTCTGAATTTCAGTGATTACAATGATACTTTCTAGATTTTATTATATGAGTAAATATCAATGATTTATAAATGTTTTTTCTCCGGAAAGGGTCTAACTACCATTCTGAGTCATTTCCGTATCCAACCATTGCGTAAATAATTTTGCTGCCTCTCTGCACTTTCTGCAGGGCATTGGCTGCTATATGTTCCGAATCGACGACTTTGATGTGGTAGATGCCACCATGCATGGGAATGCAGCACGCTTCATCAACCACTCCTGTGAGCCCAACTGCTACTCGCGTGTCATCAACGTGGAGGGCCAGAAGCACATTGTGATCTTTGCTCTGCGCAAGATCTACCGGGGGGAGGAGCTCACCTACGACTACAAGTTCCCCATCGAGGACGCCAGCAACAAGCTGAACTGCAACTGTGGAGCCAGACGCTGCCGTCGCTTCCTTAACTAGGAACACTGAACTATGGGAGTGAAGGTCCTCCAAATGCTGCCATTGGCTGGAAGAAAGCTTGCTGAGCTATGCAGGGAGAGAGGGGCTGGGTCCGGCATGATGAGGAGGAGCTAACGATAGCTGGAGGGCAAAGGAGAAGAGAGGGGCACTTCTCTCCTATCACCAGTTAAACTGAGCCATCATTTTGCTTCCTCTGCCTCTTTGTTTGACAATCCCAAATGCCAAATCGAATGAGTGTAACGCACCCCAGGAAAGTGCTGTGTACAGCTGGTAAGGGAAGCTATTTTCAGAACAGGAAATCAAAAAATAAATGGTTTAGTCTCTTAAACTGTTATCAGCAGCTGCTACTACATGTGCAGTTTTCCATGATGCAGAAACGTCCCTCACACCCAGATCATTGTATTGGGTAACAGAAGCCAGTTGTACATGTTCCCCTTCTGACATCTTATCAGGGGAATTCTGTAATCTTTTATCCCACCACTCATTTTAGATTTTTAAGTAATTCCTTAGTCTTGTGCATTCTGTGAAACTGTACGAATGCACAGAGAATGTACAATCCATGAAGCGTTTCCTAGAAAACAATGTTGAGAAGCTTTAAATCTGGATCTATACTACTTTCAGGGCAGATGTTTGTTGCATCTTAGGAAATATTTTTTCCCCTGACTATGCGTATTGGCTTTTTACTGACATGTCTCTAAATGATGGCTTCAGTCAAACTGCCAGTGAACATCTCTAAACTGATACTGTTTTTCTTTTCTTTTTGTAAAAGCTCAACTTTCCAATCTCTCTAACATCTCCAAAATTCATCTAGATTTGATTATCTGTCTGTCTAGGAACATGTAATTTTTAACTGAATAATTATGAACACCTTTTAAAATTCTATTTATGTGCGAAACACTACCTACCCTTATTATGGACCATTTTGTATTTGGTTTTTCACTTCCTTTAAGTGCAATAATCTAATTCTGGTTTTGCCACCCACACTCCAATTCTAGACTTTTCGAAACTGCTGCCTTTGTACATTACTTAAAGGAAAAAAAGGAGATCTTGTGTGTTTAAATTTAACTGTGTTAAGTTCCTTGTTTTCCGTTAACAAACCCATAGTAACTGGGAGGTAGAGTGAATTCTTTGTTGTCCATAATGTAAAAACAATGTTACTTACATTATCCATATGACAGATTCTTTATCTTTTAAGATAATTGTGGTTGAACGTATCTGGAATGTTTATTGTAACTTGGCTTCCTGTATTTCAGTTCATATTTGCTTTATACTTTAACATAAAGCAAAAGTTATTAGTTCCCCAGTATTTTAATTTACTCAGCAATCAGCCGTAAACAGCCTGCTAAGGAGCGAGTCTGCCTCCCCCCATCATCATTCAGCGAAATTCATTACCCCTGTGTAGCTCTTTCACAACACAGTGAGGAGGACCATTATTTCCCCACCCAGTACTACTTGTTCTTTATCGCCATTAAACCGTTAATGGTGTGTGTTACGTGGTACCTTGCCCTACAAAGCTCTTGCAAGGATTCTACCTCAGTAGCTCATAAGGTGTAAAGGAATGCAAGTGCATAAATATGGCTTGGTCTCAGCTGTCCTGCAGAACTGGCTTGTGTGCAATGAAGAATGCAAAGCACTAGTTTTACCGAATTTTTAACATGGAAATTACTCCCAGTACTGTTCTTCAAACATTGTGTACCAACTTTTATTTTAAAGCATAAAAAGATTTGGGGAAAAATTAGAATTACTGGTGAACTTGGCTTTGTTACCTTGTATAAAGAACTTGAGTTTGTACATAATTGTATACATATTTCTAAACCTGTTTAATTTTTCTATGCACTTTTTTATTTATGATGTTATTTGCTTAATAAAGATGTTAAGATGTTTGAAATGCAGTTATTCTGGAGTAATCACTCATGAATCAGTTCTTTTCAAAACATTATGCAATAGTACAGTTTTTAATACTCAGATCTTTAGTATATCTGAAGCATGAATCATAATAAAAAAGTACAAAATGAAACAATTTTTTAATGATTTTTCCTTATCCATATTAGTTTATTTTGACACATCTTGGTGTAGTTTTCTTTAACTCCAATTTTAAAAAATGGCATGGTATACAATGCAAATAAATCCTCTTTGAAGAACCACTATGTAATTGAATAATCCAACATCTTAACATTTCTCAAAGCACAATTTAAAGGAATTTTTAAAATTCAGCCTCTGCAGTACATAGTATTTTTAAAAGATTCTGAGAATAACGAGAAATCTGAGTGATGGGTTAGATTGAAAACTATTGTGGAATGTCTGTAATCTTCCATCCCTGCATATTTTCATGGAAGCTTTTATAACTTGAGCATTATCACCAGATCTAGGAATATTTTGAAATGTTCAAAAGTTGTTGCCTTTCAGCTTTTTTGGAACAAGTTACAAGCACCAATATTGAAATGAGTATATACTTCTAAAAACACAAAGATAAGCAAAGTTAGGACTTTGATAGGCTCTTTAGAGCAGCGGTCGTCAAACTTTGTTATGCACCCTGCCGAAACAGCTGGTCACCAGATGAGCTGAACTCCACACCTCAGCTTTAATGTATTGGCATACCATCACAAACATTGTAAAAATGTACATTGGGGAAAAAATCCCAACTGGCTATTAGTTTAAGACGATGTGTTTGGCTTAAAAGTTCTGCATTATTTCAGTTATGTGCCCCCCCCCCAGCCGTATGAGCTGTATGACCCTCAGGAAGAGGGATGTGCCCCAAAGTTTGAGAACCACTGCTGTAGAGTTAGCACTAAGGCAGAAAATAAGTTCTGTGAAACATTTGTGGAATGAACCTTTCCTCGGAAAAAATTCACCCAAAATGTGACATTCTGCAAGAAATGCAAAAATATATTGTATCTAATGCATGCATTCTAGCAATACAGACTCAAATGGCTTTCCATTCAGGAAGCTTGGCGAGTACTGCCACCGCATCACCACGGCCAATGCCCGCAAACACCTTCGCAAGGTCTCCAACACTCCACTCGGGGAATTCCGTTGTAATTCTCTCAAGCACAGCTTTAAAAGGACTCTTGGTGTCTCGCATAGAGTAAATGTAGTTGATCCAGGTAGCTGAGAATGAACATTGGGCAGCCACATGGCGAGTGGTCTTAGCAGCAGTGCACTCAGGGTCCAGCAGCATGATAAGCTCCTCTAGCACATCCAGGTTGTCCAGCACTGTCCACAGCGGGGCACTCTTAATGCCGGGAGCTGAAAGTGAAGCGTGCGAAACACAGCTTGATATCAGAACACCTTGGAGGACGGCGTTGTACACACACACATACACACAGACATACATTTTATACATATATGTGTGTGTGTGTTTACACTCCATTTTCTGGCGGCTCACTAAGCTAATGTGCATTATGGAACAAATCATTGTATTTTAAAAGAAATATTAAAACCTGTTCTTAAAACATTACAGAATCACTATTAAAGTATTGATTATGTCCATGCATACATTTCACATACACTGAGAAGCATAAATACTTGGGCAGTAAGCTATTATTTTTATTTCATATTCATGAAATCTGCATTTCAACTCAAAAGATGAGAATGAGGCTCATGGCAGATATTTTCTGGGTAATGTATTCATACTGTACATCAGAAACAGAAAGTTTATTCACCCAATGCACATAGTACATAGAAATTTGAGTTCAGACACTGGGAGAGATATTAAGTTTCTGCAGTTGTCTGAGGACAAACATTCTCTGGTGAACTCCTTATGATGGTGGTGGAGTAAGTCTCCCATCTGAGCTCTCTGCTGATTTTTGTCCCCAAGAACTTGACACAGTTCACAACTTTAACTGCAATTTGCGAAAGTCAGTGATCATTTCCACAGTTTTGTCGATGTTAAGCTCCAGATTACTATCTGTACACCATAAGAATATAAGAAGTTTACAAACAAGAGGAGGCCATTTGGCCCATTAAACTCACTTGGGGAGAATTCAACTAATAGCTAAAAGTTGTTAAAAATCTTATCTAGCTCCGATTTAAAGGAACCCAAGGTTTTAGCTTGCATTTTACGTACTAATAGGAAGACTATTCCATAATCTAACTACACACTATGTAAAGAAGTGCTTTCCCAAATCCAGTTTAAAACGTTCTCCTGCTAAATTCCACCTATGGCCATGAGGTCTTGTATTTATTTGAAGTAACTATTAGTTTAAACAGCATCTAAACCTCAATTAAGGGCGTAACTTTGGGTTGAACATTTGAGAGGTTAAAGTCCCCACCCATTCATCATGGCTTTATAATAAGGGGGGTTGTATTGACCAGTTCTGATTATTGGGGGAGTTACAAACCCCCCCCCCCCCCCTCATAATTTACACCCATGTATACCTCCCCTTAGTGTCCTCTGCTCAAGGCTGAACTAATTCAGCTCAACTAACCTCTCCTCATAAGACATTCCTCTTAGACCAGGAATCATTTTTGCAGCCCTACGGTTAACGCATTCTAAGACAGCAATGTCCTTTTTTGGGTAAGTTGACCACACCTGCACAAAGTATTCCAGGTGGGGTCTTACCAAGGAATATCATAATTGTAGCATCACCTCCCAAGACTTAAACTCCACACACCTAGAGATGTAACCCAATATCATAGTGGCCTTTTTAGTTGCTTCCTCACATGGAAGCATCAAGATGGTCTTTCACACATGAGGTCTTTCTCATAATCACCTTCCTTTATTTCAGTGGAACCCATAAAATATCTGTACTTTATATTTCTGCTTCCTGCATGGATTATCTTACATTGATCTACGTTAAATTTCATCTGCCTGTATCAGCCCAGTGCCACCCTATAAGCTGTCGTTGTTCTCGATGAGGCCAAGGACTGTGGTGTCATTAGCAAACTTAATAAGCATGATGGATCGATGATTTGACGTCTGGTGATTGGTATAACAAGTATGGAGAAAGAAAGCAGAGCGGTAACTACAAGTCATGAATGTTAGCTAACGGGAACGTTAGCATTAGCACTAATGCTACTACAAAGGTCGCATTAGCATCAATGTAGCATTAGCAGTAACGTTACTATGACTATTCACATTAACATTACAGGTCCTTAGACCACCAAAGCTGATTTTTGACCACAAGCACTGACCACCATCAAAATCCATTACAACATTATTACTGATCATTAGACCACCACTGGACTACTATTACACCACTGTAGTCCGGTGTTTGATTCTTTTTATTTTGCAGAGTATGGATAGGGTGGGGGGTAAGTGCTGCGCTGATGCAGGCACTGCATAAGTGTGTTTTTAGTTCCTGATTCCCTTAACTTTGATTTGATTGGGTACTGTTTTTATATTCACCAATCAGGGAAAGGGGAGGGGGGGAGCGGAAGAGCAGGCGTGGGAGCTCTAGGGCGGGAATAGGAAGAGCGGCGGGTGGACGTGAAGGCAACAAGACTGCCAGTCTTGTGGGGGACTCGCTGCAAACTGTGGAGCGGAGAAAAACGCTGGTGCACCCCGCCAAAAGGAGGAAGAAGCCCGTTGGAGCTGAGGTCGCAGGACTGCTCGTCTTGTGACGGACTTGCAGCGCGCTGCGGAGAGTGGAGAGACGCTGTAGCCGCCGCCGATGAAACGAGAACAGATTCGTCCTGGGAGGGAAGGACCAGGGGGTGAGAAATAAGTTATCGCCTGACTCCAGGACACGGAATTCGCCTGGAAAGGGGTGGACTGGTAGGCTATCTATTTTCTTTCAGTTTGGCTCTTCGGAGTGAAGCGGCTGGTTTCATTTGAGGTCACCACGGACACAAGCATCGAACAGGCCTGCCACGATTCTTTGCTTGAATTTTATTTAACTGTTTTGATGGACTAACGGACTGAGGGTTATTGTATATATGTTGTTCATTCTGAATATGTTTGAATGTATTATGCCTGGTGTTGTTTAGTGTTGTGTAATAAATGTTTTAAAGTAAACTGCGTCATTTCGCATTGCTGGGAAGAAGACCGCACCAGGTATAGCCTATGCTAGCTCAGCACAGGCTCTAATTGAATTGCAGCGCAAAGGGAGAAGACGAACGAATCCAGGGCCCCCCATTTAGTGTTAATACAGTGTTCGACCCCATAGAGGGCCGAAGGGGGCGCTACATAAAATTGGAGGCACCGCTGGGATTTGTATTTGCGTTGCGATTGTTTAAATTAACTGATTAATTAGGTGCGGTCTTGTTCTTCTGTATTAGAAAAAATACCAGGAGTTTATTAAATGGAGCCCCAGTTATATTCAAAGTTTCAGGGCGAGCTTGTTCGTTGGTGTCAGGGGGAGGGTCTTGAGGCCAACCATGCCTTCTTAGTGGTTGGAGTGGATGAGGAAATTACCAGTCGGCAAATTGAAGAAGTACTTCAGGCCATTCAAGGTTGTGGACGTGTGAGAGTGAGGGGTAAGACGTACAGTAGAGAGGCCGATGGCCTGATAGTCCAGTGCGAATGCTCGGAGGAGATAGAACTCTCGACTGCTCCCCAGGAAGTTAAATATATTGATGGAGCCCAAGTGTGGAAAATTGTAGTAGCTAACCAGGCTCCTATGGCTCCAATTGGGTTCACGGAAAAATTAAA
>JAODLC010000140.1:21410097-21433203 GCA_026781145.1 Hippopotamyrus pictus
CCATTAAAGTTAGCCTTCCTAACATTGTATACTTTTAATTTCGACTTTGCTCTACGGACACTAAAATTAACCTCGAATTTAACCATGCTATGATCACTACCGTACAATGGGTCTAAAACCTCTAATTTTCCAATCCTATCCTGATTATTAGACAAAACAACTGCTTAAAGTAGCCGGCTCAAAGGTGATACTCCTATGGTCATGGGTGATTTTAATGTGACCACTGGCACTGACAGTGCTGGCTATGAGGATTGTGTCGGTCCCCATGGATCTGGAGACTGGGGTGAAAGTGGCTCCATGTTCCTTGACTTTGCAAAAGGTCAGGGGCTGTGGGTTGCTGGATCCTGGTTTCAATGCCCTGAGCCGCATCATTGGACTTGGTACTCCAATACTGGTGGTGCCACGAAGGAGTTCAATCAAATCCTCGTGGGCAGATGCTGGAGGTTCCTGCAGAACTGTATGGTCTACAGAAGTGCCCAGGTTGTGAATTCTGACCACAGACTTGTTGTTGCTACTCAAGTCAGACTCCAAGATCAAGCTGTTTCTGATGAGTTTGCATGCAGCTTGTGTGAGGAGACCTTCTGTGATAAGACCCTGAAGGTTTCGGCGGGCTGTTTTGGTGTTGCTAGTGTTCCTAGAAGGAGGTGTTTCATCTCGCAGGGCACCCTGGATATTATCGAGAGGAGTCGCGGCGCACAACTTAGTGGCAACTCCAATCTATAAATGGGAACTGAGACAGACGACTGTGTGGCCTCTGATGGCAGATAAGGAGGCGTTTCGTAGATGAATTTGTGAGCAGGTGACATACCATCTGTGATCGAGTGACCCATGTCCTGCTTACAGAGAAATCAAAGTGTTATGCACATCTTAATCTGTTCCTCAGAGACTTGCAGTCAGGGCGGGCGATGGGACGACCCTTACGAATGACACAGCAGTTGTGACCTGCTGAGCCGGCTACTTTAAGCAGTTGTTTAAAGTTGACCCTCCAGCTAGGGTGTTGGACATCTCTGGGTCCACGGTTCTCGAAGCTGATCCTACAATCATCTGTGAAACACCTCGTCTCACTGAGATTACATGGGTGGTGAACCAGCTGGGGGTAGGGAAGGCCACAAGCATCTGGGTTATGCTGGGAGAACTTCTCCAGGCTGGTGGTAAGGCTGTCCTCTTGCAATTGGAGGCAACATTTGTTAACATTTGGAAGACATCCCAAATGACTGGAAAACAGGACTTGTCCCTATCTGGAAAGGGAAGGGTGATTGTTTTTTCACTGGCATAATAACTAATACTGGTACTGAATAACATCACAACGTGAGGTGGGGTATTTTTTACTGAATTCGAAAAATTGCTGTAGTATATAATATGGTGGGGCAAAGTGTAATATTAATACCAACATCACATGTTATGCACTTGCAATTCTCACATCGCTAGTCATCTTGATTAAGATCAGGCTTATTCATTCCCGTCACTTCCCAGTCCATACAGCCTACCCAATCCATTTGTTCTGTATCTGGTTTATCTATATTGTACATGTACGCATGTGTGTGTCGCTGCCCAGTTTAAACCAGCTGGATGCGTGGTTCCATATCTAGAAAGGGAAGGGTGATCGCCTGGATTGTGTTTCGGCATTTGATGGGTGCAGTAATGCACTGCATCAGTGCATATTCTCCAACCAGACCTGACCTGACCTGTGGAATCCTGTACAACTTGAGTGAGAGTTTGCTTCACTTTGCCAGTAAGTCAGACTCATTGAAGGGAGAGCTGAGCCAGAAGACAAAGCTATCTACTTACTGTACAATCTACATTCTTACCCTTACCTATGACCACAAGCTCTGGGCAGTGACTGAAAGAATGAGCTTGTGGCAGAAATGAACTTTCTTTCTGGGTATCTGGGCTCAGCTTTTGTGACATGCCTCCAGTTTATACCAGGAAAGGGTTACTTAAACAGAAATATTTGTAATAAGTACATTAACGACATTGAAATCTACATCATGGCATGGGGAGGGAATCTCCAGCCTGCCTCAGTTTGTGTGTGTGTGTGTGTGTGTGTGTGTAATTTTTAAACTATTTATTTACCTGAAAGTGACATTAACATTTTATTACACTTAGAAATTGAAATATAAAAGTGTTCACAAAATATTAATTTACACAGAATTTTTTTGAATTCTGTTTAACTTTGTGAAATTCAAATTCAGTTCCAATTCTGCTTCCTCTAGTTTTTCCCCAGTTCCAATCCCATTTCCTGATCTCAATTGGAATTGATGTATTCATTAATGAATGGCCCACAACCCACTTGGGCAAGATATTCCAATATTGGTATACTTCTTGATCCTGTTGTGGTAATTACCTTTGGCAGAACAAAATGTTAAATATTTTTTCTTTCAAAATGTTTCTTGTAAATATTTATTAGATGTTTAGGCTGAGAGGAATGTTCCACTTAGAGTAATTTCTTTATTTTATTTAAGGATTGGTGTCCTCATCTGTTATGCTTTCATATGGCTTTTTTCTGTTGGCCTTCTCCCCAGGGTGCATCACACACTTTTTTGTTGCTGATAGGGACATCCTTATATTTCTTCAGGATGTGTTAGTTACAAGGTGGATGCCAAAACGAGAGACCAAGGCACATCTAGTGCAACCTCAGAAAACCCAACACAGTTCCTTCTCACACTTTGCTAACAGCAACATGGGGACTCACATGCACCTTCAGAGATCAGCATTGGTTTAAGTTTTCTTATTAAATAGCGACACACGGTGGTCACAGGCGATAGGTTTGCTTCTTAAGCAGTAGGTCTGTGCTGTGCATGTATTTTTACGTCATTGTTTCCAAATAATACAATTCAAAAACTGCTCTTCTAGTGCAGTGGTCTGAACAGCTGGGCTGTGTGAGATTAATTTATTATTATTGATCACTGACAATTTTTAGCCTTTCTTTTACTGAAATAGATTAATGGATGTCTTACACAACATATGGCAGTTTTAAGTCATGTAAGCTAAATGTGAATTTTTTTTGTTCGTGTGCACCTTCGGCGTTTCCTTAGTACTGACGCCCCTTCTGCACTACAGTGTTTGCGAAGTCCGTGTGTGCGCGCTTGCTGTGAGTGTGTGTGTGTGTGTGTGTGGTGGGGCAGGGAGGAGGGGGCAGAAAGGCATTGTAGCAAGGTTAAAATTCAGGAAGACGTGGTTTTCAAAGTATACATTTGTGAGATGAAAGATAGAACACCTTTGTCAGGTGGCTATAGACTATACGATAAAACACACACACACACACACACACACACACACACACACACACACACACACACACAGAGGTTTGTAATTATATCTTTGTGGGGACTCTCCATTCATTTCTATGGGGAAAACTAATCACAACATGCCGACCATAACCTCTACCCTGCCCTAACCTTAACCATATGTAACAGAACACAATGCAAGACTTCTGGCATTTTTACTTCTTGATTTCATTCACAGATCTTTGTGTGTACCTGAAAAACGGTCCCCACAACGTAAAAAAAAAACAGGTTTTAATTACATTGTGGGGAACATAGTAATGTAAATCTAAAGAACAAATGTCTGTGTTTGTGTGTGTGTGTGTGTGTGTGTGTGTGTGTGTTATCCTGTAGTCTTTAGTGCAATGCATTATTTATTTTTAATTTGTGTGATTCAAATGCTAAATATGGTTCCACATAGATATATGTGTAATCGGCTCATTTATAGGCCTATGTGTTATAAAGTATTGTAAGAAAACACAGTTTATATTTGCTATTAATGCAGAATAATTTATTTATTAAAAATAACCAGCTACATGTAAGTACCAAAACAGATCACAATAAAAGTTTCGCTTTAGATACACTATAGGGCCTACATAAATAACTGTTGGCTAATTAGATTGCAGCCGGTCATGGTTTCTTTAATTTGCTTTTTAAATTTATATAGGCCTGCAGGTGAGATAGACAGAGGAAAATTTGAACTGCTTTTAAAAACATTTTATTTGGTTAAAAGTGAAAATGAATTTACAATAATAATATAAATTGTAGATCAAATTTCATACAAATATATTAGCAAATCCATAATGTATCCATCAGTTTTTAAATTTAATTTATGCTTTTGTTATATTTAGCAATGCTGTTGTAAAGTATCTTTCATACATACTAAAAGGACAAAATGCTTGCCAAGACTATATCATTTCCAAGCAATTGCAAGTCTATGTATCTACAGCATATTTGGGGATATTAAGGGTACAGTATATAAGGTTGGATTTGCTTGAAAGATTAGCCATTTTACAGGACCCACATCAATGCAGTTTATAATCAATTTTAAATTTCTATTTGGTAGAGAATTTAAATGAATTGAAAACAACTTGTAGAAAACCCTGAGCTCTTCGCAGGCTTTTAATTTTAAGATCCACCATTCTGGATACTATCCTTCTGAAAATGCCCAAAATCCAAGTATAAGGCTAAGACTAAGATCACCTTACTCACAGACTCATCATTCGAACAATATGATGATATGAAGAATGATTTTGACAAGGCACTGGTGTTTTAAATCTGACCAATCCATTATAATCTGGAACTCCAGTAACACTTCATTTCTCAAACAAAGCAATTCAGATGTTTATGTATATGTGTACATTTGTGGGCATATGAGTACTGTGATGTCATTAGACTTAGTTCATTCTATAATAGGTATTTAGAAAACATCGCCTGTATTTTGTCAAATACGCTTTATACGACACTCACATACAATTATAAAATACTGAAGATGTTTAAGAAAGCACCCTGCATTAAAGCCTACATTTTTCTGAAAAAGAGAGTTTTTACTTTTTTGTAAAACATATAGAAATGTATTTTGTTCCTGACATTAAAGCAGCAAGTTCCAGGAAATTATAATGATGGTTATACATGTATATATTACAAATGCTCACAGTTAATACACTAATGATAAAGGAAAATATTCAAACGCGATCTAATAATTCTGCTACATTCTGCACGGCAGCTTTTCCCCACAAGTGTGTCAGCCTCCACTCTGTTCATATGGCATGGCAATGTCCATCTGGGCTTATATTTAAATCATACCTAAACTGATGCTTGTCCAGAGTTTAGATTAAAAGCATTAAAACTGAAAAGACTGTCTCAAAGTATAACAATAACTGAATGACGAATACCAATGAATAATGCACCTTACATTTTTTTATTAGTCAAAAATTCTCTTTATTAATAAGTCATAAATAACTTATAAAATTTAATTTAATAATTAATTCTGCATACTATTTTCCAGACAACAAAGGCATATTTTCTCATAATTGAAAATAAAAAAGGTTGAAAACAACAATGAAAGCTTACTTTTGGTTTCAGTTATTACAGTTAGGCATTTGAATTAACATGAAATAAAGAGTTGGTTAAGAGTTGAAACAAAGCAAAAATCTTGGTCTGAATCTTAAGTGGTCTTTAAAAGTAAATCCAGCATTCCCCCTGGCCTATGGGAGCTGGTTCATGACAGCTCTAGACCACAGCAGTATTTGCTGTTTGTCCTTTCATTCATGGCTTTGACAATCATTACCATGTGCTGTAGTTGGATGCCAACCTGTCGTACTGCCAGTTTGGATCTTTTAATGCAGTTTAATTCCTCCATCACTGACCGGATATAGACTATAGATCTGTTGAGAACTAGTGGTGTGTTTGTGCATTGCTTGTCTTCTTTGTCTTGATGCTTCAGAACATTGTTGTGTCTTTGTGAGGTTTTCTCACTGCTCTAGATATCATACGTTGAACTTTGAGTCGTGCGTTGAATCGTACTATAGTCGTTTTGGAACTTATGTTGGTAAGTTCCAAAAGTAAGGTCCCTAGTGCAGTGGAAAAGTACCCCTTATATTGATTTTGTCTGTGTTTGAGCATGGAGCAATTACTTAGAGAAACTTGTACTATGCTAAACATTTCCTCGGAAATTGCCATTTCTGTTTTGCTGCTAAAAGATAATGGAGTGGCAGGTATGATGCAGGGGCATCAGTTGTGGCAGGTATACAAGTAGGTACTGTTGATGCTCCATTCTGCTGGGAAGTCCTTCGCAGGGTGAGTCTTGATGTGCTTCTGCATGGCGGCCAGGCTGCTGCAGAACTCCAGGCAGATGGTGCACTGGTAGGGTGCAGCGCCCCCATGTGTGCGGAGGTGCTTGATCATTGCTGAGTAGTCGCGGGAACGCTGGCCGCACAGCCGACACTCGAAAGGTTTCTCACCTGTTTTGGGGGGGGGGGGGGGGAGGCTATGATGTAGGATTGGCCTAAGTTGCTTGAAGGTTTGCGAGTCAACAAAGTCGATGCCGACTGCAGGAACACTCAGCAAGGCAGAGAAAGTGTGGTCAAGCTTACTACTGTTATGCTTATCTGAGGCTTTCATTATAAGTGACCGGTAATTAAATTTGGAGTAATGGAAGTTTCAGACATGGCAATAGTTCCTACTGGGACAATCTTTGGGCTACATATTTTTGCCCTTAGTTACTGTCATACTTGTTGCCCGGAGACATAAACAAATTTCCCCTGATCTTAGGGCCACAATAGGGCAAACCATGAGGTTAGGGTGCATGTAGATGGTGCAAGGTAGCAGAGTGACTGTGCAGGCGAGATTGCTGCATGCAGGAGTGCTGCATAGGCCATGCACTGTACCGGTATGCACCCTATGGTGGGTGTCTAGTTGGTGCTTCAGGCTGAACCTCTTGGGGCAGCGTTCGCACTGATAGGGCTTCTCCCCACTGTGGACACGGCGGTGGGAGCGCAAAGAGCCCTCATCACGGAAATAGCGCCCGCAGTACTTGCAGCCCAGTGTCATGTCGCTCGGGCCTGCAAGACAGTCAAAGAGACACAAAAATGGGAATTAAGGAACAAAAAGTGTATAACATGGAGGAGTAAAGGAATTATCTGTTTTAATATTTGGATACTCTGCAACCTGCTAAAGTGTTAGGTAGCTATAACGATATATAGGGTTCTAAGAAGGATACTTTTCTTTTTAAATCTAAATGTAATTCTGAATATAAATTGCAAAACACAAAATAACGCTTCAGTGAGGAATTTGGTCTGTTGGATTTCGGCAGCATGACCCACGTGTGTGCAGCCTTTGGTGGCGGCGTAAGGCGGCATGGCTGGGAAAGGAGCGTCTGCAGTCGGTGCAGATGTGGCCCCAGATCGTGCTGTGCAGAGACTGCTGCTCCCTGGGGGACGCCTGGCTCCTGAAGCTTTTGCCACAGAGAAGGCATAGCAAGGGCTCTGCCGGTGCTGCAGAGAGGGGTGTGGAGGTTACTGTCTGTAGATACACAGAACGGTTTCTGCTTTAGCCCAAAATGCAAGCAGTCCAGTCTCTGGCTACATTTTCTGTTTATTGGGTGAATGAATCCACATAACTGAGCATGCAATGTTTAGTAAATTAGATTTTGGGAGAGACTGGAAAATCTGTAAAGTTGCTCTTCAAGAAAATCAATGTATAATGGGTGTGTTGTATGGGTTAGTGCAGGGGCGGGCAATATTATCCAGAAAGGGCCGCTGTGTATGCGGGTTTTTGCTGCAACTCCGTAATTAGATTACGAATAAGAGGACTGATTGGCTGAAGAGTCCTCACACCTGGGTTTGAACAGCTGACATAAAGGGTGTCCCAAAAACCTGCATACACACTTGCCCGTTGTGGATAAAATTGCCCACCCCTGGGTTAGTAGAAAGGTTTCTGCTAGGGATGTCCCAGTTTTCTTGTTACCCAGATCTGATCCATTCAACATTTATATCTGCCAATTCTGAGTTCTGATCCTATTTAATAAATATTTACATACAGATACATACAGTAGTTGTCTGTACACTCATCTGAACGATTTCACCATTTTCTTCCTTATGCTGCAAGTGCCTAATTAGACTCATAGTATTAAATGATGCTCTGTTGCTACCTCCTCTTGATGGCAAGGTGAAGGATGGCATTGCAAACATTGCAGGTAGCTGTGGGGCTACATTAAGTTTCCCATTTAAAGAATTTACATGACTAATACTTGGATAGTTTGTAGTTTCAAGCCATGTGCCTCAGGCTTACTGCAGGGTGTGATGGCTCTGTGCAAATGATATTAATTAGGCAAACACAGGAAATTAAATAAATGGCGCTATGGTATCCGATATCGATCAATTAAGAAATGCCTGGATCGGCCCTGAGTCTGATTTGATATTGGCTTGGGATATTGATTTCTGCAGTCATTTGGTAAAAATAGTTTTGACTTGGGTTCTTATAATTACAGAAACATACTTTTCTCCAATGCAAGTTACATGTGAGAGAACAGAAACAGGCAGTCTCTAGATCAACCAAACTTTGCTCATGGGCCATACAGTGAAATAACTTTTCCAGTCATGGGATTTGAACCAAACAACCTTCTGAACACAAGCCCTAACTGGCAGAGCCACACACTACCCCAGATTAAAGTGAATAATCTCATGTCCACACTGGGTGACACACTGGTTGTAATGGAACCAGAGTTATAGTGGAACCACACTCACTCCAATAATTATTGAAAAAATGCCTTCAGCTTTTCATGCCACCAAAACAAAAGCTATTATTTAGGACCTCTGTGGCACTAATAAACATATTGCCAGAACACATGAACGCAGTATGTCCTCAGACTTTAGTGAAAACCTGCATGTCTAGTGCCTCCTACATGATACATTATGGGGACCACAAAACAGTGTAGTGTTTATTTCCACAAAAATGAGAATATAGGTAGAGGTTTTCTTTTTCCTGCAGTCTGCATAGTTGTTATAACGGCATTTAGCCAAAATGTTTAGGGAGGTAGCCTTTTGCAGAAATACTTAAAAGTATATCTGTTCTAGCAAACGTCACATATGTTGTGGCATTTGATCTGTGCGTCAGGGTGCATGCCAAAGTAGGAATTAAAAGCCACCTACTGTACAGTAACATACAGTCTAGTACAAAGGCCCTGTAAAAGAGCGCACTTCTGAAACCAATCAGATAAATAGCTTACAGAAAGGATGCGGTTTGGTTTGTCTGTTTGTGTTTGCATTGCACCCACAAAACCAGCCAGATAAACTGTTTCAGAGTTAACGTGGGTTGCCGTTCAAGATCCATGGCATGTTCTGCACAAGATGGCAGATGGGTGAGGCAGGAGGACAGCAGTCCCTCGTGAAGATGAACTAAAACGACTAGTGGTCGCTGCTTCTTGGGGACGGAACCACATCCGTTGTCAGTACAAAGCGAAAGAAACAGGAACAAAAATGGCGGATCTTTTTTTCCTTATAGAGTACATGTTTATACATATATATCATTTATTTCATACTTTATATATGTTTCATATATATTTAAAATATTAACTTTTAATATCATTCATAGTATATATATTTTAGGTTAAACTATTGTGTGTGTGTGTGGCAAGTCCCTTTTGTTGCGTGATATATTTCAGATAAGCATTCCTCGATGGCCTGTCACAAACTACACAGTTGCAGGAAACAGACTCCAAACACTGGAGTCAAGTTCACATCCTTCAACAATGTCACAGTTTTAAA
The DNA here is from genome assembly GCA_026781145.1 of Hippopotamyrus pictus. Lineage (NCBI taxonomy): Eukaryota > Metazoa > Chordata > Actinopteri > Osteoglossiformes > Mormyridae > Hippopotamyrus > Hippopotamyrus pictus. The sequence goes on from JAODLC010000140.1 coordinate 21,419,627, forward strand.
AAAGAAATCCAAAAGATTGAAAGATTTTGTTAATCAGCAGGTGATGTATGGTGTTAAAAGATATTTATCATGACTCAGAGATCTGAAAATCGTTGGTTCAACATTGCTTATCTGGTTTATTGTATATTTCTAATTTTATGCAGGAACCAGCTTGGATTGCAAAGGACACAGAGTTGCAACATGCAGAGAATCACATCAAGTTTCCAGTAAGATACCTGGCCAGCTGCAAATGTGTCATTTTTGATAAAAGCATCAGCTATACAACTACATGTATGCTACCTATTGATATGGTGACCAGATAATCCATGTCAGGCAGGATACTTTGAGCTACTTCGGGTTTTACAGACTACTTTGAAACTGAAAGGCTACTGTGCTTGGCTAATTAGTTCTTCTTAAGCTTTGATGAGAAAAGTTTGTTTCTTTTATTTAAAGACTCATCCAGCTGTTTGACATTAACATTAGTAACACATGCATGATTATAAGAGACTGACCAATCAGTTAACAGGAAGAACTCAGTGCTTAAGTGAAATCTTGGTCCTTTTAAGTGAAATGGTAATTTACAAAACCTGTTCTAGCTGGAAGTGTCCACCCTGACATGGACTATCAGGTCACCCTACCTGTTAATGTTCCTTTCTTGTGCTTCAGCAATTAGCCTCACATCTATCGTGGGGGTTAGAATCCCTTAGCTTTTGGAGCTTGTGTATTCTCACTGTGTACATGTAGGTTTCCTCCAGGAACTCTGGGCTTCCTCACACAGTTCAAAAGTGTTTGACTAGTTGAGTTGGTATCTCTGAATTGCCCCGTGACAGACAGGCATCTCAAGCAGGCTGTTTTCCTGCCTTGATACCTCTACTTCAGGTTTAATAATATTTAATCGTTTGTGAAACTGTATACCAAAAAATTGGCAAACAGGTACAGTATCAGAGGCCTCTGTCAGTCACCAGCACTGGCTGAAAATGGTGGCTCTATCTTGTATGTAAATGTCCTTCAGAGTTACTCCATTGCCTTTTATGACAGCAGACTTTGTTTTTTCTGAACAGATAGAGTGGTGCTCCATCCTGCTACTATGCTGAAGGTGTGATCCTTTTTTGTTGTGGACCTTAGTTAACTTGACACCTCTAACATGAGGTTGTCCAAGCATGACAGGGGGCCAGCAGAGAGCGGAGAAGATGAGGGCGGCCACAACAAAGGACCTTTACACATGAATTAGCTGAAGGGACACCTGATCCAAAACGATGTTTTTACCTTGTGATTGAGACATCCTTTCTCTTTTATTATCTATTATTGTCTAAATCCACATAAAACAATTAGAATATGGTTATGCTGCATAACAGAAAAGTACCATTATAAGAAAAGTAGCCATTTAAAAACCCGGTGTGGAAAAAACATCATCTATGCTGCCCCTATATTTTTGCATGTAAAGAAAGGCTGAGTGTGTGGTGTATTAGCTTGCTTCTTGCCGACATTGATAAGAATCAGCACATCATGTACTGTACGTATTACCGGCTGGCTCACTATAACAATTGTGCACTGTATAAGTGTGACTCGAATTTAAGGGGAAATCGTAAGAAAACGAAAAATCATCTTTTATTTTTCCTCTGGCAGATTTCCAAAACCACTGGTTTGTGGCAGAACATGCTGTTCTTTACGCCTGGTAACTACACTGATGATCATAAACCTGTGTTCTTCACTTACTTGCCTGAGTGCCATTTTTATTTCTCTCTCTCTCGCTCTCTCTCTCCCTCTCTCTCTCTCTCTCTCTCTCTCTCTCTCAACAAATGAGGGGTCCAAAGCTGTATTTTTGTCAAAAAACCACAAAATGTTTTTAGCAGTATGATGCATGCACTATGTTACAAACATAGTTTGAAATGTTTTCCTAAATGACAGCAGTTTGAAAGTGTAGATTGCATTGCAAAGTTATAAACATACAAAATGTGCATAAATCAAATATTTTCTGGATTGCAAAAATTCTACTGAATTTTAACCATCTGTATGTGTTCCAATAATGTTTAGAAATGGTCTATAAATACAAGGAAACACTATCCATTATGCAATAATTATATATGCAAAAATGTAGATTAATGTAATTGACAAGGAAGAATTGGGGTGGTAGGTGCCATAATCACCCGGGTGAGTAACAGCGTGGGTCTGGAGAAGGTGGCTGTCTCGGATCTCGCCAGGCTGCTGACAATGGAATGTCTTGTCTATTGCATCTGGAAGCTTCCTGGAGAACAAAGGATGGGCAGAGAAGCTACTTTAGCTGCTTGAACCCCTCTCCCACCACATTTTTTCCCTGCTAAAAAAAAGGAGCAGGTGTCTGGCTGAGGTTTCAGTCAAGGTTACTGTGTCAAATGAATGCCATTTTGACTGCGCATAATGTTATGCTGTGGTAAGTTAGTCAAAGCAGAACGCTTGTTAAGTGGACCTATGATAGCAGTTGAAACTGGATCATAGCAATAACAGCGGTACAAAAACAATGCCGATGTATTCATCAGAAGCATTGCACTTCGTGTGTAATTCTGTTTCTAGACTGTGCAGTGACATTGTGGTTTATCTTTGAACATATATGTTTCCTGGTAAAGGGGGTATGTAACAGCAGTATGGATGGTGTGAAAACAGGTATGTGAGCATGTTAACATCTCTGCTCGAAACATCCTGTCCTTCCTCTAACTGCTTTGACCACAATATATTAATAACATCTTGTTTATAGCTTTAGGTGACAAATACTAATAGATTTTTGGTATATTTTGGATTAATTCAAATTATTCTTGAGGCTATGTCAGTGTGGTTTACAGAAAAAAACTAGGCTGAAATAAAGTTGTTTTTTTTTTTTTAAAAAAAAAAAAAAAAAAAAACACTGATGTAATCTTTTTTGTATGAAACTAATCTGGCCTCATGTTTTGCTGTTCCCAGAAAAAAGTAATGCTTTGCATACTCTGTGCATGTTTACATTATATTAGGTTAGAGATCGAGGAAAGAGAGGTATCAGTGAAAATGATATTCTCTATAAATAACTAGAACATGGAGAGTAAAGGTAGTGTAACCAAGTGGCTTAATCTAGGGGACGTGTATTCTGGGGGAAGCTGGTTCTTCAGTGTGAGAACAAAAATTTTACTGTTAACCGTTATGATAGACATTTTGGGTTTAGTATTAACAATAGTATATCACTTGTTTTGTATTTGGCAAAAAAGTAATTTACCAAAGACATGCACAGTATGCATGTGCTGCTGCACTTTTTAGTCTTCACAGTAAACATTAAGCACAAGTAGCAGGCATCTGAAATTGCATTTAGGTAAAAGGAAATGAGCAAAGCTCTTAACTGACAAGGATTAGCGATAAAGATCTGCAGGAGGACCTGAGGAGATAGTGTCTCTGAAAACATTCTTGCAGCTTCAGATTTAAGGGGCCCATATCAATGATTTCGAAGTTGTACATTTACTGTAGGAGGCTGATTCAATTTTACCCTCAACCTTCCACAGATCTTGTTATAAAACTGAATAATTTAAGGGGGATGGGGGCTTGTGGACTTGATGCAGGCAAAGTAGAGAAGGAAAATATGATAACGTAAATCTGACATATGTCATGTGGTAGTGGGAGAATCTGCAGACAGAGTCTAAGAATGAGAGTGAAACAGCGTGTGCTGATCAGTGGGTGGACCTCTGGGCCTTTCATGTACCTGTTTGCAGCACAGGGAGAAATAGGGGGGAAATCCCCAGCAAGACTGATTGTTAATAGATACTGTACTCTATCTTTAACTGATCTGGTTCCAGTGATCTTTCTTTGGAACAAAGACACCACAAGTGTTTACAAGGGCTTTCGCTGCTGCTGTTAGCGTTTACAGCATCCTTTATGACAAGTTAACTACAAGGCAAGTCCAAAAGAGTCACTGGGTCAAAGTAACATTTTCACCCCTTGGTCTACCAGTTTTGATATACTACTCCTAACCTTTTTTGCTATAATTTTGCTACCACAGGGTTAGTTTTTCTATGTGAACAGAATGTGGATGCTGGATTAGATTATCGATGGATTGGCACATGCATAAAATATAGTTTCTCTTAATTATATTACTTCATCACTTTGGTGCATAGATGTTAACTATGATGAAGGTTGAGAAGAATCAGAGCATGGAGACTGCAAGTATGTCTGGCTTTCAACAGATCTAGCATCATTGTGGGGGAAATTAAAGTAAGGGAAACTGTGAATATAGAAAAGTATGACAGGAAAATACTCTCACTGATACACACACGCACACCTGTGAATTGGCTGGTTCTTTAGCATTTAGGCAAATGAGGGAGACTCTGAATTCTTGTTTTGAGACTATGAATCAACTGCTTCAACCCATTAAAAAGGGAACATTCATTCTAGATGTGAAAACACTGCATAATGGGAGCTGCCTTACCTCTTGTCATCCTCAGCAGTGCTACCCATCAGTGCTCCATCCACCGAATCACCTTTACTTGGTAAATTATTCTTGACCGTCATGGCCAGCTCATGGGATCCAGGCAGGAGTGCAGGATGAAGAGGGTGAAAGATCCCTGCGTAGCCCATAATGGGATTGTGGCCTTGGGGCAGGGCAGGTGAGGAAAAGAGGGGGTACATGGGATTTGGCACGGGGAAGGGACATGCCACTAAATGTTCCGGGGGGTGGAGAGAGCGAATGGCCATGAAGTCAGTGCTAGTCAGAGTCATGCGTGGAGAGGCAGTGACCGGATGCCATCCTAGCCTAGGAGATCGGCAGGAAGAGGGGTTGGGCAGTCTTGTGGTAGTGCTGGCTATCACACTTGCCCTTGGAGGCACAGTAACAGGTAAGGCATTGTCTGTCTTGGGCTTTTTGTAGTGGTGGGGAGGAGATGGAGGAGTAACAGACTGTTCCTCCAGTGGTGGACTGCTTGGAAGCATTTCTGTGAGTCCCTCTCCCACCATCCCATCTACTTCCAGTGGTGCCAGCAGCTGCCTTCCACCAGCTGTCAAGTTCAGGGTCTCAAGCTGAGCATGGCACTGTTGCCCAAGCTGATGCATTTCTAAGAGCTGGGCTGCATTTAGAAGTTCACGTAGGTCTTCAGCAGAGACCTCAAGGGTCTCCATGTAAACATAGTCAAGAATCTGCTGGAAGGTGTGGGAAGAGAGTCTATTGAGAGTGCAGTGGTGTTGCTGGCCATCTTCTTTGCTAGTAAGATGGTTCTTCAGCTTCTTGCTGGCACAAGCCAGCACAAGACTGTGGGCCTTGAACGTCTGGTTTTCCACCACAATGACTGTATCACAGAGAACGCCGGACAGCCGCATCTTATTGGCTTGACACAAGAAGTAGGAAAACTGTTGGTTGTGGAGCTGGATCTTCATTGTGGAACTTGGTAAGGATAGAACAGCAGGTAGAGAACGATGAAAAAAGGCTTTGGTTTGAATGTTGTGTAAGAGATCCCCATTCAGTTTTCTGGAGACAGAGAAATAAGAAGGTAGGATGTGGGAATTTGTAATTTTTTGGTCATTTGAATAAAGTCAATAAAACAAGAACTTCTGTTTCTATGCAATCAACTGTTTGGCTAGTACTCTTATGTTTGTAAAGATGGATGGTACATAATGATTTTGGAAAAAGCTATTTTGAGTTTTTAATAGCTTGATAAGTATTATGTTTATTTAGACATTTTTGGGAATTAAATGTATAAAAATGTTTATCATGGAAACCAATTAACTGTATATTATATATATTTTTATTTCACAGAACACATTTGATCATCCTCATGACCCTGGCCAGGATAAGCAGTTAGAAGATGGATGGATGGATCATTTACTTAGTGCAAGATTATATTTCCATAAGTTTTGCCACTTTAAAATTACTTAAGAGGATGTATATCATTCATCGTTTTCAGATTTTCTTCATTAATCCATTTGCATTATTCCCCTCAGCTAATAATGTTTGATACATAAAAGGGCCTTCACCTAATCAGAAGCACAATACAAATTAGAATTGTTTTTCTTCATCTCCAGTGGAAATGTCCATTTGAGTTGAAAAATATTAAATTAAAGTTTTATAACGAACAGTAGGCTAGCATTTTTGAATCAACTCAATTCCAGCACAGCTTTCATATTGATTATTAAAATACAATATTGTTGAATTATACTAATTGTGGCAAATAACTCAATGCTGTAGTCTCAGGGAGCACTAATTATTTTCGTTGGTGAATTATTTTCTGCGGTTATTTGCCTGTTTTAATGAAAGAGACTTTTGGACGTTCCTTTTTAAAGTAAAGCAAATTAGTAACTGAAATAACATTATGACATGATTTTCATATGCCTCACACATTTAGTTTGTCAGCTTGGTTCTTCCATTCAAACTCTGGATAAGTGTGAGCCGTTTTGGAAAATAAGACAAAATGGAGAAATAACCCAAAAATAGACCAATTTGCAAATTTTATGTACTTGGCCAAAAACCAAATGTAATCACAAATGCAGACTGACTTTATTGCACCTCATAAGGACTCAGTTATCTCCAGACACACATCATGCCATAAGGACCATATACAAGGCTAGGACTATATGCTAGAGGATCACCTTTTGAGAGATTTCACAAATAGTCCATCAACTGCTTAGCACTCTCTTGTTCCTTTAGTCTATTGCTATAGCACACACTAGTTGTACATCATATATTTTAATGTTATTTCCATGCCCTTTGACACTCTGGGAGCTAATAAGAAATTGAATAAAAATCACAGCTTAAAAATAAAAATCTGCTGATGCCCTCCTGAGGTGCTGTCAATGGCTGTGAATTCAAGAATGCGGAAAAGGAGTTTTGCATCAAATTTGTAATTCAAGTTACAAGTACGCACACCAAAGCCACAAACCTCCTTAAAATACGAAACCATGACTAATGCCAGGAGTACTCGTATGCCTTGTAACGAGGCTCACTGCCTTTTTGATCAACAAACAACAACAATAATAGGTTTGATACAACAGTTCCTCACATAAGATTTGCTTTGATATCAGTCATACGACTAAGCTGACTTGCTTTATCAACTTGCAAGATAGAGTGATACGCATTAATTGACCTAAACTGAGCAAAATTACCTTAAAGCAGGTTTGCTTGAAATAGCAGGGTCCTTGTTTTCAGTATCTCCTGGTAAGCTGAAGTTTTAAAGAGCTAAAATTCTTAATCTTTGAAATCTCCAAGCAGGATATGCTGCTATTATGTTAACATCAACTAGAAGAAATAGACAGCAGAGTTCTCACTAGAATTTCTCTACACCATGGGCTGGTGTGTTGTTTCAGTTGTTATTAAATACAGGTTTAGGTTTAAGCACTATGTTATATTCTTAAAATAATCAAAACTGGCATTGAGTTAGATTGCATATTGGTTTCATAGTACAATTAAGGGTTACCAGGTACTGGCACAAATTATAGCACCAAGCCTTTTCTCATAGTGCTTCTACCAAGTGACGTAAGGGAAAGAGTAGGCGAAGATCCATCTCATCTTCTTCAGAGTAAAAGATGCTGAATACATTTGAAAACACTAAGATACTAAAATCAGAAATCTGATATGAAACCATTTTTACCCTGCAATACAATGCAAAGAAGAATGAAAAAATAATTTAAAAAACAAGCAGGGGTGATGCACGTCCACTCCTCCTCAGTCTGCCGACAAAGGCTGATGCACCGGAAAGTAGAGGAACTGATATGACAACATTTATTACTGTGATTACTGGAAGTGAGCCTCGCAGCCTCAGGCACAGAGGCGCATACACGCATCGGCAGTTACACATGGGCCTGGAGATGTCAGCCGGTTTCGCTCTCAGACTCATGATGCGCTGTCAATAAAAATTTGTAACGGTGATAAAATCATATTAGTCCCCATTTAAGCCTACGCAGTGCATGCATCGCAAGGTAGTATGTGAAATAATTTCGATGTGTTGAGTTCGATATGGGTCTCATGGGCCAAAGGCCGTAATATAAAGCCTAGGATACCAACTGCTCTGTGTGTCATTTTTTTCCCCAGAATGCTTAAATATTCAAACTACGACTAATTTAACTGCTAATTTAGGATTTTCAGTATAATGCCCATTATACTGAACATACAGAACATTGCTTTCACAAGATTCGTACACGCATTTCGTCAAATGTCGCATACTTATCACTGCTTCCTCCACAATGACCACATAGAAAAAGCAAAAAAAGTTTTTTTGTTTTTTTTTTATTAATTTTTTTTTTTTTTTTACTGTAAAATCCAGCTCCTCATCGTCTTCCATAATCACTTATCTAATACTGGGTTGTGGTTCATTTTGGTAACTATCAGACCATCTAAAATCACTTACAGTTTAAGATTTTTAAAGCTCTTAATGTCACTAGTTTAATAAAAGTTTGGCGTGTCGTTTGATTCCTTTATTTGCTATTTCTTGTGCCCTATGATACCTGGGATATGCTCCAGCGACCCCCCCCCCCCCATCCGCCCTCCCCATCCATACTACTGGATGGCAGCTGATTGATGAACGGGGGGGCTAGACAGTATTTCCTAATTTGTTTCAGTTATTCATGTTTGATTATATTTGGTACTAATTCTTTACTTTACACTGAATAAAATCAGTGTAATCTTTGCAAAAATTACCAACAATGAGTAACAGTCATGGTCTAGATTGAATCTTTACTCAGTGTCTTTCACAGCCAAATATCGGTGATTGATTAAAATTTATACATTGAAATATAAATTTAACTCAAACATATTATTCCCAAAGAGCAAGTTAAAATAGGTTAAATGATAATTTTATACTTAAAGTATTGACTAAAACTGCATTTGTATTGTGAATCAGTGATTTTATTTTACTAAATGAATGAGACATGAGGTGAAAATCCACATTTGGGGACCGTCTGAGGCATCAAATGAAATGAAAGACTCTCTCTACTTAGGCAATTGTTAGGCCAGTCAACTAGAGACCTGGTTCACCTCTGTGTTCTTATGTGAGATTGCTGCACAGGCATGGCTTCCAGCTAACAAAATCCTCATTTATTTGAAAGTATGTTCAAAATAAACATCATGCTACTGATTTTCATCTGAAAAGGGAAAGAAGGTGGGAGTGAATTAAACAATAATGAGAAATTCCATGGTTGCTTCACAGAGACTTATTACCAAATGTGGTAAAACAGTCTTAGCTAAAGTGACACACTTTATGTGCACATACACAATTCAACTGAAGCAATACAGTATTTCAGTATAAGAAACGGCCTATTTTGGAATGTATGTATTTTTGGAATGTACATACTTCCATTCCATCAACGCTGGCAAAATAACCACTACGCTAGACAGCTGATTGAATACACAAACATTTGTCAAACCGCTAGGAAAGAATTTAAAATTACAATTATGCTGCAGAATGTAATACCCAAGCAGCGTTTGATATTATTGAGTTATTTTGTTATTATGACTTGTAGCATGCAAAATTAGTCCCAAAATTAATTATCGTTTACATTTTCAATCCTCAACGATGCTCTTGCAAATTTCCAGAGAGTAAATAGAAATGATCATACATTAAATTATGTTCAGTACTAACTTTTGTCTCATTTATGCGTGTGTGTGTGTGTGTGTGTGTATATATATATATATATATATATATATATATATATATATATATACACACACATACATACATACATATATATACACATACATACATACACATATATATATATACACACACACATAGCGAACATGTTAATTATTGTCCACTTTATTCACAAGGCTACTATTGTTCCCTGAAGCTATTGCCCTGTGCTTCCAGGGATTAGCGGCTAAAGACAATGGGTGTATGGACTTCATTATGTGGTGTGAATAAAAGCTCAAATATTATTTGCTAATACATAAATTTTAGTACTGTATAACATTAAGACCCAGCAGTATCCATTAGCTGTGTGTCCGCAATTCACATGATGATGCTTGTAATATTTGGCCGCGTAGCATATTCTTGGATTTTACAGTCCATAGAAAATGTCATAAATTTTAAAAATTTGGAAGATATTGTTTACTGAAATAGCACATAATTTATGCATTTTGATGTTAAAAAAAATCTTAAAACATAATGGGCTGTAGCATGGGAAAAATTACACTATATTTAAGAAAATAACTCATTTGAGTATCTGAAAAATCAATGTTGGTTCAAATAATATGGAGATATTTTTAAATTGCAATTCCTGCCCTGTATCTAGGACATATAAAAAAGGAAAAAAAAACAACCATGTATTCAGTTCAGCTGCTCTTTCTAGACTAAATTGATCTTATCTTCAGATCTACAACTTGAGAACAGCCTTTGATGTTGACAAACTGACAAAAAAGTGTCCATATATTTGAGCCTAAAGTTCTATACTGTATTTGTGCAAAAACAATCCTTTCCTTTTTCATGTGATATAAATATCATGTGGTAAAAAATAATCTGGTGAAAAAAGACATTTACACAGTAAAATATAGCTAGAATTAATTTAATCATTTGTATCTATGTAAGTCTACCTGTTCATTTTCTAAATTGCTGAGAGGTATAGTGAGAATTTCATCAGATTTAAAAGATTTCATCAATTCTATGGCCACAGTTTAACTAACTTCATCAAGTCTAACTAAAATAAAGTTATTTTGCTCAGCTACATGTAGAAGTGGAATGTACTGATAAATAGTTTAATTTTAATTGTAGGTGTTGTCAATATTGTAGTTCATATTTAAAGTGATCTTAGTCTCAGATATGTCAACTAAACTCTTTCAAAACACTACAATACTGAAATGATAATACATCAAAATGGTAATGATAATGTATTGTCATAAAATAGAAAATTCTAGGTATATGTGATAGGGCTTAGCACTTGAAAACGTACTCAGAAGCTTGTACTTTTCACAATGTTTTACAAAAAAAAAAGTTTTATAAATCTTTGCAAATGATAGTAATATGTTAGGCCCTTACTGAATTGCACAAACACTGCACCATGCAAATGCTTTGCACAGAGTATAGTCTGACAATATCATCTGTAGAGGCTTTATGGTAAATAATATCGCCGATTTGGAAACTTATGCTAGGTCAGTGCAACAACACACAATATTTTTTGAAATTATAGCAAAGCCCTAAAAGTACGCAGAGAAAAATACACAGAGAAAATGCCTTATTACTTAAACAGATGGATAGGGCAACAATGGTGATAAACAGATATGTTTACACAGGTATGTTTGTGTAGCATAATGTATAGATACTCTTAAGCTCTACATACATAACAGGTAGTACTAAATATTGTGTCCAGATTGGTCTACATTCCTAAAGTCATGTTTAGTTTCACGCCATCAGGGCCTATACTGAGAATTGCCAGGTGGGTGAATTTTAATAAACTATTTTCCCAGAGTTAGATGCTTGAACTAAGAACATGTCACAAAAAGCCTTATTGATGTGATAAGCCTAGATAATAGCTCCATGTACAATCTATGCCTGCAGTTACAGACACCAAAATCGATACTCCACAGTAGAGTCATACGATACAATACAATAAAATGTAATAATATTTTGGTGATCGGTCATGTTTAAGATGCTGTTTCCCACCATGATACATCATTCCTGGATTTATAAAGAAGAAATCATGTAATTCTTTGAAATCAAACAAGTGCATAGCATGTTTACAGGTTTTAGAGATTTATATCTAAAGCCCCGGGAAGATCAGACACATGCAGTGATACAGTCAGCAGAGCTCCACTCAATCTAAAGCAGCAAGCTTGTTCAGTACTTGAACTCACCAGTTCACAAGTGACTCAAAAGCCCCCTTTCCATCCTGAGCGCTGAACAGACACACTTTGTGGCTTTGTTTGAAATGACATTGGTTGTGAAGGAGGTAAGGGACGTGGTGACCAGGCCTCTCACACCCGCCCCCAGCTATTTGGAAGAATATGATTGGTTGGTAATTTTCCTAGCTTCAAAAATGATTTGCACATGCTTCTAAACTTTCACAACCTGCTTATCTGTGTTAAAAAGGATAAAGGCATCATTTAAATAGATATCAGGGCAAAGTGTTACCTTTATCTGAGGAACTTATCAATCTCTCACAAGTAATATCAGTCATATTCATTATTATTTTATATTATTTACATGAAAATTCTAACTTGGTTAAAAACAGTAAATAATAAAATGAACCATTTAAATGTTTCTATTTATAAATAACTTCATCAGATAAATCTGGCAGCTCAACTCTGCATAGTAAATTAGTATATAAACTGTATGCCAGTGGTCCTAGTGGAACTAGTTTCACCTCAGCACATCCAAATTCGTAAAATTTTGAGCCAAATACTTATTGGTTTAAATTTTAAGTAATAGTGAATACAACATATAACAACAATATATATATATTACCAGTAATATCTGTCGACCAGCATGGGCGGAGAGGTGCTAGCAGTAAAATTATTACTGTTTAACCACACACTTCGAGACCCACTGAATGGTCCCATGACCCACCAATTGTGAAACTGCGCTGTGTACTGAATATGCACTGATGCAATATGATGAAGCATTGTGATGTGGACTAAAGAGATAATTATGTGTGTGACATTGATTTATAAATATTTAAATGGTTCAAAGGTAGGACAACATTGGATATACACCAATCAGCCATAACATTAAAACCACTAAAAGATGAAGTGAATAACACTGATTATTTCATTACAATGGCACCTGTCAAGGTTGCCATTATATATTAGGCAAGTGAACAATCAGTTCCTGAAGTTGATATGTTGGATACAGGACTTTGACATGGGTCACATAGTGATGGCTAGACGAGTTGGTCAGAGGATCTCCTCAATGGCAGGTCTTTTGGAGTGTTCCCAGTATGCAGTGGTCAATACTTACCAAAAGTGGTCCAAGGAAGGCCAAACGTTGAACCGGCGGTGGAAGTATGGGAGAACAAGGCTCGTTGATGTGCGTGGGAAGCAAAGACGAGCCCGTCCGCTCACATCCCACAGGAAAGCTACTGTAGCAGAAATTGCTGAAAAACTTAACGCTGGCTATGATAGAAAGGTGTCAGAACCCACAGTGCATTGCAGTTTGCTGCATAAGGAGCTGTGTAGCTATAGAAAGGTCCGAGTGCCCAAGCTGACCCTGATCCACTGCCAAAAGTACCTATAATGGGCATGTGAGTGTCAGAACTGTACTATGGAGCAAATGAAGAGGGGCTGGTCTAAGAAGTCACATTTTCTATTGCATCATGTGGATGACTAGTTGTGTGTGCGTTGTTTACCTGAGGAAGAGATGGCACCAGGATGCACTATGGGAAGAAGGCAAGCCAGCGGAGGCAGTGTGATCCTCTGGGCAATGTTCTGCTGAGACACCTTGGGTCCGGGCATTCATGTGGATGTTACTTTGACATGTACCACCTACCTAAACATTGTTGCAGATCAAGTACACCCCTTCATTGCAGTGGTATTCCTTGATGGCAATGGCCTCTTTCAACAAGATAATGCACCCTACCACACTATAAAAATAGTTCAGGAATAGCTTGAGGTTTGAGGAGTTCTTTGAGGAAGCTACAAGAGAAATTGATCACAAAAAGGCCTACGATGTGATCTACTTAGATTTCCAGAAGGC
>JAODLC010000140.1:21433303-21448310 GCA_026781145.1 Hippopotamyrus pictus
AAAACCCTGGGTTCCTTTAAATCAGAGCTAGATAAGATTTTAACAACTCTGAGCTATTAGTTAAGTTCTCCCCAAAACAGCTTGATGGGCCGAATGGCCTCCTCTCGTTTGTAAATTTCTTATGTTCTTGTGTTTTTAGGTGTTGACTTGGCTTCCAAATTTCCCAAATCTCAGTCTGATTGAGCACCTACGGGATGTTTTGGATAAACAAGTCCGATCCATGAAGTCCGCAACTCTCAACTTGCAGGATGTAAAGGATCTGCTGCTAGTATCTTAGGGCCAGTTACCATCGGACACCTTTAGAGGTCTTGCGGAGTCGTGTGTTTTGCCAGCATGAGGGGGACCTACACAATATTAGGCAGGTGTTTTTAATGCTATGGCTGATCGGTGTATGTAGTTACTTATTTGGTGCTTATATCCGAAGATTATTTATACTACTTGTACTGGTAAAAGTTACTTCACTATCTTGCTAATACAAATAAGTAATGGGTGATAGACCTATAAATGGGACTGGTGGCAGATAAGCTTTTAAACGTATCCCTGTGGTTCTTTGTAATTCGTAATGGAAATACGTTTTTGCAGTTTTTGTCAGCTCTTTGAAGTCACTTTATTCTGTTTTTGTAATAGTGTACTGGTTTCCTTATTTGAAACTCTCCACTTCATTGGGTTCTGATGTTAACTTGGAAAAAAGTTGATGAAAAATCCCCTTGCAGTCTTCTATTTAACCTCTTTATTTTAATCATTTGCTCTCAATGCTACAACAGTTAATACAATTTTTATATCTTTATATTAGGTTAAACTTTTTTTCAGAGAATATTAAAACACCAGGTGTTTCAGTTTTGCAACAGAAATGAATTGTTGGTAACAGTATTACAGCAATTTGGAGAGTACCATCTGTGAAAAGTGCCACTTATTTAATTTTTAACCTTGAAGCTTGCAGTCCTTAACACTTAGAAACCGTTTGTGTAAAGCTTGTTTTTTCCATTTTGTGATTTTCAATATCCAGAGTACAGTGTGTCCTCCATATCTGCAAGTGATTGGTTCCAGGACACCCCCCCCCCCCAAATAAGTCTCTTACATAAAACGGTGTAGTATTTTCACATCCTCCCATATACTATAAATCATCTCTGGATTACTTATCATACCTAATACAATGTAAATACTATATAAATAGTTGTTATACAGTATTGTTTAGGGAATAATGACAAAAAGGTGTATATATGTTCAATACCAAGCGCTTAATTGCTTTTTAGGAGCCTTTTGTTTGTACCGAAACAAAGGGTTTGCACAACACGCAAACAAGTAGCAAATGAATGAGATGTGAGGTGAGCCATGCTCAATCAATGAGTGTCGGAGAGAGACTGAGAATCTCTGAAATTGTAGGAGGCAAAGTATGCCTACATATTTCATGATTTCAGTGCTCCAAGAATGGCAAATTCCTGCTTTTGCTGTTTGAAACTTTCTGTTTTTTTTTGTTTTTTTTTTTTCATATTTTCGTGGTAGTTGAACCCGTGGATGCAGAACACAATGATAAAAAGGGCCGACTGTACTATACATATACCAAAATCCAAATCAAACTTTCTAAGCAGTTTCTGAAGACAGGCAGGATGTAAAAATTTATTTGTCACTGGTGCAAAGACACAACACGATTCAGCAGGGACCAGGCAGGAATCCTCATTAATGTCCTACTTCCGTGAGGTTCCAGATTTCTCCCTTAGACCAAGAAATTTGCTGCATGTGTCTTCAGCGTTCAGATGACATGACACATCATCTGGATGGGTGCTGGAAGTGGATTTTTTTTTTTTTTACTCCAGAAACATTATGTGTCCTTGCACTCTATGTTAGGGATTGTCAGTCCAGATCCTGGAGTATTGGTATCTAGCAGGTTTTCTGTCCTAGTTGACAAGTTACTATCGGCCTGAGATCAGGTGTGGTTCATCCAAGACCAAGTAGGATGGAAAACCTGCTAGATACTGGCACTCTAGGATCAGGGTTACCTCACCTTGATCTTTCTAAACACATTGGTCTACCATTGATTTCAACAAAAAAAAATCACATTGTGACTTGGCTCTCAGTCAAACAAATACATCCATCTTATAATGTCACATCCAGTACAGGGTTATTAGTCTCTTCAAATGTTATAAAATTCTCATGAAATTGACCACAGAGTGAAAATGTAGGCTGTGGGCAACATGGAGAGTACATGTCACTTCTCTCAATGGGAAAAAATAGTGCTGAAAGACACTGCTTTGCTAAAATTGAGCACTTGTTTTTGTAGTCTTTGATTACCATGGTATTTGTGGATCAGAATTGTGTTTTTTTATGGTGATATCCATCCATCCATTCCTTTTTTTCTATACCCACTTGACCTGTGCAGGGTTGCTGGTTTCCAGAGCCTATCCTAGAAGCTATGGGACAAGGAAGGAATAGCCCAGGACAAGCCACCAACCCATCACAGGGCTATATGGTAATGTATTTATTGAAAGACCAGGTCTCTTAGAGAAATCATTTAATTCAAAATGAGTCTGAAGAAGGGTGATAATGTATCCTGGGATGAATTATACTGGCTCATCATGTAAACTGGCAGTGTTGCAAAAGGGAGCAAAAGAAAGAGAAAGAAAATCTTGTATATATTTTAAGCATTTCTGGTTGATGTACCAATTTGTGTGTAAATGGGGTGTCATGACACTGAATAGGACAAGTGTGTCCAGAAAATGGATGGATGGATGGATGAATGGATGGATGGATGGATGAATGGATGGATGGTGTACCAGTTTTTCTGTTCATACTTTTTGGAATATATACATGTTCTGTGTGTTCTTCAGTTTTCAGTCCATTCATCCATCAAACCATCCATCCATCCATCCATCCATCCATCTTCAGACCCCTTGCCCTTTACATGCTGTGTGAGCATGGAGACAGGAAACATATGGCTTTGTTTGCCAGCCCACTGCAAGCCATATACACACAGTCATACACTACGATATATTACAATATTGCCCTACACCTAACCCTATGTTTTGGACTACACCAGGAAACTGAAATACCCCCAGGAAATCTATACAATGTGAAGAACAAGTGAAATCTCTAAGCATACTGCCATCAGGAAATTGCCTGTTCAGCATTTGTCATAAACTGCCCTCCAGTTCAGGGTGTACTCCATTAATTATTTATCCGACACTCTTGTCCAAAGCAATTTACAACTGAGAAAACAGGGTGAGCCCATACTGGAGCAGTTGGGGTTAAGGACCCAATGGTGAAATCACTCTGCCAACCACAGGATTTGAACCAGGCACCTTCCAATCATGGGCACAGACTCCTGACCCACAGCACTCCTGTCTGCCTGATGCTGCCTGCAATGCAATACTAGGTAAGTGATTGTAAAGTGGACAACTCGCACTGAAGTGTCGTCCCTGTGAACCTAACAATGCCCACATGACAAAACCAAATGTGAGTTTCTCAGTTATATAGGAATTCTTTCATTTTAAAATATCCCACCTGGCTTTCATATGAGAGGTAAGCTTGGGGTGAGAGTGCAGGGTTGTCCATTTATGTAGTACCCATGGAGCCGTTTTTGGGGTTATGGGCCTTCCAGTAATGTGATCACATTACAAGACCAACTGGGATGATTACCTGCTAAGGCATTTAAATCAGCAACCTTACAGACACTTCTGCCCTGATACAGGTTGTTGACTTGGGGTTATAAATTTGTACTAAGCAAGGTTAGTTGAGGCCCTCTTTTTAGCAGAGGCCCCAGCGCTTCAGCCTGGGTCTGCCTATGCATCAAACACCCTTGACTACAGTGAATAGTTCCTGGCTTAGTGTTGGGTTTGGTTCTGTTATGTTGCACTGTCTTGGCATTACAAACTCTGAATTTCCTGGTTCAGGGCTTTGATCTAGCTTAGTGTCCTGGATTCTCTTTGCTTCTAAACCCCTCCCCCTCCGCTTCAGGCTGTGATCTTGTCCTTAGCATTTCCTGTTCATCTCAACACTTGAGTATAATGCAGCTGTCTCATCAGTATAGCTTGCATGCAGCACCCCCAGTCCTGTCAGCCCTGAGTACTCAGAGACCAGCTTTTAAACAGGAAATGCCTGACATTTCCTGCTTTTCTGTGCATGTTGCTTGGAACTTTGTCCATTCATTAGTGCCTCATATTAAATACTGTTAATAAAATTCCATTTTAAAACTCTTATGGCTATAACATCCAGATTTTCTTCCCAAGCATTAAGGACTCCTTAAATCATTCTCTACATATTACAGTGTTTTGCTCTATTCATTTGCATTCATCTACTAAAGTTATATGGCCAACTGCTTTATAGTAGGAAGACCGCCTCCAGGGCGAGGGTGTTATTTACAGTAAAAAATTTGTCCTGTGGCACAAATGCATTCAGTTTTTAGAGCCTCGCAAACTTATATATGTCACCCTCCTGTCTGTGATCAGATAAGAGGCTTCAATGGAAAATGACGTACCTACTACCATAGGTTACACAAAAATAGAATGCCTGTATTGTCATTGTACTAAGCAAGTACAACAAAACTTCAGTTTGGTTTAACTGGGCCCTAAAACTACATTCCACCCCAAACTGCAACACTGGCTACTAAATAATGCCTGACAGGTCTTGTTTCTAGATTAATTCTCTAGATAATGTTTAAATCATATCTTATGAACAAACTTTATTTTACTATGTGAGAACAATACCACAGGGCCTATCTCTATGATCTGGAGGGGTGAATAAAAGCTGTTATAATTTTGCTGCAAGCACTCCTCTATAGTGATACTTGCAAAGGTACAAAACAAGATGAAGAAAATTATTTGAGATAGTCATCGTAACTCCTAATTAAAAAGTGAAAGAAGGGATGCTGCTTTCACAGTGAGGCTGTGGGTTGCAGATACATATCAGAGGCAAGGCCAGCTTGCAACGCACTGGCCGCTTATATAGGAGATGAGACCACGAGTTCTGCTCCCTTGGCAAAGGAGCCTGTTCTAGAGGTGAATACTGCAGATCCAACACTGATGAGCACCTTCTTATCAGCTCTATCTTTGTGAGATGCAAAGGGGCTTTTTTCTCGCTCAGCTGACAGCTAGTAAAATGTAAAATGCACCATGTGACTACCAGTGTGCTACCTCAGATGATGATTTAGTACAGCCCTGAAAGTACATCAGAGGCACATCCGGCAACTCCAAAGCAACCCTAATCACTTCCATCAACTTAAGGATATGGATAATGGTGATAAGCTTTTCTAATATGCATGCTGAATTACTTGGTGTGGGCCAGGCTCCAGACCACCCCTACACAAGTGATGGATGGATAGATGGATGACCACATAATCCATGTCAGGGGGACACTATGAGTTTCTATTCACACTATTCACACTATGAGATTCAGGTTTAACTACTTTAAAACTGAAAGGCTCCTGTGCTTAGCTAATTAGTTCAGTTCTTCATGTGCACTGACTGGTTTGTTTCCTTGATTGAAAGACTCATCTAGCTGTTTCATATTAATATTAGTAACACATGCATTATTATAGGAGACTGACCAATCAGCACACAGGGTGCACATATTTTGCCGAAAGTGAAACCCAGGCTTTTTAAATTGAAATGGTAGTTTGCAGACCTTGTCCTATAGCTCATCGTGTCCCCCCTGACATGGATTAAGTGGTCACCCTTGATGAATGGGGAATGTCTGTTAAGCAAATGTAAGCTACAAGGTGCTCAGGTGGCTCATTCACAAGGTGCAAGATCAAATCTTTAAATCATTACTGAACTGTTTGCGTCAAAGGTATTAAAAATGCCTAAATAACTTGCTTTGCATAAACTAGTTCTAAATCATATATAAGATGCAAGGCTGCTGTTACACTGTAGTGCATCGTCTGAAATAACAAGCAAAAAAGGTAAGCACATAATTTACATTATTTTGCAGATACTTTTATCCAAAACATCGCACTACTGAGAAAGCTGGGTCAGATAGTCCCTGGAGCAACTGAAGTTAAGGGTGTTGCTGAATGGTCCAACAGTGACAACACCACTGACCACAGGGTTTGGCTCTCTTCTCCGGAGTCCTCCATGCTCACAATCCTTCAGTCCAAGCCCATGTGAAGCTTTGCAGAACATACCACCAGCAGTGGCTTAAGTATAGCGTCATGTTTTGTCACAGTAATGAATGATGCTGTGAAACACATCTCAGGTAGTGGGCGGCCCACTGAACAGTTTGACTGGTCCAGGAAATTCCAGTCCCCCTCACCCATAAATGTCAAGTTTTGCATAGAAACCAAACATGTAGCCAAACTTCCCTGGGGGTCATCTGAGCTCTTGGTTATTTCAGCCAAAGGTGTTTTCTCATTCCTAGCAGCTCTGACTCTCTCTCTCCCTCTCTCTGTCACACACACACACACACACATCTGTAGTCAAAAATTGCATATTTTACCTTTCTTTGGTGCAATGGAAAAAATTTCCTAATGACTAGGAAATGGTAATTTTCATTAAACAGAATTTTTGCATACCGCTAAAGGGCAATACTGTCATTTTAATGTTATATGGAACAATAAGAATGCCTAAACAAGTTTTGAGATGTTCTTAACCAAAACTAAAGATAATTTAGTTGCATTGTGTCATTATTAACATATCTCAGTGTTGCAACATTAACAAATCTCAAGACGAAAGAAATAAATGATTGTAATATGTGAAAACATCTTTGACCCATTGCTGAAGTACTTTTGTTAATAATAATAAAAAAAAATCTTTCAGCTACATGCTCTGCCCATTTCATTGTCACGGAGAGTACCCTCTTCTGCAGGCTCACCTTCTTGGAGGTGTTATGACACTTTTTTTAGTCACTTCCAGGGGCTTGTATATGGGTGGTATATGTTTGAGGGTAACATCTCACTACTTTGAGTGCAGTCATATTTAAAGCCACTCGAGAAGACTAATGACTAATGAATGATTAATTGTATAATGAATGATTAATGAATAGATTGTGAGAGAAATGGTGGGAATGTAGAAGTTAGGGGACAAGGCAGAATATTATTTAAAATTGCTAGCTTGAAAGCTTTTACTAAATTTATATCTACTCTTTTTGCCTTAACTTACTATCAAGCAACACCTTTCTGTTTAATAAAACCCCTGAGGTTGAATTTAGTAGTTGCAATACATAATGCTTGCATATAAATTTCTTTAAACATTTTATTCGGGAATAGTGTATTCTGGAGTACTACATATTATAAACATCCATCCATTTTCTGAAGCTGCTTGTTCTATTCAGGGTCTATCATGGAAGCTATGGGCACAAGACATAGAATAACCCAGGATGGGGCGCCAACCCATTGCAGGGCACAGTATTACAAACAGCATCATTAATCTACCATAACCATTCATGTATTTCATTCAGTTAATGTATTTGTTCATGATTGGTACTTCAGTAGTACTACTTAGTCTCTAAGTTACTTTTGCCCCCTCATGTAAAGAGCTACCCAGAAATCTGTAATCTACCTGATGTTAATTCACCTTGTATGAAGATACAAAGTGAAACATTACCAGATTTATCAGGTATCGCAGCTGCTCAAAAGGTAAATATATATTACTGCATTTGGTGTCTTACGATCATACTGAGGCAGACACTTTGCATTTGAATTAACAGAACTTTAATTGATTACACTTTTCGAAAGTTCTAGGTGTGTATGTATTTCATCGTATATTTTTCCCTTTTGCGGTCAATTTTTTGATCTTCTGACACAGGAAAAATTGCATCTCACAAGTCTTGTTTCCTCATCACTCCAGTTGTAGTTTCCTGTTTGCGTATATTTATCACAGTAATATGTATGATACTGTGCTCTAAAATCTTACTCACGTGAATAGTAAAAAAAAGTAGTTAGTGACTATTACCTTTAACGTAATATCTGTTAACAATAATTAGTTGTGCGTCTGGTTCGAGAAACATTTCAAACCGTCGAAAACCACTAGAACAGCTTAGAACCACTGAAAAGGAAAGATACAAACATGGCAATCAGAGTGGAGAATAATTGTCACGATTGGAGGCGCGGTCCTTTCCTCTGCTAATCTTGGTCACAGTCGGCCTGGGCAAGCGGCGGATGGAAGCGTTGAGTCCCGCAGACGCTTAGCTCGGCTTGTTAGCACGGCGCGACATTGGCGCGCACGCGTCAGTTTCGGCTTGACTCACAGACAGTGCGTACAGTAACACAAACCGCCCTTCCAACATACCCCACCTGGTGTCTCTCAGCGCGCTGTTTCCCACTTACAACCCACCCCGCTTCTCAGGGGTCTGCTGAATCATAGTTAGCGATTATATGTCATATTGATCACAGTTTTACGGTAGGTAAGCAAAAATAGGAGACTTTTTGGTAAAACGTTTAAAATGTACCTAAAACATATATTAATTTACTGTAATACTGTTTAATAAAATAGTATATAAGTTTCTTTCTTCTCCTTAACCTATGTTTTTGGAGAAAATATTGGTGTTAATAATAAAAATAATAAACAAAAGGTTCAAACAAGATGAGTACAGGTTTTTTTCTCAAGAGGCTGTTTAAGGTACATTCGGACAGCATGGTTGGTTAAGTGGGACATGCCATTTTAATGACGTGGCCTGATTTATAGTCAATAAATATGTTTATTGTGAATAAGTATATTTGTTTCTTAATGTTTATTATTATGTCATCAAAACATTAACCACAAATTCTAACAAATCATTAATATAAAAAGCAAGCAGCCTAAGTATTTAAGAATCTAAGAATTTAACAGTGTGTGTGTGTGTGTGTGTTCATGTATGCATATGTAGGCTATGCACCTTAAAAACATTTCAGTATTTTATTATGTCATAAATAAAAGGCAGGTAAGTATACAAATTAAACTTAAATTCATGTTTTCATTTTTTCTGTTTGTGTGTGTACTGTACATGCCTTCCAACACTTGATTCATTCTGCGCTTAAACTAAAAAACTGAAATTATACAATGGCTTATAAGCAGCTATGAACTTAACTGTGTGTGTTGTTGACTTGTTCGGTAAGGGGGAAACCTCTCTGTGATAGAAGCTCCAACATCTTAGTTAATTCTCACTCAGATGATTAGAATAAAAATGGCTTCCTATTAAAGGCATGACAAAAGCCACTTACAGCACCACTGTTTTTTGAAGGGTAGGCATTGAAACAGACCATGCCCTAGCTAAAAAAACAACAAAGCTGCAGAGGGAACACTCCTGGCTTGCCTCCACTCTGTTCCCTATATTAATTTATTGTACCTGTCATTCTTTCATCACTCCATTAGTTGTACCTTTGTCTTCCACCTTTCCTCGGCCTATGTGTGCCCTATTTCTATCAGGACACAGGAGCAGGAGTCAGGGCAAACAAACAGGGTTTTATTCAACTCAAAACCAAGAAACCAGAAAAAAAAACATGATCAAGACAGGGAGCGCAGAAAACTATGGAATGGGCAGGCTACAAGTAGAACTGACATTAATGATAGAACTGGCAAGTACAGGACTGGGAAGCACTTAAATACATGACTAACAAGGGACCAAACAAGAGGCAGCAGCGAGCGGTTAACATGAGGGCTGGAATGAGAGGTGAGACAAAGGAAGACCAAGGGTGGCTCATTAGGACCACAATGGGGAGGAAACAGGAGGGCCAGGTACTGTAGGCAGGGTGTGACACTCTCCCTGTCTTGTGCAACAAACCTGTACCATTTTCTGGAAAAATTTACAAATTCTGAATTACACAGCTTCTCATACATGCTACACCTTCACAAAGTAGTTTTATTCATTTTAAAGGGTGCCCCTATTTTGCTGATTGCAGTTTTAAGAAAAATGAATAAATATGTCTGAATAGTAATAGATTCAAATTTAATTATCTTATTATTAGAAATGAAATGGATATTGTTGTTCAATTTGCATTGGTTTAGGACCCTTATTATATTTAAATCCCAGCAATTTGTATGAGACTTGCCATGATCTTCAGATCTCCCTCCAGTTCAGATGCAACCATACCCAAAAAATTCAAAGTTGACCAACCAGTTGCTGATATGTAAATATAATACCATTGACAGAACATTCCAAGACATGTTTTTCCATCTTGGATTTTATTATTTAAAAAGCAACACACGCAAAACCTTACTTGTCCCATTCTAGCTGCTGTCCTGCTTTTGTTGGCTTCAACCCTATTTCTTAGTTGTCATACAGTAACAAAGTATAAAGAATACTGACACATACACAAAGAAACCAATGCAACAACACAGCAATTATTAAAGTGTTACAATGCAGTCTGAACTATCACATTCTATATTCTATTTTGAATAGATATGTTTCTGTTACAAACTTTAATTGCATATTATGTCCATATCCCATTTTTTTATATTTAAAGAAAAATAATCCATTGTTCAATGTTGTATTGTTTAAATAAATTAAAATGAAAGTATTTAGGCTTGATGCGTGCTCTTTTGATTGGAGAAGACTGCATTTGCTTAATGATTCTGGCAGTATTAGCCACTGCAGTGAAGTAGCAAGGGGGCATGCTGGTTTTATTTGGTGAGGGGGGCATAGCTCTCTGTGGTTTATCAACTGAAAACCTGGCAGTAATCTCTTAAGTCACCCTAACCAACTCTTTTTTATTGTCAGTTAGAAATTTACATTAATGCTTCTTCCCATTTAGGTAAACATCAATAGCCTGAGCTCCTGCTGCTGGTGCATTGTAATGTCTGGCATTTGTATGATTATTCATGTGATATAAAAAAAACAGACATTGTAAGTCTTATTGGTCTTCTCAGCACTGTTTAATTAGCAATATCAAACACTGTTTGATGTTTCTTATGAATGACACAATGAAACAACAAAGAGGGTAAAAATGGGGCAGGCAGAACACTTATGGAAGGACTAGAACTACGTGTGATGATGGTAATAGTGTTTGCCACAGTTCAGAGGAACAGTATAGCAATGACTGTGAGTGACACAAAATGAATGAATGAAAAACCGTCATGGGCTGCTGCAGGGAGGGTGTACAGTAATTTCTAAACCTGGGCCAGCCATTCAAAAAGTATCTCTGGGGCTGTGGTTGGAAGAAATGCAAAAAAAAAAATAAAAAAAATCGAAAAGTTATTATGCAGCTGCATGAAAAATTCTCTGTAATTGCAGCCTAGCCCCCTGGAGCTTGTTGTTTGAGAAAGAAAGTGTTTATTCATTGATGACTTATTTATTCAAATGACTTATTTATTAAATTGGAAATGGTTTAAAGGTGTGCTTGTAACCGTTTTGCATTTCCCTGACCTTTACCATCTGAACATTGAATGAATTCTGTCAATGAAGGTGATGACAAGTATGTCCTTAACTCTCATAATATATTAATTGTCTCTATCCCATAGGTGAATAATCCAACAGACAAAAGATTGTGTATTACTGCATATTACATATTACTGCTTCTTCCAGAGATGTAGTTCATGCTGATTAATGCATTCTGTATTGCTACATTGTTTTCTAGCTTTAGGATATATACTTTTACTTTTATTTGAACTCCCTTTATAGGTTACTGAATGAAAATAGACACTTGTTATTTCTTAAATCTCCACAACATTGGTTTAATAAGGTATGTTGGGTGAATTGCGATGGAAGGTGAATGGGTGTATTTTTACATAACTGAAAAAATGAATGGAGGGGTGGCTGGGGTTTTGAGGGTTTTCCTTGTCCCGTTATCTCTGATTTGTATTATTTAGTGAGCTGTGCATTGAATGCTTTTTCCAATGCTCATACAGAAACCCCAGTACAAATTTTCCTGCCAAGTCAAAAGGTTCGGTCATTGATGAGGTCGCATCACCAGTATATTTTAGCATCTCCAGTATATTTTAGCTTTTTTAAAATCTAAGATAATGAGATAGAGGAGCTTTATAAATCCAGTTCTTTATCCCTTCGAAAATAATAGATGGAAACAATGAGCAAAAGGTCTCAACTTTTAAGCTTATCCAGCCATGCTTGATGGGGCATTTGGCCTGATTTGGGCTAATGGTTTAATACATGAAACATTTTGATTGACACTGCCCAACATACATATAATGTTACTTTGTTATCTGGTCTTCTGGTCTATTGGACAACAGCCTAAACAACAAAAGTAGAAATCTACTTGCCATTGTATTCTGTTTGGAAGAATGCTGTAATAGTCGTTTGTGTTTTTTTTAATCAATTGCATTTTTAATGTACATGGATTTGGTCCATGTGACCAAAACTGCATCTGACACAAATCAGGTAAGTCAGTTCTCAACGTGTACAGGACCTAAATTCCAGAACACAACGGAACACAAACAGAATGCACAGAGTCAACAAAAATGTGGCAAATATGTATGTTCTTGAATAAAATGTTTAAGAAAGTGACATTAGTATTTGACATATTTATGCTTTGTTAAATTGGTAGGGCACAGTGGAATTGGAAAATATTTAAGCTATGTGTAGGCTTATAGAACTGTGTGCGTTTTACCATGTTTAATTACAAACGTAGAGGAAATCAGTGAGACAGTGGACTGTGTGGACTCTTACCTGCTGTAACCACATGCTGTGAGCAGTTAGTGATGGTTGACAGATCAGGGAAGATCAGGGTCCCTACATAACTGTAGGGGGATGTGACCCACCCGCCAGCCCCCCCGGTCCCCTCTCTCATTTGTCCCCAGAGACTCAGAGCTTGTTAAGATCTGTACTTCCCTGCATTTCTTTTTACTTGTTGAGTGTCTGTGCTAAACAAGGTGCATTGTAGTTTTTTCTTTTGGGGAGCATTTTACTTAATACTTTGTAATCCTGTAACCAGACTGTAGAGAGGATTAGATTTCTAAAAATAGTGAGGTACTGTTCAGTATGATTTAGTCAGTGTGCGATACCTGAAAAACAAAATATGCTGTTAATTTCCAGGCTTCAACATGTTGGTGTGCAGTGGCCTAAGGAGTTACTCTGAAGGGATGTCATAAGTTGTGCAGGACATCCTTACAGCAGAATAGCTGTCTTAACTGATGCATTGTGTGTCTGAACCTCACAAGCAGCCTGAAAGACATTGTCCTAATCAAGGCTGAAAATTAAGCTCGTCCACTTGCCTGAGGTGAGTAATGTTGATGGTGGGTGAGTACAAAACACCAAACACTAGTCTGCTGGCTAGTAAAAACAAATTGCATGTTGGACTACATTTTTTTATTGAACTAGCCCAGTTGGTTAGTACCAAAAATTCTGAATTTTCAACCCTGGCCCTAATTCTGCTGATCTTTTTAGGAAAACTCTTGACACACCGGAGGGTGAATTTGTGATAAAATATCAAAATCAGAAAAAAATTAAGTTAAATGGCCACCAAAACAGGGCACTAAAAATAATCTGCAGGAAAATATCCATCCATTTACTGTATCCACTTACCCTATATAGGACCTTAAGGGTCCAGAACCCATCCCAAAGGTTACACACACACCATTCAGTACCTCAAACCTCACTTTATTAGCATTTTTGGGACTGTGGAGTACCCAGAGAAAACCCCACAATGATAGAGGGGGTATATGCAAACTCCACACACATGGAGTCATGGCAGAGACCGAAACCCATGTCCCCAAAGTATGAGGCAGCAGTGCTGACCATTGTACCACCATGCCATCGTCTGGTGGAAAGTAGTTAAATAAAAAGATCTCAATAAATTGCATTAGATTTTTGATTTATGTAACTGCAAACAAAATAGAATATTGTTATTGATGGTGGGGAGTAAAGTGTAGCATGTAGTGTCACACCTCAAGACCTGGGTATTTAGGTTCCCCCACACTCTTTGGGTGAGGAGTTTGCATGTTTTTGCTCTTGAAGTTCCAAAACAGATAGATAGATAGATAAACCAACACCTCTAAATTGTCTATAGTGTGTACTGTATGTGTATGTGTGATGCACTGGTATCCCGTTTAAGGTGTTCCCTTACTGGAAAACATTCAGTCTACCTATACAAAGCTCCTAAAGGTAGTGAACCACAATCAGTCCTGGTACAATATGACTAATGCATTCCTGAAATATCTGGCATTCACTAAAATCTAGGGCTGTCAAAATTAACAGGTTAATGCGGATTAATCCATCATCGTGATTCATTAAGAAAATGGTGCGTTCAATTTGCCTTCAGAGCCATATTCCGAATCGGATTCCGAGTTTTGAAGCCAGTAGTGATGGCATGCGTGTTCCCGTTTCTCGGAGATCCAAGAAATATCTTGGAGCAGCACAGAGGATCCCGAGTTCAGAATCCAAGATGGCTGCGCCCTTTATCAACAGAAGGGAAAGTTGTAGTTTTATACTGTTTAAGCACTACTTCTCATTCGTGGCTCATTAAATCGGTCGCACACACTATACCGTCCAACTTATCTGTGGACGTGTTGCTCCGGCGTTTTATACTTAAAGCACCGCGCGTAATGTGTAATCAACTGATATTGCTAACAATGGCAATTAACCGGGTTAGAATTTTAATCGTTTGACAGCACTATTAAAATCGCATACTAATATACCCATATCCAATGAGCCCATCCTGGGCTGTTCTCTGCCTAGTGCCTGTAGCCTCTGGAGTAGGCTCTGGACCCCCTGGGACCCTCCATAGGACAAGTAGTTTCAGAAAATGGATGGATGGATGTACATATCCATATGTCATATATATGGAAAAACAGGGTTAAATAGAGTTAACTTAGTACTGTAACTTTCACGTTATCAGCTTGAAAAGGACAACGCAAATGCAGGCTGTGGGCAAGTCAACAGACAAGCGGGGTGGGGCTGGACATGACAGTAACTTCTGCCAAATGAACTGAATTAAATAATAAAAACAGTGATACTAGTGGCTAATAACATAATTATATGCATTTTAAATAAGAAATAATAATAAAAATACATTAATAGATTAAATTATAAACATCTTAAGAAATAAGAAATTTACAGATGAGAGGAGGCCATTAGGCCCATCAAGCTTGTTTGGGGAGAACTTAACTAATAGCTCAGAGTTGTTAAAATCATATCTAGCTCTGATTTAAAG
>JAODLC010000140.1:21448410-21475567 GCA_026781145.1 Hippopotamyrus pictus
ATGCACTATAAATACCTTCATAATGCATTATAATAGTCAGCATAAGCCATTATAATGCATTATGAAGGTATTTATAGCCTCTTCAACAGTTTTGCTATTTAACTCCATCCAGTTCAGTTTCTAGTTTCAGTCTCATACCATTAGAGTTAGCCTTCCTAACATTGTAAACTTTTGTTTTGGACATTGTTCTTTGGACACTAAAATTAACCTCAAATTTAACCATGTTATGATCGCTACTGTCCAGTGGTTCTAAAACCTCTAATTTTCTAATCCTATCCTGGTTATTAGAGAAAACAAGAACAAGAAGGTCTTCCTCTGGTAGGGGTATTACCAAACAGTAAAAAACAATCCTGTACTAATTCCACCATCTCAAGTTCATTTACAGAAGAGCCAGAGACTGTCTCACACTGTATCCTAAGTAAATTAAAATCACCCACATCATTTTTATTACTCATAATCCTAATATCATCATATAACATTCTGCTTTCCTCTGCAGCTACATTAGGTGCTCTATAACAAACACTGACAATTAGGCCTTTTGAGCTTTTAGCATCTAGTTTTATCCATACAGCTTCTGTACTTTTATTTTTATCAGTGAGCTCCCTTGCCTGCAAGTTTTCCTTTACTTATACTGCAACACCACCTCCCTTCCTACCTATCCGGTCTCTACGGAACATGTAACCATCCATATTATATTCTTCTCCATCACTCTCACTCATCCATGTTTCTGTTATTCCTATAATGTTATGTGTCTGATGAAATTAGTCTCTAAATTATTAATTTTGTTCCTAATACTCCTAGCATTTAAATACAGACCACAAAGGGTAGGCCTTTTACAGTGCCCACTTTTAATATTAATTGGGGCTTTCCATCTCTCCCCACCTATATTCTTAACTAACCTCCCTGCCTCCCAGTCCCTAGTTTAAACATTCCTCAACTACTGTACTGTACACATACGCCTCCCCAATACACTGGTTCCCCTCTGGTTCAGATGCAACCCGTCTGGCTTGCACAGGTCCCCCCTGTTCCAGAAGGTCTTCCAGTGCCCCATAAACCTAAACCCCACTTTCCTACACCTACAGTGGGCCTTATGAGTCTCACAAGAATTGCTTAGTAACCGCTTCAACCAAATGTGCCGAACTCACTAATTTGTCAATTGCCAAGAGTCAGAAGTAATGATGATTCATAAATTACTTGCTGTATGTTCTGACCCTACTAGATCAGAGGTCACTAACAGGCAGACTGAGTTCAGGTTCTAGACCCAGAAGCTGTCCCATACCGACCCGGACTGATAGCCAAAACAGAAAGTTATGATTTAAAACCTGACAGGGCGCTTCTATTTTACCCGGCACAGCTTTTGTAGTCTTTTTTGTAGTCTTTTAGTGGTTTAGCACTGGAACCGCCGTTTCCCACACCAATGAACGTCAAACGCCTTTGACCGCCAAGCAAGACGTAGTTTGGCGTATAAACCCCTTTATTTGCACGAATGTGCCATTAGTGTTAATAGCAGCAGCAAAGCTAACACCCACAACCAAAAAGCCATAATGTTCCTAACAGAGTGGCTGCGCTCTCCTGAAATCGTAAAGCTGAAAAGTTTTCAAACACAGTATGTATTATATAACATGTTGGATAAACAGACATAGTATATTGATGAGTTCATGCTCGTTGAAGTTTCTGCTTTTTAACAACTGTATAAAGTAATGTTATTTGTTATATAAATCAACTCAGGTGAAATAAAAATTGTACGTTTTCAGGGTTGCTAAATCTCAAGCATCTGGCATGGCACTCACAATTTCAGACTCACGAAGGAAATCTTACTGCAAATCTATATTATTCCATTATAAACCTAAAATTATAGCTACGTCAAAAGTGTATTTACACGGTTAAATACAAAAGCAGACTATTTACAAGGTAAGAACTGTTATATATGTGTGCAAACTCCTCGAATTGAAAATCTCACTCCAGCCAGCTGGCCGAGGTTCTCTGTCGCATGACAAAAAAATTTTGTCAAAAAGTTTTGAATTGTACTGAATTAATTTGATTTGACAGTCAGGTATTTGACAGTCAGGTACAACTAATAGGCTACTTAAATATACATCACATTAAATAGTTAGACATTATGATCTTCCAGACCTTTGCTTCAAGAAATTTTCTCTAATTCGACCTCTTTAAATTGTAGCTGAATTCCCCTGTACTAGACAGTGGTCTTGGTTTACTTTGGGGCATGTTTTGAGCAGTTTTTTGAACAGAGAACACCTAGTTAGTTAGTTAGTTAGTTAGGTCATCTAGTTAGGTCAGAAAAAACAGCA
Source organism: Hippopotamyrus pictus (assembly GCA_026781145.1). Lineage (NCBI taxonomy): Eukaryota > Metazoa > Chordata > Actinopteri > Osteoglossiformes > Mormyridae > Hippopotamyrus > Hippopotamyrus pictus. The sequence continues at coordinate 21,450,720 of JAODLC010000140.1, forward strand.
AATGATTCAATGAAGCATCATTTTGGCCATCATTAGCCAGGAGTACTCTGCGATAGGTTGGCGCCCCATCCTGGGTTGTTCCCTGCCTTACACCCATAGCCTCCAGGATAGACTCCAGACCCCCCGCAACCTTGAATAGGACAAGCGGTTTCAGAAAATGGATGGGTGGCTGGATAGTTGTGAGTAGTGAGCCACAGCCACAATACGGTCGAGCATGCACACAGCACAAATACAAGGGATTATGGTATGCGGAAGGGCAGTAATGGCAACATGGCTACAGCCCCTGAATGTACAAAGCTACTATAGTACACATTGGGAGCACTACATTTTGCACCCAAGTTTAAAAGTTACTGCAAGAAGTGTGAAATTTCATGGTCACAAAGACAAGTAACACTTAAGTGCGGCTACCAGAAGAACCAAGCCATACCTGAACCATACCACTAGCGGTTTTCTATGGTAAAGTATGTGAACTGAACCATAATTGTGCTGACATGGCCCTACTTATAAGCAGGGCTGAAAGTGTGCCCAAAACAAGCTGGGTGCGTCACAAACATCCAGTGGGTCTAAATCCATGGAGATACCTGAGTTCTGCACATGAATTATCTGAAGGAAAAATAGGCATATATTATATATTATTCATCATTAGTAGTATCATACATTGTGATGTACCAATGCATTCCCAATAACTCGGAAACTGAAAATTTGCAACCTTCTACTTGAAAAGCACTATAGAACAGATCAACGGAATGGATTTGTGATGCAAATTTCCACAAGCAAATGAATATTTAAACTAATATTGAATAAAACGCAAATGCTAGCGTTTGATATTAACATAAGTTGGCAATTCTCACAGGCTTGCTAGCAGAAATTAGCAGGTACGGTATATATCTATATATTTTGTAATTTTGTGTGGTCCAAATCATTTTCAGTATTGTTTTTCGGCTTACGCGTCATGTACAAGTATATATATATAGTATATATATACACACACACACACACACACACTGTATATAGAAGTTCAAATAGATGTCAGGTTAAATCTGATATTTTGCACAAATTTCAGATATTGAATATAGCAAAATATGGCAAATAACATTAAATAGATTTAAAAATCAGAAATTATGTATTTGAGAGTAACCAAGATCTGTGGCAACAGTACTGCATGTTCTTTTGCTTGGTAAATTCTTTTCTCAGTTTCCTACTGTAAGAAAACAGCTAAAATAGGTATCTGACCAACGTTCTCATAATTGTAACCACACGTTATCAAATAACAGAGAACTCACTGTTACTAACCATCTTACTTTCTGTTTCCCTTGAGCGCTACTTGTATATAAGCCAAGGTTGCTCTTCCTTGAATTTGACCATGTGGGAAAACCAAAAGCCTAGATATCTTGCTATTTATGTTCGAGCTCAGCGTGTTTTGCAATCGACAATGTACGTTTGTGAAGAATGGGGACAGTCCCTGAGTCTGTGGTCAAAGTTCTTGTGTGAGTAAACGACTTAGGAGTCCTCTCGTCAGCAAGGTTTTGAGGTACTGAGAAAAGCCCGATTCGGCAAGTCACGCGGATTGCAGGCCGGCAACCAAGCTCGGGCAGGAATGCGTCACCCATTCTCTCTCCACCGTGGGAAGGCCACCCAGATTTATAATTCTGCTCTACCACAGCTACACTAAAATTCCACTGAGACCTGTCGTACTCTGCTCCACTGCATCACTCCCAATCTACACCACCTTAGATTTTAGCAACACTAATAATATGCATGTGAAAAATTTCAAAAGTTTCAAAATCGAATTTCAAAAGTGATGGTATAAATAATAGTACTGGTGAATACCTGCCTCATTCTCATTCTCTCTCTCTCTCTCTCTCTCGCTCTCTCTCTCTTTTTGTGTCTGTGGGTTTCTGTGCATGTGTGTGAGTGCAGCATGAAGTTTCTAGTTCCTCAGAAGTGTCATGGTTCCAACTTGCCAAGGAAACGCAAGAGTTTACAGAGAAATGAGCGCCCCATGCAAATGAGCACAATGTGGTGAGAGTGAGTCAGAGTACAGGGAGGTGACCCAGTCCCCTCACCCAAAATGGCCTGTACAGCACAGTATGAACTCTGTACAGTGTACCCTCAATCTTACTGCCTCATCCCCGCTCAGCCCGTAATGCTGTTTTCAGGAGGAAAACAACAAGAAAGCAAAAATGCTGTATAAGATTCTTTAAAGTCATCCTTTTATTCATATTTTCAATTGAACTTGTATGTGAACAGCACAATATTCACATGATCAAATGAGACAATAAGAGGTGGTCAGTGACCCAAATTACTTTGGCACCTGGGGACTTTCATGTCTGCTGGTTTGTCAGTTTGGTGGGTAATGATTGGCCTATGTGCCCCCAAATCATTCTCTGAGTGGGAGTATGAAAGAGGGTGTTTCCAAAAACGAAATGGGGGAATCACACATGATGAGCAACGCGGTGACCAGCTTCAGGTGCTGGGTAGTGGATGTACCCCATCTAATGATTACAATTTTCACTTTTGTCAACTGGCAGGGTCAGAACTTCCCTTAATTGCTGGTTTTTCTATTCTGTAAATGTGAAGGATCTGAGGGCTTAAACTTTACTGATATACTGTAGTACAGGAAAAGTTTAATCTTGGTGTAAAACTATGATATTATGTTTGTAAAAGTGTGCTAGAGTAACAATATCAAAACCTCTCATGAAATCACCTCACTATCACCATGAAACACACATGATCACTAACACACCTCATATGGCTATATAATACCTCATTGACTGTTAAAACTATATTAATTAATTAATTAAGTGAGCTGATTGTGAAATATAACCAATACATGGAATTGCTGAGGTGCCCTTAATTTGCATATATTAACATGTTAACATTCTAATGTTAAATGTACACTGTAAAAAAAAGTTAAGTTACTGCATTAGATTTTTGTGTTCTCAGGACTCAAACTTTTAAGTTTTGAAGAAAACCACCTATTATTTTATTCAGGTAATTTATCTTTCATATCTATAAAAACTTCAAATTTTTAGTTTTACATACTAAGAATTACAAACAACAAAAGTTATGCTGACTTATTCTCTTTTGTTCTAATGATTTATTTTTCATATGCGTAAAAACTTTTAAATTTGACATAAACATGCTAAGAATTCAAAACCGCAAAATATGTGCCAACTAATTATTAAAAATGAAGATAACAAAACCTTTCAATTAGCATGTTTATTTTCAACATGATAGTAATAAATAAGAGCAGATGCACTTCCAGGATCCCTGTGGGGAATGACAGCAAACTTAACTATGAAGGGCAGCTACCTGTTGAGATACCCAGGGAGCTGGAGGTCACAGGCTTTACTCAAGGGCCCCCACATGTGCTGATGCAGGACTTGAACTGGTGACCTTCAAATCCTGAGTAGAGAGGATTAGCTCACAGAACCACATGCTTAGGTACATGGAACATAAGCTGAATAAGGTGCTAACACAAAAACACTGTTTACAGTTTTATAACTGTTCAGAGTTTTGGTAGCATCCAAGTCCAGAGGGGGCAATATTAGGTCAGTGGGTTAAACCTCAATGTCTCTGACCCAAAGAATGCCAGTTCAAGCCCAACCCAGCACATGTTTGGGCACTGTTTTTGTACCCCTGGGTACTGCAATGAGTGAAGCCCTAATATGCCAAATTCTAATTTTTAAGTCTTTACACAGACAATAGGTTGGAACAACTTTTGTTGTTTGCAGTTCTTAGTATGTACAACTAAACATTTGAAGTTTTTATAGATATGAAAGGTAAATTATCTGAACAAAAAATAATTACTTGGCATAACAATATGTGGTTTTCTTAAAAATGTAGAAGTTTCATTTGCCCTCAAAGCTCAAAAATCTAGTGCAGTAAGCTGCCTTGAAATTTTAAGTTGTCTTAACTTTTTCTTTTTTACAGTGTACTCTTACTACCCAGATGAATAGTTATCAACATTTCCTTTGTCTACATAAGACTTTTGCATAGTACTCTCTATATGTGTGCGTCTGTGTGTGTGTGTGCGTGTGTGTAACGTTTTTGCTACCACCTTTTTCAGTCTCACAAAGGGAAACTCAATTTTATAAAAACTAGTCAAAAGTCTTGTATGGTGGTTAAGGTTAGGGCTGGGTAGGGGTTAAGATCGCAATGGTTGGGATTCATGTTTTTCCCATAGAAATGAATGGATGTTCTCTAAAAAGATATGAATACAAACATGCGTGTGTGTGTGTGTGTGTGTGTGTGTGTGTGAAACAAGCCCATCTTTCAGTTACAAATGTATAGATGACTCATTTAGCAGTTTCCAGTTGTTCAGTTTGTTCATTTGGCTGAAATGTTTCACAACTTTACTGTAAGAGAGAAACATACAAATAAACAGAAGCTGCAATTCTATCCCTTACTATCTCAACGAATTCTCTGCTTGGCAGATTGAGATGACCATGTATTCCAGGTTTTCGTCATCTTGACATGATGTTATACTATCCTTCACAGGACACTTACTGCATATTTTTTTTCTTCAGGCCTAGTGTGCATATCCATGGTATATTCCTGGGTTTGGATTTTGTCTTTCATCCACAGATTTGGTTTTCACAGACCATAAAACACAAAAACTGGCATGCTGTTCTGGGTATCCCCTGTCTCGTGCCCTGTGCAGTCTGGGGTGGGCTCCAGGATCCCCCACAATCTAGTTCTGGAAAAGTGCCTCAATGGATGTCTGATCGATCTTTCTAATTTTATCTTTTGCTAAAAAGCAGAAAAAATACCACAAAATCTGTATGTCAGATAGGAACCTTGGAAAAACCTTGGAGATGTGGGCAATTCCGTAGTGCAGTGGTCTTGAAGATATTAACTCTATACTGGGATATGATCACTGACAAGGACATGCATGGTATTACTTAAATGGAAATATGCCTCAGAATTATAGTAGCATAGATTCAATATATTTCAGCATAGATTAACCTCTGCTAGAGATAAACTTGCAGACTAATGGATCTAATCTCATTTTCTTTTTCCCACTTGGAACTTTTGTTGGATTCACTCCATTCGAACAATAAGGCAGAACAACTGTGAAGAACCCTACATATAACAAGCTTCAAGCTGAATGCCCTAATCCTGTGCTTTAGCAAATACCCAATTGTCTGAAACCAATAAACCAAACCAAAAAATTTAGCAAATAGTTTCTAGTTAGTAAATGAGTTGATTAGCACTACTTCCAGGTATTCTGAGGAAAACACAACTCTATGAGTTTGTTTTGGGCAAAAATGTAAATCACTGTGTACTGCATTGCTCTGAAAGGTTATGGCTTTTGCACACGTCTATGTCTGCCTATGATACATCCTTGTAATGTTCCTAAGACCTCTGTCTCACTTCATGACATTTGTCACATCCGGGTGTTCACTAACCCCCCACAGTTTGTATTACAGTTATGAGGAATGTAGCCACATGGAATGTAGCAGATGTCCCATCTCTGATGAGTTCTTTGGGAATCTTCTGTTGAAGAAACCATCAGGATATATTTAGATTTTGGTAAAAATCAGTGCCATGAGCATGTTTTGGGAAAAAATTTGGGTGGGATTTTGATAATCTCATTGGAGTTTAATGAAAGGCTTAGGTGACAACATCGTGATGTGATTCACTTGGCATTACGAGAAGCCCACCACAAACAGTTGCTTTGTTAAACTGCCACGGCGAAGGTCAGTGTTTCGGACTGATGAACCGAGAGAATGACACAGTCATGGATCTCCTCTGCCTCATAGATGAATTATAAATTATAAATATATGCCATTTTAAATTAAAAAACTGATTTGTGATATTTGAAGACCAGTCATATTGGTATAGAAAATAGTCTGGTTCAGGAGAAGTCAAGTAACTTTTATTAAATTACCACACATATCGATGAAACAAGTTATTACTGAGATTTTTGTCAGTTCAGATCATCCAGCAAAAGAGAACTGTAATTTCTGAAAAGCCTAAAAATTCTGCTAGTTCAGAAATTGTAAAAGAAACCCTCCCTGAAGCAGAAAGAACAGGTTCCTATCTTCTTACCTAAGCTGGAAGAATAGCAATCAATAAATAGTGATAATAAATGACAATTAATTCCACACAAGAGTACAATTGCAGCGGCTTGTTTCTCTTAAGGTTCTCTATAAAACCTTAGTTTCATAGCAGGCATTGCATATGCCTTGGAATGCTGCTTTACTATCATTCAAGAGGAACAGAACAGAACAGAACTGTGTAGGTATGTCAGGAGACTGAAGACACAGCTAATTTTAAAACACTTTAATTTTTCACTGAGTGAGATCTGCACCCAGAAATTTCCATCCCAGCAGGTAAGAAGCATTCTTTATTACATGTACCATTCAGAGGGATACAAAGCTGTCTTGAAAGAGTGAAATACATAAAGTAACAAATATGCAATATATAAAACATAAAATATACTTATATTAAATTGATAATATAAAATAACTGTAATCCATCCATCCATTTATCTAAAAATCAATCTAAATCTGGGTATACTATAAGGTTCATCATATAAGAAACCACAGCAAATTTTTGAATATAATTCATGTAGTAAGACATTGACTGCATTAATGTTAATATCTTTATAACTTTATGGGTAAAATCATCATCCTCCAATCCCCATATCCTATGGATCTGTTTGATTGTTTTTCCTAAATGATATACAAGCCACTATCAATCAAACTCCATCAGGATTACTTCAGTTTTAACATTTTCAGTGAATAGAAGACATTAAGTTATACATTTTATGTTATATGTTGTTCATGTTTTTAGAAAAATATATATGGTGGGTGACATGGTGGTGCAGTGGTTAGCACTGTTGCCTCACACCTCTGGGACCCGGGTTCGAGTCTCCATCTGGGTTACATGTGTGTGAAGTTTGCATGTTCTCCCCGTGTCGTCGTGGGGTTTCTTCCGGGCACTCTGGTTTCCCCCCACTGTCCAAAGACATGCTGAGGTTAATTGGAGTTAATAAATTGCCCGTAGGTGTGCATGTGTGAGTGAATGGTGTGTGAGTGTGCCCTATGATGGGCTGGCCCCCTGTCCAGGGTTGTTCCCTGCCTTGTGCCCATTGCTTCCGGGATAGGCTCCGGACCCCCCGCGACCCAGTAGGATAAAGCGGGTTGGAGAATGAATGAATGAATGAATATATGAATAGTCTGCAGCGTTGTAGTCTGAGGTGTTCTAGGAATGATCTCCTTCAGTCTTCCTCAGACAGGATGAGCAGTGAGATGGATGGAAAGATATTTGTAGATTAAAATCAGAAAGTTATTTGTCCAGTAGAGTAGATATATTGTTTTTGGGGTGTTTGTCTGGCCCACGTGCAGCTCTGCAAAATCAGGTGATGGACCCACTTACTCATTTTACCTGGTTCTTGTTCCCACTCATTATATAAGACAATTTCCTTTTATTGTGCCCAGGAAAGATGCCCATCCCCTTTGATGAAGTTTTGATTTGATTTTGATTTTTTCCTGAGCAGGTGGTGCCATGGAGAATAACACTATGGATTTACACATTGTGGTTAGGTGAATGTGTGAGTCTGAGTAGACTGCTTATCAAGTACACAGTAATGTCTGCAACTGATAAGCAGTTATGGGAGATAGACGGATATACAAAATCTTATTTACCGTGACAGATGGCTTAGATTAATAGTCTGCAGTGAGGTAACATACCCAATGAATGATCACTGTCCCCGATTATGTACCTAGAAATTAAAAGAAAACAACATCTTTTTAGAACCAATTCTGTTATGACTTGATGCTCAATGTGTCACATTGCGGCCCAAGTACAAGTGTAGAGAGAGCATGATGCATATGTAGAGTCAAGGAGGCTTTACTGAGGACCATCAAGGTAGATACTAACTAAGGGAACACAGACCAACACCCACAAGTCTGACCACAAAGATACAGATGCTCAACGCACTAGTCTGTGCCTAAGTCCACACGTATAAAGGGTGACAGAGCACAGGGGAGCCATGAAGGAACCGCAAAAAGGGACTGGTTGGATGTGCAACACTGTGAGGCAGCGGGTACTGCAGACACCAGGGAGAGAGTAAAATATTTGGCTGCGAGCCCAAAGGAAGATGCAGATTGAATGGTCAACACAGGTAATGACGTGAGGCGTGAGGTTGCACTACAACTACCAGGGTAATTGACCAGTTAATAAAATATGGAGAGGTAACTAAGGAGACATTAATGAGGGACACATGGAAGGTAAACTTGAAGGCCCACCTAATACTCCAGAGACCCAGAGTGCAGGACTAAGTGCGTGGATGTGACAGAATGTGTGTAACAGCCTGTCCCTGTTTAGATATCAAACTTTTTAAAGGACTAAAGTGTTAACAGTTGCTAAAATATCTAAATAAGTTAGTCTCATTATTAAAGCTCGCAGGGGAGACCAAATACAAAATTATATGATTTGTTAAAAGCATAGGACTGTTTGTACTGACAAAAGAAATTTGATCCAGGACTTGAATTCATTCCGGATCTTCAGCAAAACCCTTCCCCGAATGCCTTCATCAGTTTATTAAATCCACCTCTTAAGCATTATCTGTTATATTAGTTAAATCTTGGTTGTTATCATTAGTTCGGTATGAGGTATTGTGAGTTCATGCCATGCCGGGCATTTTCCTCATAAAAACATAAGAAATTTACAAATGAGAGGAGACCATTCGGCCCATCAAGCTCGTTTGGGTAACTCCATTGATTGTTAGCTGCCATTTGTGTTCTGTCCTTCCACCCGTTTCTTGACTTTACGATTCAGATTCCAATTTTGGTATTGTTCTCTCTGTTGTGATTTTCTAACTAATTTCCCAATGATGAGTTTGAGTTTTGGATATTGTTTTGGAATTGGTGAAAAAACAACCACTAGAATGCTCTTCACAAAGATCATCATCGTCTGATTCGTTAAAGATAGAAATCGATCCTCCGACAATGTTAATGTGTGAGTGAAAATATGAGTGATTGCAGGTATATAGGCACAATTTTATTCAGAAATGTACAAAAGTCTGGTTGAGGATATGTTAAAGAGAATCATGCATCAATAGCTGCTTGTCCAGAAGTGGAGAATGTTTAGTTTGGAGACCCTGGAGAGGTCATCACATTACATTTGTTTGGATATGGACTGTAATGGTTATCTGTGAATAGCACACTATGACATCGCTTCAGATTTTTTGACATAGCTACAAGCAACATTATAAAAAAGAAAAATATAACATTCAATTGATAGTTTTCTAACAAAGGCTATTAAGGGCTTTTTGTGTTTTCAATAGGGATACACACAAAAAAACAACTGCTAGTCTTTTGTGGGTCATTTGTAATTTTATTACTATTTTGACTTGTTAAATCAGATGGCCTACAATACATGGTCATTTTCCAGAACAAAATATTCAAAATAATTCAGACTTCTCCAAGTCCAGTTTGGGATGGGACTGAAGATCAGCTTACTCCATGGTATAATTTTCTTATTTACAATGCCAAATCCAGCAGCAGAAATCCGATATCTGATTTGGAAGGTCTGCTGTGAAGAAATGTATACAATAAGATCATTTTGGTGAAGGTCTACATTCCAGGACATAAGATCTTTAATTATTTGGATAATGTCTTCTAATATAACTCACTGTGGTTTTGGATTAGATAGCAAAAATCCATTAGGAGTGATTTTAGTTTATTTTAATTTTTCAAGCGGTTGAAAACTCCAAAGAGCAAAAAGCATGACCCTCAATCCAAACAGTTGTATATTATAAATTAAAAATAAAATGTGTAATATCTCATCATTCAAGAGTATGGAAAAATCAACACAATAAATGAAATGCAAATGTTTCACATTATTTTCATTTTCATTTGAGTGCAAAATTTAAATAAAATATAATTCTAAAATAACATCATTAAAAGCAGAATGTCATAAAATGCTGGTAGGAAACTGACTTAGACTCGAACCCCCACCTGTGGGCAAACCTCTCATCACGTCACTTTATATTTTAATTTTCTTAATAGTCATGAAGAATGAGCTGGGCCTGGTATCCATTAACAGTGTCTATTTCCTTCAATAACAAGGTTGTACAAATTTTTATGGTATGCTTCTCTATATTTCCTTTCCGTGTTTCATTCACCTGTGCCCAAGCAAGCACATTATTCAAAACAAATTATTTCACAATAAAGAAGATTCCAACGAATCCAGTGAATCTTACTCACACATGAATGTTTAACTTGCACATTTTTGCACATTACAGAATATGTATAGAATAAGCTTATAGTGGCCACAAAACCTGGCTGTAGAAACTGAGAAAATAATGCAATTAAATGGTAGATTCAAGAGTCCATAAATGCTTTTCTGGTCAGTAGAGACACAGTGACCCATTCCACCTAAGTTTAGCTATGTTCACAAAGGAGCTTAATCTGGAAGGAAGAAATGTCTAAAATCCTCTAAAAGGCCTTTCACCTAGACCACTCATTCTTATTTACAAAGACAGAATGTTCATTAGATTACAACAGACTCCAAGTTTATCCTCATAATCACATGACCCGATTCTTCTCGTGGGATGTGTAAACCAAAAAAGGCAGTATCTATAGTAGACAAAAACATTCCACATTATCGCCTCTAAGATTTCAAGTGGATTATTTTGAACTACATAACATCACATGAAATGCATAAAGACTTACTGAGCTATAGCAGTGCGAGAATAGAGATGTTAACAGCAAACACCGAAAAATACCACACACACGCTTTTCCTCTGATGCCTGATTTGCTGATGTGTCATTTAACACTACATACTTCTGTGGCCTCGGGCTTTGACTGGTGTTAGGATTCACTATATTAGAAATGCCACCTGTCATTGTAAATCGAACATTACTTTATATTTTTTGTGTTCACTCCAGATTTGCACCACATTGTTATACGCAAATTAAAATCACAATTCATTTATTTTTAGAAAGAAATAAACATCTTTAGAATAATCAAAAAAGCCTACAGTGTAATGAGCTCATTAATAAATTTTCACTAAAAAGGGATCTACTATATGGTGGTGCACATTTGAAGAACTTAATGTCTACTAAAAATACATTCAGTCAGAAGTAACTACACTGTCATCTGTGCTGTGCTGGTTTTTACAACAGTCCGTTTTCAATCAGCCATGTTTTAAAAATTCTTTCCCACTCTGAGCAGCACAAAGTGTATGTTTTCATATATGTGTGTGTGTGTGTCTGTGTATGTATATAAAATGTGTGTGTACATATACATACATATATATGTAAATACATATGTATGACATGTAATTTTTTGTTATTTTAATTCTCACACATTGCACGGATGCAAATTAATAACGAAAGGTTACATTTTTCAGTTACCTCTGTATTTATATTTTTGATTACACTGCAACATTATTCTTATATAAAAACCAAAAACAGGAACAACACAAATACGGTAGCATTATACATTAAATTTTCATGCTTTTTTGAATTAAGGACATTTGATTATAGTTTAAAGATTTTTAGGCAGCAGCAAACAAAAATAATAAACAGTTAATGTTTGGGTTAATTCAGTAATTTAATGTGAGCCACATCTGTAGCTGGCAGCTACAGCTTGAATTTAAGTGTCTAAAAGAGAATGTAAATTATTTTATGCATTTTTAAAAAACGGGAGTTTCTCATAATAATGATGCAATTTTATCCAATTAAAAATTACTGAGCAAAAAAAGTTTCATCTCAAATGTTTTACTTTCCTCACACACACACATTTTGCTATACTTTGTTTTCTTAGTTCTTCCTTTTTAGAAGTAGGATTTCATAATCTACTACAGTGGCATTGGGGGTCACAACAGCAATGTCTATTTACTGAAAGGCGAATGAGGGTCAGGGTTTATTATTAAGTGCACAATAAGTCAGCTTTTGTTGTGTTCCTGTTACAGTATTTCACTGAAAAAAACTTTCCAGCTATATTATAATCAAAATTATATTCACAAAATGTACTACTACTGTACAACATAAAATATTTTTTAAACAATCAACTCTGATTCATACAAACAGGGAGATTTTAGAGACTTCTTCGCAGAATCTTGATCTCCATGATAAACCCCTGTTCTCACAAGTGTAATTTGACACACTAGATAATATGTTTAAATTACAAATGAAAAACATGCCACACCATAGACTCAATCATAGGCTTTTAACAACAACAACAAAAACAAGATGGTGGTTATTTTTTTTATAATGTTTACTGTCAAAAATGTATGAAGGGTTTGGGAGGTTAGGGAATTTACTTGCTTGTCATGTTTGTTGTTGTTGTTATTGATCTTAAAGCAACGTATCAGAATATGAGAGGTGCTTTCGATGCCCCTCGGTGGGAGAAGAGAGAGCAAGAGAAAGAGAAAAAGAGAGAAAGAGAGAGGAGGGAGAGAGAGAGAGAGAGAGAATCCAGTGCTGCAGGAGTAACCGGGTGGCCCCATCCGTCCCTTTCAGTTCATTTGCTCGAAGAATTTGTAGGTGGGATTTTCATAGCCGTGGTTCTGCATCTTGCTGAGCTGCCTTTCTTCTGGGGACAGCATTGGGTCTACCTGCTGTAGAATACCAGCGAGGGACACACATCAGCCAGGGGAAGAGACAGGGTGAGAGGGGAAAAAAATATGCAATCTCATTCATAACTTTAAAACGGAGAAAAGAAACCCCTGTACCTCATAACTGACATAATTGATTGATGAAGAGGACAGAAGGAGTTTACATATATTTTGCAAACTCTAAAGGCATATGAGGTCAGGATGTGATTCCATATGAACTGAGTCTGGTCTCCGTGGACCTCAGTTAATAAACCACTAAATCTATTTCTCTAAAATTTCAATGTTGCAATATTGATACTAGTACTCCAGATACCAGAAATCAAATTCTTAGATTTTAAGCAATTAATGTGGCAATAAAATTGAAATTGGATTTCTGAGTGAATAACAACAATAAATTAGTTCTTAGGTCATATATATAGTACAGCACATATCTATGAATAAGAAAGGGCAGAAACTGGGGCTCAGCTCCCTACCTCGACTATACCATGGCTGATGGTACCATAAGGCTTCCTACGCACCAGCAGAAGACTGATCACCATAACCATGGCGATTGCCACAGCAACCACAAGTAGCCCCACCATAGCACCACGGTTAAATGTCTCCAGGGCATCTGGTTGCTAAATTGGTGAACAGAAAAAGTGGTACATTAATGAAGTAAGAAAAGGTAAATTATAGAATTGTGTATCGATGTTTGAGGCAACAGTGAAAAGAAGTCCCGAATTTGCTTTAATTGTGAAGGTTGGTCAGCCACAGAATCAATTTAACTTTCCACAAATTCCACAAAAGGAAAACAAAAGAGATTTGCTGAGACGATTCTATCTGAATATTTACCAGCTCATCTCTCTGGATACCAGGTGACTTGTATACTACTTGCTTGAGTTCAACAGAAGAGTTTACCTAGCAAGATACCAAAACACAACATTTGAAAAATGTGCACTATGAATGAACTGACAGGGACAACAATATTTAGGTCACTGTGTTGTAAATACTGTATAGAGTTTTTGCCATAAGCAAGAAAAGGGATTGATCTCTTCACCTTTTCTTCATACTCGTAATTTGGGACTTTCTCAGCTGTGGTGTAGTCATACTCGTCCATTCCAGAGACTGTTTCAGAGCAAAAAACAAGAGTACTATTATCACAAGAGCAAGATTTGCAGGAAAAAAGGTCATGTTTCCAAAACAGTGAACCTCCTGCCATCTTCTTCAGCAAAAACAGAAATCACATTTTGTATTCTAGGAACATTTGTTACTGGGTGTCCAATACCTCCACTACTGACCTTTCTTATTGATGGGCTGGGAATCTTTGAGAAGACAGAAAGAGAGAGTGGAACAAACAATATGCAAGGAGAATAAGAGCCAGTCAGTCACTCTGCTCACTGCTGTTGTCATCATTGAACGATACATATTCATAAATCTGACTAATAAGGCAAGCTCACACATTTTATTTGCCAGCATATATATTTCTGAATACATCATTCTGTATCACATATAGAAAACCTGTAGTATACTTGCATTGTGACACATGATAAGTACTTTTACTGATCAGTATATGTGAAACCTACATTCAATAAACTGGTCAAAGTAATGACTAATCAATAAATCAATTGATATCATTTTAGACTCACCAATCATTAGTCTTCAGTTTGCCCAGAGAGCAAACACTATAGCTGGCATGAGCATCTGAACAAACAAGAATGGAATACATACCAATGTGGGGTGGATATGGCCGGTTCTGAAAGGCCTTCTCCTCTTCATCCTCATCATCCTTCTCTTCCTCGCTCTCAGCTGGCAGCAGCTCCTCTGTGGTATGAGTCTCGGAGAAAGAGGTAGTCATCAGTTCGCTAATGTCTCCCTTCTCTGATTTCACTAGCTCTTCTGTAGAAAGAGAGAGGGTGAATTGTACTTGGCAAATTTCTAAGGAACAGTTAAGAGAAGAAAGAAAGAAGATGGGATGCAGACAGAGACAGACTCACGGATCTCCTCGTGCAGCTCCTCTGCTAGCATAGGGACCTTATAAAGCAAGGCCAGGCTCTGGTTCATCCGTTCCTCGATCACATGAAGGTGAGTATAGACCTGCACACAACCAGGAAACCAAAGCTTCAAAAATGGACAAAAACACCTAGAGTACACAGCTGATTGATATCTGTCAGCTATAAATTATTACGGATCTATTTTTTGTATTTATTGACCTATATTTTGAGATTCTAAGTATCATTGGGTATAACCCTATTTCTCACATTCATATTCTTCATGTCTAGCAACAAAATCTAACCCCCTGTCAAAATATTACCTGGAACTTCATCTGCTCGGCCTTCTGGGGGTCCACTGCCTCGATGTGCCTGTAGTGTCTCAGGGTGTGTCTGCGATCCTTCTGTTCTGCAGCCATGTAGCGCTTCAGGGCCTGGAGCACACGGTCTCGCTGTTGGGTAGATGGGGAAGAGATTGGAGTAGAAACAGAATAGGTTCACAATGATTATATGGATGGAATTCCACATTTCAAAATAGCCATAATCGATAATTTGAACAACAGTTAGATCAACTATTCAGGCTCCAGTCAGTTATTTTAAGCCAGCATACTGGTTCCTGCCTTTCGTCCCATCTGTCATCCTTCCTTTGGCTCACCTGGGGAGGGATGCTCTGCACGGCGGTCAGGTAACTCTCCAGGGCCAGCCGGCGGTTGTTGTTTAGAGTGGCCACCACCCTGGCTAGGTGTGTCTCCACCAACCTCTGTCTCTCTCCAGCCACCTGTTCCTCAAGGGTCTGAAGGACACTCTGGAAATGCTGGACAAAAACAAATGAGAGCATGTCACAATGACTTTTAATAACAAATCTTTACATCTCATCCTCCTTTCTCTTTTTTCTACCTCATTGAGGGCCTGGCGGTCAGACTTAGGCAGGTTCCTGGACTGGTTGTCAGCCTCAGCCCACTCCTTCATGATCTAAAGGAGCAAACACAATGAGTTACTGTCACACATGGCTCAGACGAAGACCTGCCTGCTCTGCAATCTCCATGCAATGTCAACGAACCTGTCTTTGTGACATGTCTGTTGAAAAGGCCACAAGATGCAAAAGGGCTTGATCAGTCAATAAAAATGAAACAAAAAGGTCCAGTCCCATACAGAAACTGGCACTAGCTGGATATTGAAGCAATCATATAACAGAGCAACATCAGTGCAACTACAACATGCTCCTCACCTGAGGAAAGAAACTGGAGTATGTGAAGGAAATCCACAGGAAGAGAGGGAGAGCATGCAAGCTCCACACACACAACAGGGGCAGAATTCAAACCCCCAGCCTTAGGGACCAGAGGTTACTGTACTGCCCACTGAGCCGCTGTACCACATGCTTTAATTAATCTGGCATCATTAACAAATCCATGCTCTATTCACTTCATTAACTTCCTCATTCTAATGCTCTGCTGCCCTTATGCTTCCTGTGAGTCCTATAGCTTCTCACCTCATTGATGCTTTTCATTCGCCTTTCTTCCAGATCGAGTTTGGCACGCACAAAGTTGGCATGCTCACTGTCATCACTCGGCATCTCGAAATACACATCTACCCCGTCGGTCGGCCGTGGAGTCGGAACTGAAAGAAAGTTTGGGGCATGAAAATGGTGAGTAGTGAAGATCTTGGCAATATAAGCAACTTAACCTGAACAAGAATAAGTGACAAGAAGTTCCAGCCACTCAAGGGTCAGAAATTGCTTTTCCTACAGAGGCTAATGTAGGACTGGAGGTGAATCACTGGAAGAAGAAGAATGAAAACTCAGGGACAGGCAATTAGATTCAAGAAGATGGTTGGTGAAAGCGCTTGAAATTGGGATGAATGATGGAATTGAGAATGTGTGCTTTGTATTTGACTTCCTGTCCGCCTAACACTTGGACAAGAAAGCATCTTTTTAAAAAACAAACTTGGGAGTATTGCAAAGTTAATCGACAGCCTGTGAATGTGAATAGCACTCACAGCTGTCTCCTCTCGTTAGGGGGGCAGTTGTAGCAGAGCCTCGGCTGGCCTGGCCACTCTTTTCATAGTAGAAGGAGTCCATGTAGTCTGAGGCCTGGTAGGTAGCAAAGTCAATGGGGTACTCATATTCCTCTCCATCCTTCACTCCTTCTTCCTCTTCCTCCTGCTCCTCCACCCGCCCATCCTCTTCCTTGATGTCCTCATCGTACACTTCAGCATCAGTGGAAGGGCTAGGGGTGGGAGGACTCAGTTTGGCCCTAGAATTGTGAAGACATAATGTTACTAATATCAACCTCATCATTCTAATTAATCGTCCATTTTAACCAAAGTCATACTAGTCATGTTTTTATTGTCATTGTACAGGTGGCATATCCCACCTTGCTCTCCCACGTGAGACACACACACACACACACACACACACACACACACACATACACACACATACAGGTGTGTACATACAAAAGCCAGGATTACAGTTAAGGGTCCTTCTCAGGGGTCCAATGCTAATAATTATTGTACTGGCCACGGGATTCTGGACACAGACGCAAATTCATAACCTGCATCCATCCAGCAAAAAGAGGCCACAGAAACACACCTGCTGCTGAACCAGGTGGTAGCCAGTGGAGCCTGAGTTTGGTACCCAAGCTGTAGGTTGTCCCCAGCGGCCTCGCCAATCCCGCTGGAGCTGGCCCTCCCTGGACAGCAGACATACTCCACCCCGCGGAAGTGGTCACCACAAGGCATGAGCATGCCATAGCTGTGCAGCTCCAGCCTATCTGCTGTGCAAGCCTGCACAGAAACAGCAGTTAGCATGGAAAATATGCATCCATTCATCCATCCATCCATCCATCCGTCCATCCACATTGTATCACTGTTTATCCATTACACTGTTGCAAAGAGCCCAGAGTCATGCCAGGAAGGACAGAGCATAAGGTTAATTTAGAAAGAGTACATCCTTTCTTAACTAAGCAGGGAGACAGAGGAATAAAAGTGTGACACAGAGATGAAGGGAGACCAAGGTGGACTGTGTATTTAATAGGCCTATGCTGCCATGCTGAGTGTCTGGGCTGCGCCCAGCTGTACTGTGGACTGTCTGGGCAGGCTGGGCCCACCTCCTTGGCGATGTTGTGCCAGTACACGGAGCTTTCGCAGGTCTCCATCTGTTCCTGGCGTAGGAATCGACAGCGGTCAGATACCAGCAGAGCCTCACTCACAAACTCTCTCACTGGTGGGGGGAAGAAAGAAAATTCCAATGAAATCACTAAGATCCTAAACCAACTTTCTGAAATTTACACCAATGTTGCCAAACTCATTGACTCTTAAAAAGGCATAGATTTACACAGATTTTAGGTTATGATGTAATTAATCAATCCCTTCAATTTAAAAGGAAAAATAATATATATCAATTTCTTTCAGAGAGAAAATTAACACAATAATATTTATGTGGTAAAGAGTAATATTTCCAGTGGCTGAACAGCTTCAAGTTTGAACTGGAATCAATGGAAACACCTGATCACTACAACAGCTTTGTTGCTCCAATCTCAGCCTACTTCAGCCTACTGTATGTGCAGTTTGTTGGTTTTATTTATTCACAGAGCTTGTATTCGGTGTAGATATTTCAAGGCCAGTGGAACAGCAGGGCACAGTGTATTGCAAAGAAATGTCAGCTGCACCAGCCTGTTGCTGCTCAGCACTGAATTTAACCTCCATTTTTCCGGCAGTAACTTTCGCTGCACCAGGGGCATCGGAAGCATTTTGAATGTGGGGGTGGGAGACACACTGGCATAAAACCAATATTTTATGTTAAATGTGGGGGTCCAAACGAATAATTATGAAATGTGAGGGGGACACATCCCCCACAGATTTAATGGCGGCGACGCCCATGGGCTGCACTCTACATTTATTACTGAGGAAACTTCAAAAGACAATTTTTTCTTTTTTTTAACAAAAGTGAAAATAGATATGTATGTATTTTAATGAAGTATTTAAATCTAAACACATACAGTCAGTCCTGCTACAATGTGTAATATAAAACTGCAAATCTGTTCTAACACGATTGATATACGTGGTGCCTGGGAACACAATTCGTTCCAGGAAAATGGTCATGAAGAAATTTGTATGTGAACCAAGGCAATTTTTCCCATAAGAAAGCACTGAAATTCGATTACTTCGTTCACAAGCCTACCAAATAATATTTTGTTAATTAATTTTCTGGGCTTTATAGTAAAAACTTTAAAGAAAAACACAATATAGTGTGGCGACGGGCAGACCTAGGCATCGCGGGAGCAGAGAGAGACACGGAGACTTGCTTGGCGGGGAAATCACGCTCTTTATTAACAGTCCTTAACCCTCGTATTGTTGTTAATGAGAATGTTAATAGTTGCATTTCCCTATTGTCGCGCATGTATTGTGTGTACCCGGTCCGATCCTCGCGTGTATTTAGCGTGTATAAATCTTACACCGTGTGTGCATCTTGCAATTCGGCATCTGACAACCTTGTTGTTTCCCGTCTGTGTATTTTGGTTCAGTGCTCGTTGGTTGTCTGTTGTGGTCCTTCTATTTACAACTGCACGCAAGGCATGCTGGGACATGTCGGTGTCGGTGCTACACTAGTATAAAAAAGGAATCTGGTCGAGCTATCTGTTCGTCGACCAAATTTTGTACGCGAACCAATGCATTTTTTTGGTCGTGAACCAAATTGTTCGTTGTCCATAGTGTTCGTGAAACGCAGGCATGCACCACTGTGTAAGTTTTTATTATTTATTTTATTTCGTTTGAGTTACAAAGTTTTGAGTCACTTTCCAGTAACCCTATTTTTCCCATTGGATATGTGTATTTTAGTATGCAATCTTAGTGAACGCGAGGTTTTTCAGGAACGCGTTAGTCATGTTGCAAGACTGACTAGGATTTCTTTTTAATTTTGTTGCCCCATTTTTATGATTTTGCTACCAAAGGACACTAATTAAAAACTTTCAAATAGTGTTTTTAAATTTTACTTTGACCTTTGATGGGTTGTGACGTTCGCTACCTGCAGAATTAAAAACATATTCCAAGAGGGGGCGACAAAGAACAATATCTGTTGCACTTAATGTCAATTATGCTTGCAAGAAGCTATGCAGCAGGAGCATGTCAAAAGCAGACAACCTTAATATGGTGTACTACTACTACTTCTGCTACTACTAATACTACTACTAGTAGTAGTGATAATAATAATAAATTGACAGATGTAAATTGACTAAGATGAGGATGGCAGCTACTTACCTAGACATCGGTAGGGCATGACAATGAATGGATGAGTTTGACAGTGTCCCCAGCCTTTCTTACACCAGGCAGGAATAGTCACAGGGTTTAAAGACTCTTCCACACGTGAAATCTGCAAAGCTGGATACATCTGGACACACAGACAGGGGAGGCAGTTAGGAGTGGAGTAAGGGATGAGATGGGAGGACAAACAAATAGAGGAAGGGTGGAGAAGAAGAAGCTGGGAGATAAGGGAAAAGAAAAGGGAAGATACACCAGCCAAGAAAAGGCACTAAGAAGGTGGTGGTGGGGGGGGTGTCATTTAACTGCAGGTAAATAAATGCCTTTTGTCTATGGAAAGCCTTGTAATGATTTATTTTAAAATAGAGAAATTGAAATTGTAAAGAACATATGACAGAATCTGTAAATTGCAGTGTTAGCGCTACAGTTTAGCACCACTTTCCTGCAAAATCTTCTTTCACCACAAGATGGCATAGTTTGCCTCAGTAAACACAGTGCCTCTTATTGTTTATTTAGGAGAGGAGTAACTTCAGATGGAGGATTCTGCGTTATTCTGACATTGATGGATGGGGACATACTTTATGATATGGGCTAGAGAGAAATTTAGGTGACTGGGGAGATATCAGTGTCAGGCAGAGAGCAGAAAAGAGATGGAGTGAGGATGTTTCTTTTTGTGCCCCGTAACATAGATGTATAAAAATTAGTCCCATTTGAAAAGGAAAAGGAAAGACCAAATTTTGCATTCCTTAAAATATATTTTGTTTTCTTTCATTCCATAAAAAGGGTGTCTTGTGCAGTATATTATGTGTGGTATATAATATAGCATCTTAAAGGAAGTAAACATTGATTACAAATGTTTTCAGCCCTTTTAATTGGTGTCAGGGTGTGCCATGCTGATTGTACCCGATGACTTAAGAGTAGCATCACACTTTATTACCTACCGGCGGTTGCATTTGGATAATAAGCACTTCTTTTAATAAGTTCTGTATGAATGCCTCTGATGTACGTAAAAAGGAAATTGTGAAATAGTTGTGCATGTCATGGAACTTATTTGATAGAAGTGATGGGTGTGTAAAGTATTGCACAATCCCATTGTGGGGCTGTGCTTGTTGAGTGCATTCACATGGTGGAATGACACAATCTATGGCAGGAAAAGAACATTGTGTACAGAAGAAGATAAGCCTCCCTTTGTACAGTGCTGTTCTTATGTACAGGCATTTCACATGCATGGAGATGTACCTCCTGGCAGTATGACAGGATCTGGCTGGGCTCCGTGAAGCAACCCTGCCTGCCCTGGGGGTCAGGCTCCCATTGGCTACTTTCCAGGTTCATGTGCAGAATCTGGCGCCCACAGAACATTGCGATCTGCGGTTCAGCTGCTTGGGGGCCTGGTTCATTCACCTCAGCCATGGATAGAGCCTGGAATGAGATGAGAAGGAGAAGGGGGGAGAGTGGGAGAGTTAACATTACCATTGTAATACAGGCTGAGAAAAATCAGGCTAGCTAGTAGGCTTGTTATTGACTTTGACTGGGTTGATTATAGTATCATTATATTATTGGCTCATAATATAAGCCAAAAAATGTCACTTTGCAAGGAAAACCTGGGTAAAGATCAAAGGACCAGTCAACTGGATGGATTTTATAAGTAACTAGGCCACCTCAAAACAATGAAAAATTAAACAGCCATAGTTTGAAAGCGATGGAGCCTATAAAGAGACAGATTTGGAAAATAGATTATTTTAATTTCAGGAGTCCTGCATTCACTCACAATTGTTTTGTATTCCTTCACAAAACTTTTGCATCCCCTTGCAACCACTTTTGTGTATCCTGTCTTGTATGCTAAGCACTCATGCATTTCAACAGCAACAAATCCATTGGTAATGGATGACCTTATTGATTTTTTACTATGAATTTGGCCTAAAATGCACAAATATAGTGTTATGGCTTCATTCCCATAGATGTTATTATGGAAGTTTTGCAAGAGAATGCAAAATTGTGTCAAAATTATACACTGTAAGTCTGTCCCCTTGGGGGCTATGTAGAAATCACTATGTCTGTATGCCAAAACCCTGCAATGACACAAGTGTGACACTGACTGGCCCACTGACATTAATTGCCCGCTAATGATTTTAAGTGTCAGGCTTGGGAAAGAGGTTAGGCAGCTCACAGTCAGCGTGGCCCTCACTTCTGCACCCCGAGACATCCCCCGGCCCAGCCCCATTCCCAGCCCCTCCCCAGCTGCTCACACACCGCTATCGATCCATGCATCTCCAAGCTCTGTTTTCAGGAGCACTCCAGGGACCCCAGGATAGAACAAATACCCGCATGTCAGGATGGTGTGCGGCAGGTGTTAAGACAAGCTCGTTGAACACTGGGCCACTACAGCGTATTAACGCTATGCATAGGGAGGTGGGGCTAAAAGAGCGACTGAAACACATTAGTCCAGCAGAGAAAAATACCAATTAACAGACCATGTATCACACACAAAGTTCCATTTGACACGAAATACAATTCATAATCAAATCATCAAGTACATTTCAGAAGTAAAGAAGCAAGGCATGGTTCTAGGGCTGCAAAAAAAAGATTGTTTTGATCGTTGATTAATCATGTGATCAGGAAATCAACTAATTGATTAGTTGGGCCAAAGCACAGGGTTTAAAGAAAAGTGCAAATGCTTTTTTATAAAAAAAAAAACCTCGAGGTATTTTTTCAGTTGTAAAAACACTTTACACAGTGTAGATATCTGTATTTAAAGTGACAAAGTGGCATAGAAACAATGATCCACTGTCTCCACCATATTTAGCTTGCTAATGATTGCAATGTTGCATTTTGAAACCTGGCTTATAAAATTTGCCAAATGTATTACTGTGATACCACCCAAGCCTACTAACAAATTTAAAACAGTTCATAGAGGTTTACCCATTTCACTACACTGCTTGAATTTGTCTTGGTTGCAATACATTTGCCCTTTGCTGGTCTGCCACTGCTGTACGCATACACCGACCGCAATCATCTGTGTCCACAGACAAATGCAGTATGTACACAAGAGTCTGGATGTTGTGTACAGAATGTAACAGCATATGGAAAAGGGAAGTATGAACTAGGCTTAAAATACCAACATTAATATTGTTAGGTGGTGATGTCATTATATGCAATTTACACAGCAAACCACAAAAATGCAACCAATCAATGACAAAATTCATTGGCAACTATTTTTATCAAGGCTATTGATTAGTTGTTGTAGTCCCAATTATTACAGTGACTGACCTGAGTCAAAAAGGCAAAAACTTAAGAGTTGGATCAAAGGGTTTGTGAAATTGCTGTGAAATACTCTGTTGAGTTCTGTTTTATATTCAAATGAAGGAAAACATGCGTGTTCAGACAGATGGACAGACAGTTAGATTCCAGACACTCCACAGCATGACACGAGTCATGTCTGATCAAAGGAGATCTTACACTGGTTGTCTGACATGAAAGTTTTAGAAGTCCTAATTCAAATGCATAAGGAAAACAAAAAAATATAATATGTATATAAATATGTAATAAATGTAACATACTCTTTCCTGGTATTAGAGTTTGCTTGGATAGTATGGAACAACTGAAGAATCTCTTGAATTTACATAAAGGCCTCAAGCTTGTTCAGGCGGGTCCCAATCAATGCGCTGAGAATTCATGCTGAATCTAAGGTAAAGACCTTGGTATTGAACATAATCAATCCTTGGTTGGTGATTTTTCTGTTCAGCTCCAGAATCCTGACTTATATGCCAAGAAATACTTTAACATTTGAATATTAAGGTATTTTACCATAAAAAGCCAATTTACAGCTGAAGCAACTAGATACACTGAATGCAGACCCTTCACATCACTGTACTTAGGTTGATGTAAAGCTTGCTTTCTCAAGAGTGGCTGCTCTGGGCTGTCAAAATGATACAGGCCAAGACTGAACGGACCTGCCTCTTTGACTTGGGAAGGTCAACGCCACAAGAAAGACTTCCGGACATTTGAGAAGATAACCTGCCAGCCCTCTCTGCCCCACTGCTGAAACACCCTGGTGCCCCCACCTCCGCCCTGTCAAAAATCAATGCTATGCGCTTGCAACTGTATCATAGCGCTCCTCCGATCGATAGCGAACCCATCTCAGTATCTCTCAAGCCGTGGGCCTAAAGCTACAAAGTAGACAGGCAGGGATGAGCAGTGATATAAATCCTTGACTCAGATTTAATGGAGGATTAGATTAAAACTTCAGGCCTCCAAAATAGCTGTGATGAACAAAGACAACCCTTCATGGTGGTTCTTTTTTTAAGCTGCATAATTCTGCCTGTAGCCAATCAAGCGCCTGTTTTGACCCAGTTTGGGAACAATCGGCTCTTCTTCACACTGACCCTGCCGTCAACACCATTGTGATTTGAGAACACAGACAGCAGCAATGAGGCTGCAAACATCTTCTCCAACACACCCGTCCCACCAGGCCATGACAGGCCCACTGTTCAAGTGCTGTGCAAGTCTAACATGCTATGCCTTGCCTAAGCAGTTGAAAGATGGATAGATGGATGGATGGATGATTAGAGCACTATGGCAGCCTTGTTTAGGTAAATAATCTGGATCTAAAGTATGATAATATACAAAACTCAAATAAAAATACCATAAGTATCTTGCAGTTGTTCTAGTATCTGAATTCAAACAGAAAAGAAAGGACATTAAAACTGAAAAGTAATCCTACATATCCTGTTGTCATGCTGTCGTTAGTATTTCATACTTTAAGATAAAGCCTTAAATTCAGATTCCCACTGGGGATTTATGCACATCAAGCAAGAAAATAGAACAGAAAAAAATCAGGAAAGACCAATGAGGGAAAGGAAGACAATGAGATGTGTAATTGACAGGAAGTTTGAGGGTATATGGCAGGGTTCTTCAACTCTGGACCTCGATTCCAAATCCAGGCCGTGTTTTCAGTTCTCCCAGGTAGTTGTTTAATAATTATTGATTCTGATTGGTCAGAGGCTTCACACCTGACTGACAGGTAAAGGAAGGCTGGAAAACCAGCA
>JAODLC010000140.1:21475667-21491309 GCA_026781145.1 Hippopotamyrus pictus
CTTATATATATGTGTGTGTGTGTGTGTGTGTGTATGTATGTATCACCTGTGTGTGTGTGTGCGTGCGCGCGCGCGCGTATCGGGGTGGAACTCGCCATGCACGATACAGAAAGCGGAGGACCATATGTAAACGCGCGATGTTGTGTAAATATTAAGATATATAGCATAAGGCTATTTATTTTGTTTAATAAAAGGACAATGTACAGTTCTATAGGAAAGGTAACCTTAAATGACTTAAATGTTGTGATCTGGCCATATAGAAAATAAAATTACTCAATATACCCAATATAATGGTGGGGGAAACACTGAGTTTATTTATGAGTTATTATTAATTTTCATTTAGGTATTTCTTTAGCTATATGTGAATGAGGCGGTCAACGCGCACTTCTGTGATGTCTTAACTTTCTCAAAGTCATTATCTACAGTCTACAAGAGTATGTCTCCGGTCAAATGGTATGATTTCCAGAGTTTTCTTCAGTGTCCGAGATGTAGGCTTATTAAGTTTATTGGGATTAGTAATTCTTTCATATACTTTGCGTAGTAAATCGTCATCACACCTTCTCAGATCTTCGTAAAATTATTATATTTTCTCCGATCTAGGCCTACATATTATAGCCACCTGAGTTTGGAGTGGTGAGGACATTTTGCACTGCTCAGTAAACACAGTTACAAGTAGTGAAATGGAGAGTGAAGGGCAGACAACTGCAGAGCCAAACAAACTTGGGTGAAGGTGAAGACTATTGCTACAGAACTGAACAATATTGTGATATTAGTCAGCTTTGCGCTGTTACACGTCTGAGTGATTTAAAACTGAGAACCCCCCCCCCCCCGAAATTGTATTTCTTTATTTTTTGTAAGTACTTGAAGTTTTATTTTTGTGTTAAATGTGTATATACCGATATTACATTAAAAATCATATCTGAAACCCTATTCTCTATCCATTGGGACTCTTTAGAAATCTTGGGTCAGACATTTAGGCTAAAATGGCTTTTTGCTTTAAAAAGGTTGCTGACCTCTGATCTATACTTAGTTATATGATTATATGTAATATGTAATGTTTAGCAGGTCAATGTGCTGATCTATTGTTGGGCTTGAGTTTTTCTTAATTGATAAAAGGTTTCTGATGACCCTTGGACAATCTTTGTTGTTGTTTATTGTTGGTAATTTTACGCCTCCCTCAACTTGCTCTTAAATACATGCATTTGCAAAAAGCAATCATGCCTTACCAAATAACAAATAAGAATATTACCACCTGGAAAATCCCTTAATGGTAAATGTTGATTGATTTTGACATTATGGGGATCACCTTTTTGGTCCCCACAAGAGGAAATTTAAATAAAATTTATAACTATTTTGTAGTTTAAGTTTACAGGACAGTATTTTACCGTAATCTAGTCAGCTCTTTCTATTCTTCTATTCAAAAAACAAACTAGACAAATAATTGTACCACTAATGTGATCTTAACAGGGCTACAATGATAAGAAGATGATTCACCGCTTATATGACTAATTTGTGGTTCATACTGTTTTTTGAAAGATAATGAACATTTCTTGATAAATACAGAAATCAGCATGAAAGAGCTTTCTGTCTTCCCCCAATGTTGACTCAGCCGAACAATTAAACTAGACCCCAGTAAACAATGGGTGAACAATGGGTGAACAAGGCTGGCTTAGAAATGCACACTCGCCTCCCCCACCCCTTCCCCCCAGAAGACACCGGCATATTAGACCTCTGTGCTGAAGGAGCTAGGCAAGCAGACAAGGGAAGCCTTGACAGCCACACACTGCAATGCCAATCTCATCATTAATAGTTGGCTGCTGACACAAGCTTTGATGCATTGATTGGTTTCCACTTCCCCTCCATGCTCCCAGCAGATCAACCCCCCCCCCCCCCGGCCCATCCTCTGTTTTTCCATGTATGTCATCTCGCTGCTTATTGAGGCAGCCTCTACTTCAATGGGCTTGTGCTTTCCCTCGCACCCCTCTATGACGAATTGCTATGCATCAGAGCCCAGCAGAGCAGGGCAAGTTTACTGACCAAAAATAATGCCATATTCTCCCAAGATCCACACGCACCCTGGACTCAGTATGTAGGATGTGCATTTGCATTTCCTTCCGCATAGTACTGTGCTGCCAAATTAAATATTCATCACCTGTCCCTCTTTTCAGGATGACTTCATGAAATGAAATGATGCAACCTCCTAATGCAGGAAAGCTTGGGAGCAGGAGACATGGGAGGGGCTCCTTTACAGTTCATCAACACTGCTTGCTGTCTGATCATGATGCGACATAGCCTAATCCAATTAACATCCCACTTAGTTGACACCCATTCATTTACCTGTCCAACCCTCTTCCATAAATGCACACCAGTACAGGGTCTCAGTGACTTAACAATACACTACAAAGTCACATAGCAAATCTCCTTTGAAGGATCACCAACTGCAATGTGTCTCACAGCAAAGACAACTGCAGATGGATATTAGCATGGTGATGCTAAATTTATGGAGGCCTGACTTAAGTCTGCTCAGATCCCCGAAACCTCTCGACACCAGCAAAGTCAGGGCTGAATCCAGCATGCAGTGGAAATGTGGGCTGGTCCCCCTGCTTATTAATAACCCTGACGGGCTGCTTATGCATGTAGCTCTCAGCAGCACAGATGGTCTGCTGGCGGGAGTGCCTGCTACACTGACCCACCCTCTCTGCTGATTGCAGCAGTCCCTAGACCTTCACACAGGCCTTGCTTGCATTTCTGTCCTGCGCAGTCCCCATAGATTTATGCGCAATTGTGTCTGTAGTCTGGATCATCAAAAGTTTTACGGGCATTTATCACTGTCATCACAATAATTATGCATTAATTCTTTTACCGTTTTTCATTTATGTGCCTGTCAAGGGCTCTGATGGATACTCTCTTTGTTGGCACGTGAGTCTTTGATGGTGTTTACGGTTGCTTTAAATTACAATATGGATTCATCTGCTGATAACTAATTATATCATTAATAGAACATTATAGCTGCTGACCCAAAACATAGGATTACCATACCTCTGTGTTTCCCCAGACATGTCCTCTTTTTGAGCCCTTGTCTGGGTGTCCAGGCAGTTTTTCAAAAATCCCTGGTTGTCCGGGTTTAGTGCTACAACCTATATGACTGAGTGTTGCAACTGGAGTATCAAGTGAAGGACAAGGTACCAAGTTTCAATATACAGAAGCCACTCAGTATCATCACGCAACGTTTGCAAGGCTTCTACACATGTTTACTTTAAAAATGAAACAATATGCACATCCCTGCATGTCACGCTGTGCATGATTCATGTCAACTTCTAGAAACCACTGGCATGTTGACACTTTGTTTTCGAGTGAACTGTGAACTGTGTAGACTTTAAGTGTTAGCTTAACATTAGCTTAGTATTTGTAAGTCTGATTATAGGATTTGTAAAACAAAAGTTAACTGTAAGGTTACCATACGTCCAGGTTTCCCCAGATGCAAATTTTCATTTTACAGGGTGCTGCAAAGAGGAAATTCATGAATATTCATAAGAGAAATGCTACCTGATTAGTTGGTGAATGTGAAAACTCATTAATGTTCTGATCCCTGGACACATCCTCTTTTTCGTCTCACTAGATATGGTAACCTATCATTAATGACAATTAATGATGAATTGGTGCTGATGAACTGATGACTGAGATACCAGGAGAATTTAAAATATCATGACCCCCTCACCCTCTGACCATTAACCAAAATATTGAATTGGTTGACCGGGCTGTGCTGTTAATCAATGCATTTTACCCTAATTGTTTCAGAAAAACCCAGCTGTTTGAACAGACAGCAGATGGACTATAATCATTCTGATACCCTAGAGGTCATTCAGAAAAATGGCACTGGTGAAAAGCACTTTCATGGAAAGAATGCTTGCAAAAATGAAGCACTGAATAATTTTTTAAGAGAAGTATAAAATGAGCACTGCTTCATTGTGTCGTCCACAACAACAGAAGCACAATTTTCTTCACTGACAGCTGGATTAATCCATTTATTGAACTCTTCAGAAGGTGCTAGATCACAGTGTCACAGTACAGGCTTTAACCCTAGTCCAAGTTTGAGGCCTGTGGTCAAGAGCAGCACTTTTCCTGGTCTCCTGGAACAAATTACGGTATATTGAAGAACATCATTAATGTTATTATGGTACAAATATCTGAATTTCACCAAAAGCAGTACAGTTTAAATTTTATTGAACACATTGCATTGTATTCCAGATTAATCAATCCTGATTTGTATAAAGATAACCTTTGCATAGTAAGCTGTTTATGACATAATGAAGGAGGCAGAGCTAAGGTGTCTACTTCATAAAATGGCACCATTCAGACCGGCCTACATAAAGAATCACACTTGAACCGAATAAGTCCCCTTCCCAAACAATCTCACTCCAGATCAATTGTACTCCTCCTTATTACTCATGCTGCATGCAGAGTCAGATAACCTCAGGAGGTCGGTATGGGATACAAGTAAGATTTTCTCTAATAAAATTACTATTACTGTACTACTAATATTATTATTTAACCTCCAAGATACTATATTCTTATTCATGGATATTAATTTATATTTTACATTTATAGCATTTAGCAGATGCTCTTATCTAGAGCGATTTCCATTTTTCTAAATTCAGGGACAGTCCCCCTGGAACAAGTTGGGGTTAAGGGTCTTGTTCAGGGACCTAATGATAGTAGTGCTAGAGGTGGGACTTGAACCTATTATCTCTTGGTATAGAGGCAAATGTCCTAACCACTATACCACTAAATGATTGATACTGATCACACACAGTGATAGGTTGGTGACTGTAGCTTTCCCTGGACGCCCTGCAACCCTAAATTGGACAAACAGGCATAGAAAATGGATGGATGAATGCCAATTATAATAATTAATACTTTATTAATCCCTGTGGAGACACTCTTTTTATGCCTCCCACAACTGACTCATTGTGGAGTAAGTTATCTGTAAAGAGCAGCCACCTGTAGTGGTGCCCAGGGAGCTGGGGGTTAAGGACCTTGCTCAAGAACCCACAGATGTGCTGAGGCTGGGTTTGAACTAGTGACCTTGTGATTACAAGCATACAGGCTTAGCCCACTGAGCCACACGCTGCCCCCAATGCAAAACTTGGGGGCATTAGACATGCAAAAGTAGATTCAAGGTTCATGTTATTTCTCTTAAACAGCCATTCTTTTCTCATCTTTTTTTTTCTTTGACATTGATCAGTGCTAAATAGTGGAGGAGACGCTACCAAAGAGGAATGCTCCATTGGCCATGAGGAGATAATATTGATAGTTCCATTGAAGTTGGCATCACGGTAAAAGAGATAGTCCTGCATCCTCTTGCTCTCCTAAACTCCCACATTGTAACAGAAGGTGTTGTGTGCGTCATGCACAAAGTGGGCTCCCTGACGTCTGCATGCATGGAGGAACACAGGAAGTCTCCTGTGCCTCTGAAAAACTGAGCGCCCTTTCCCAATGAAAATGAAAACGAGCACGATTTCTCACTGTTTTTGGCTGCTCACACTCCTACCAGCCCTTAAGCTACACTCAAATGATCAGCATCATGTGCACTAGTATTCGTGATACCATTGCTGACATGGCAGTAATAGACCTCAGTTAATGGGCTTGTGTGAACTTTAATGAATTTAATACATTGGTCCAGATCAGAGTTCTCTGTACAGCTGACAATTTGAAACCATCATGAAGCAATGAGACAAAAATGAATAAGCTTACCTCTGACTCCAGTTCTAGAGGATGCTTTTTACATAGTTTGTCCTCATCCTCTAAAGCTACACTAGCAGAGCGGTGAGTGTGCATCCTTTCTAGGCACACTACATATTCAGTGACAAAGGCTTGGCATCGTGCATGCGATTTGTGACAGCTTCTAACGCCAATGACACATGGCTACACATGGCTACAGCAAGTCGCTTGTTTAGGTACTTGTTGTAACTTGGGCCCAAAATAAAAATGGTGTATAAAGTAGCAAGCAATAAATAAGTTACCTGCAAAGCAAAGACAGACATGTAAGAACAACCAAACAATGCCAGAGGTTCCATGGTGAAACCATCACTTTGTCACTGTATACAGAGCTAAGCTGATAACCAGCCCAGTTGTCACAACGTCACCCAAAGGCATTAGCAGAATAGGGGCTTCTGTTCATGCTTTTTTCCACTGTTCATAGAGAAAATGACACAAAGCACAAAAGCAACCAAGTGCAAACAGAAGGCTGCTATTCTGATTGCTATTGCTTTAAAAAGGAACACTGCAAATCACTGCTTAGCCATATTACCACCTCTAACAGAGCTGATCCTTTGAACTCAATCTATAAATGAGTGTGAAACGGTTATTCCTTTCCTGAAATACAACACTTCTTTTCACAGGTTACTAGAGATTAAGGGATTGTGTAAAATTGGATTTTAGAGGATGAAGCTTTTTTTTCCAGCAGTTATTCATATCACTGGGGTTTGCAGGACAAGGGTTTCAAATCAGCCAATAAATAACTTGCATATCCAAATATACATTAATATATTTAAATGCTTTTTTGTCAGAATTGAAGAATGCGGTACTGAAATTAATTTTGAATTAGCTACAAGCCGCTTTAGCTGGCATTGACATAAGCCTTCTACTGTTTTCCAGGTTGCATTGTCTGCCTATTAGGTGGTTGATATTTAGCAAAATCATGTTGTCCTCTGGAGATTATGACTCTGTGGTCTTCCTAAACGTGCCTCGCCTCAGGCAGCCCGTTTGTTTCAGTACCGCTGATTCTCGCTGTTATTTTGCCTATGCCTCCTGGGCCATGCTGGAAGTTGCGGATGTGCTATGCAATCCTGCGACCCAGCATACTCCGATCTGCGTCTGCTAAGTTAAGTGTGACACAAACACAGACATTCTAGACCACAGGGCATCAGTGCTCCCAGGCCCTGGTGAGGAAGGCCATTTTGCCTAGTCGGAGGACTGAACACTGTAAATTTAGAAAACAAAGCAGAGGTAAAGGCCTCCGTTGTCAGGGCTATACTCTGTATGTTATCTGCCTTTGCGAAACGTATAATAATAATATTTAATTCTGCCTGCATCGTGTTCCCTCTGCTTCCTGGCTGCCCCCAATGGGGAGCCCACGTGACAGATGAGTCAGGTATGCAAATTCAGCTTTGTAAGTGTGGGGGAGGAGAGGTTTTGCAGCGAGTGGGGCGGAGGGCCATTCTCCTGGGTGCTGAGGCGTGATGGATGTGCAGCTGCAGCGCTGCTGCGTTCAGGCAGATAGCAGCAGGCGAACACTGAGCCCAGGACAAAGAAGGCGCTGCCATGCCTGCCAATCCTCACAAGCTTACAGTTTCTGCACTGTTGCATTTTGAGTAAAGGACAATAACAAAGCACCAAATCACATCACATGCCACATAATTGATTTATCCACTTCATAGGAATAAGAAGTGTTTACGCAGCATTTTTTATTCATGACAGCAGCCATTAAGATTAGGGAATGGAAAGAACAGTATGAATTTCTACAATTAAGGTCCTGAATCGTAGGGATCCAAGATACTCATGAGTAATACACTTCGAGATAAACTGCTCAGTATGACGTCTTAACAGATTTTTCAGTAGATCTTTTCCTATGGCCTCAAAGCAAACACAAACACACACAGTTGTGCTTGAAGCATACACACATATGTGTGTGTGTGTTAGTATTTCACCTCCTCCCTTCACTCCCTTCTTCCCTTTCTCTCTTAGCAGCATCATATGGCCACTCATGGCTGGTTGCTGTGGAAACACCTCCCACCGGAGCCCAGCTACCTTCTTTGTTACCGTAGCAACATACTCCCTGCAGAATTTCAAGTGTGCCACTCTCTCTCTCTCTCTCTCTCTCTCTCTCTTCCCCTAGCTATCCGCTTCTACTAATTGAGCATCACCATATATTTTCCTCATAGAGTCTCATTTGAGTACATGCTGGGTTTAATGTTCTGGTCAGTACATGTTTTTTTTTTGGTGTGTGTGTGTGTTATGATCTACACACATGCACTAATAATTACTAACTAAAATACAAATTTCATGTGTCTACAGTTCCTTGCAGTTATTCTTAATTAGACTGTTGAAATAGACATTTAGGTGTCATTTAGGTTTTTATTAAACTGTGACAAGTTTTATCATTTTTTATAATTTTTCACATATCATTTCTGCGTAGTTAATAGTGTAGCACAGTAACCAGCTTTGAGTACTGAGCCCTTACTTAATTAGTTTAGATTTTATCCAAGTCCCACTCAGCGACTGTCCTTGAGCAAGTGTATGGCACAGTGCATACATTTCTGAATTTTATAACCTGGCTGCAGCTGGTCACTGCAGTGCTTCAAATACTCTGGTATATTTCTGACTGTTCAGTCCTGCAAAATGAGGTCAAGGACTGACATATTTGTAGCAATGCATAAAATAAAAATGCACAGAATAGGTACAAGAATTATGTCGCACAAACAGCTGAGCTTGGTGTTCTAAAATTCAGGTTGCATTTCTAAATGCAGTTTAGAATTCAGATCTGTATTCCTTACATTGGGCATATCATATTTAGGCTGTTATTCCTCCACAGACTGTCACATGACAAAAATGACTGATCATATGATTATACATTTCATATGTGCTGCAAAAGAGAGAAATGTTTGAAATTTGCAGGGATACATTTTTGAATATTGACAAGTACCTTCTTCAGCTTATTCTTGTGCAATGCACAATCATAGGTTATCTTAAAATAAGGTATTGTATCCTATGTTTATTTATTATGTAATAATTGAAAAGACAGCACCAACTTATTGTAATAAATATTCACCAGCATTCACAATAATTAATTAGTTACCTATTGCCGGGCTGGATAATAGCTGCATGAGAAAATGAAACAAAAAAATATAATTGCTCTGTTATTTTTAATTTGTAGTGCCTAAAAGGAAATTCAGCAATTCATAATCAATAACACATTGCTCAATGAACATCTGCAGTCAAAGCTTCTTTCTTTATTCGTATATATTTTGCACAAAAATGAAATTCTTTGTGGTTTTCCTAAACCAAGAATTTCTGACAGCTTGGAAGATTAAATTTATAATATTTTCTATGGGACCTTTGTTGGACTGATATAATTGTAGTTCAGAAAAAAAAGTTTGAAGAAAATTTTCAGTGTAGAAGAAATGTAACAGAATTTTTAATATGACAGTAACACCATAATAATTTCTCTGAGGTCATCCAAAATCATACTGTCCCAACGTTCCATCATTTACCCTTAAGCTACTACATCTCTATCACTGTAGCCTTCTGTGTCACTTCTATGACTTTTGATGAGGACAGAAAAATGGTTTTTCACTGAAACAGGCTTTAAAGTTTTACTTAGTTCAACATCTTTGCCACATATGAGTTAAGAAAGATCCCATCAGTAGGACAGCTAGTAAGAGGCTTTGGCAAAATAGTCACATGTCTGTGGGCCCTTGAGCGTGGCCCTTAACACCCCTGCTCTGTGGGCACCACTGCAGGTGGCTGCCCTTTGCTGCCAAGCGTGCTCTCACCTATATATGTGTGTCTTCGTGTCATGAAGAGAATGGTGGGATAGTCAAAAGGAGAATTTCCCCATGGGGATCAATAAAATGTCATCATCATCCCCCCACAGTCCAAAGACATGCTGAGGCTAACTGGAGTTACTAAATTGCCCATAGGTGCACATGCGTGAGTGAATGGTGTGTGAGTGTGCCTTGCGATGGGTTGGCCCCCCATCCTGGGTTGTTCCCTGCCTCATGCCTGTAGCTTCCTCCAGACCCCCTGTGACCCAGAAGTATAAACAGTTTGGAAAATGGATGGATTATTATTTTAAGAGCTGGAACCCATATCTATCATTCTATCATTGAATTCAGTCCCATAACTTGTTTCTAAGTATCATAATTTGTCCCATCTCACAGGCCTGATGGTGAAATTAATGATAAGGTCAGTAAATATCAGTTAGGGGACCTAATCCCAACCCAATATCCAAACAACAAAAAAGTGCATGTGACAGAAAGAAATCACCAGATTTCCACAACCATGTCCACTGGTTTTCTCCAAAAACTGGGCAATAAATCTAAATTTTGTAATTTTAATTACAATTATGAATTTGACTTCTAATGATTATCAAAACGAAATGACCAACATAAAAAATTATTGTCACTCATTTTAATTTCACAATGTTCCCTGTTTGTTTTGTGTTAAAATACAGCACACCCCTTTCCAGCCCCTTTTTATTTGTTTCTCAGTTCAAGTACATTTAGTTAAAGGAAATCCACTATTAAAAAGTTCAATAAATGCATATTTCCAAAGTCATTGCGTAACTGTGTTAATCTTGATCTCAATATTGACTTAAATAATTGTGATTATGATTTTTTATATAATTAAGCAGCCCTAAAAGATGCCATCAGTGCCCTGAAAATTCTTATGCTTAAGAAAGCAGTTTTAAAGGGAGCGATTTACTAGTCTATGAAATGTGAGCAAAGAGGAGCATAATATTTGCTGTTATTTTCTCCTATTCTCAGTGACTCATTCATATATTTGCACGACATATTAATTTGAATATTGAACCTAATGTGATAGGTGTGTGTTAGGTGATTAAAATTTTTTTATTTAATTACTTTTTTTAATGCCACTCACTGGAGCTTCAAAAGCAATAGCTCACAATGCAGCCGAAATCACACAATGTAAAGTTTCAATAGTCTGAATTACAAAACAGCCCTGTGAATAAAAGATATATTATGGTATATTTTGCCGGTGGCATATGCAAACGGTATCTCAAAAATGCATCAAAGCCATTAAAGAAACCTGATAATCTTTTGGCCCTTAAGTTAATTAAACAAAGTTAAGTCGGCTGCATGTTTTAACAGATCTCAAATCCTGCAGAGTCAAATATTCGTGAAGGGATACAATCAATGCTCCCGAGTTCTTGCCTTGGTGCCGAACATGACATCACACAATGTGCTTCACTTGATATTTTGCTGTCATCTGTTTTTCATCTTATTTATCCATATCTTGTTTTTAACCATGGATTATCAATTATGATTAACGTACACCATAGATTTAACATTCTTTTGTTCCTAATACAGCACAAAATGTAAAATAACTTATACTTGCTAGTTCATCGATTTTCAATTTTCAACTCAATTTCTCACTACATCACAAAAAGCTTTTAGAAATCCAGATTACAAAATATATTTTTATTTCATATCCTTGTATTTTTTGTAGTAGATGTTTTGCAGTATAGGATTATTATTTACTGGACTTCTGAATGTATATGGCAAGCCTTGTGCTCACCCTAATATAAATTATTATTGACATTAAGGATTCAGATCAGAGTTAATGAACAAACCCCAAAAAATCTGGGTTAAAGCCACTGTTAGTGATCTGCTACTTCTCCTGATTCAAGGTTTCAATTTGCTGTAGTGATGATAATCAATTATAGGATTTAAAATGCCAAAATGCAAATAGTCAGGAAAACACACATTTGCCAAGATCGTCTTCAGACACCATATCTACAGTGCTGAACCTTAGTACAAATGACATCAAAACTTCATGTTACAACTTGTACCTACAACAGATCACTGCCATATTCTCATCCATAGTTTTGAGAGTTATTTTAGAATATTGCCAGTTAGTTACTAAATATATTTATAAATGAAAATCAATCAATTTGTAACCAATTAAAAAATCAGTGCAAATGATCATGTACATATCCGTGAATGTTTACTGATTGCTCAAAAAATGGTGATTTTATTTTATTTCTTTTTTAATAGAGGTTTGTGATATTAACAAAAGTTTGTTTAAAGTCTTGTAAAATATATCCAATTGAAATAATACGTGTACATGTGCTCATCAAGACTCAACATCAGAATATAAAGCCACTGATTCAAAAAGGCTATCCAACAAACTCAACTCTCAGATTAAACTGTATGTTGATGCATTTGTTCCCAGTCTCTCTTGTGCTGTTAGACTAGTAATTTGCTACAGCTTATTAGATTCTGCTTAGGTGTCACGCAAGTTCAGAAACCTTACAATCAATCAAATTCCATTGACTATCATCCCTACAAGACAAGTATAGTAATCCCCATGGCTTGGATACATTCCCAGTATGCCTCCTTCCCTGTCTATCTCTCCATAAGCCCCACTAAATTACTCTCTGCCTCTCTATTTCAACAGACACCTGGAGAGCAAATTATTTACCATCTCCGAAGAGACTTACATGTTTAAGTACTAGCTGGGGTCAGGATTCCCTCATACTTGTCAGGTGCATTAAGATTTGACAAAAACACTGTTAATTCTAATCTTACTTTTGTATTAAATCGCTGCGGGGAACTGTATCACATTTTAGATTCTTTATAGCCACACTGATAATTGTCAAAAACACCACATACAGTACAAATGGAGTATTAGATTTATACAGCTACAAGTCTTCGTTTCAGTTATGTCAAGCAAGGATTGGTGCTTGGTTTCCTTTCATTTCCAGTATCTACATATCTGTTTTAGAGTCTTATCAGAATCCTGAATTTTAGCTATTGGTACATTTCCTTACACATTTTCCTGTCCCCCCCAAAATTTAAAATGTTTATTGTTTTATGCATATTTTTGGAAATGGAGAATCAGTAAGCATCATAATTACTCCTTACATACAATGGTTGGATATTATGTTTTCATCTGTTTTAGCATAATGTCCAAAAATTCATGCTATCCAGTGCTACAAAAAAGTAAATTACCACATACAACCAAGTTCAGGATAAGTGTGAGGTATTTCTTTGATGATTTGAGTCTTTAAGGTAGGCAGTGTACTGCAGCAGATCGTTGTGTAAAACAGGGCTATTCAAATTACGGTCCTCAAGGTCCAAGCACTGCTAATTTTCCAGCCGTCCTTTACCTGTGAGGGCTTGAAGCCTCTGTGGCCAATCAGAATCAGTAATAAGTAAACAAACTACCTAGAACAACTGAAAACAAGGCCTGGATTTGGAATCCAAGAAATACGCCACTAAAGCTAGTTCTCCTGAACATCACAATGTGACTCACAATCTAACAAACAGCAACTGCCCAATTGCAAGCTGTGCATTGATGTAGCGATCATTAGCTCTGCCCACACTAACATCAAGGAAGGGAAAATAATGAAGTACAAGGGAAAAATTGTGATGTACAAGCACAGAAGACAAATATTAAGCTGACCAAAATACACAGGAATCAGATTGGGGAAAAAAGTGTAAAATCAGTGGGGAAAAGTATTAGTAAGCAGCTTGTTTTGCATTGTCATGTGAGAAACCCTGTGAACTGAGAATCAGTTGTGAGTGGAAAAGTATACAACCAGAATCAGCTGCTGTGCATATAGGAAAGTTGACTGACTAATGGTCCAGTCATGATCCTTGCTGTGTTGCCTAGACATCTGTATGTCAGCAAGGGGTATGTCTTTACATTGCATGTATGTTAATGAGATTATTCATGCTTGACTGTTATAAATTGATGTCAACATGACATCAATACTAGATAGAAGAATAGGGTAGAAGTACTTCTCATCTAAATCTTGCAGACACAAATATATTTTTATTCCTAAGGATTCTTAAAAATGTATGTATATAATCATTCCCTTATTTAAAAGGTGATAAACGATGGGTTAAGAACAGAGTTCTGTGTTTTGATGTAGCTAGGTTAAAAAGAACAAGAACTCTGTATAATACATGTTCCCCTGGGTATTATAGGAACAAACTGCTTGCTATTGCTGTTTTCTGTACAAAAAGAACAGACCTTAAAAAGAATGATTACTCTACACAGGAGCTCTGTCTATCATCTGCTCATTAA
Source organism: Hippopotamyrus pictus (assembly GCA_026781145.1). Taxonomy (NCBI): domain Eukaryota; kingdom Metazoa; phylum Chordata; class Actinopteri; order Osteoglossiformes; family Mormyridae; genus Hippopotamyrus; species Hippopotamyrus pictus. Next base: position 21,489,504 of record JAODLC010000140.1, read on the forward strand.
TTCATCCAGACAGACTGCTGCCTTTCAGCAACCTCGTCATCATAATTTAAGACACAGTCCCAAACTGAGAATACCACAATATCCTTATGATGCTGACTGCAGTTGAATTAGGCCCTGAATTTTGTCATGAGTCTTGGATGTCCATCTTATGAACATCACACTAAACCGATGCACAGGCGTCGTACATAATTTCTTGATGCCTAGTACTGGTGGACGTTATCATTTGTCATCACCCAAAACAGGCTATTGGGAAGCACTAGTTAATATAACTGTAAACAAACGTTAAATTTCTCTAGTACTAATTTATGCGCATGCTCAAAGCAGTCATAAAACATTATATGACAGCTTCTTGTAAAATCGGTTATAAAACATACCAAACAGGTTTATATCCTAAGCGATTTATTCAGGCCCAAAGATAACACGGCGTACTTAGTCTTTTAAATAATTTGAAAACGGTGGACAGTCTGATGCAAGAAAGAACATCGACAAATTTATTTCTCCATTTATCAAAGCGACATCCAGGATAGGACCCCCCGTCTCGCTAGCACCAGCAAAAACAGGAATAATCAAAAGCAAGCACAATTTTTACTATTTAGTTATGTTAAGCAATATAACTTTAATACATATTTGCAATTACTGATCAAAAAGCTAAAGCGAATTGGGGCTGAAAGGCTCGCATGTGATTTTATAAGCAGTGCAGGACTGAGATGTGCAAGCCGAATAAATAATTTTATTTATTTATTTTACTGTACCCGCTATGTTTCTTTTTGCCTAGCACAAATTTCTCCTAATTTGTTATTCTAGAAACAACAAAGACTACTCAGACAAATGATAATATTAAATTCGGTTATAATAACAATTATTAAATTGGAATGCATTTAAATAAACAACAAAACGGTTCAATTTCAGATCTTACCTCGGCGTTTTTCCAAACAGAGTGGGACAGTATTGTAATTAAAAGAGATAACACAGTATGTCCCATTTTTCTTCCTTTCCCTTTCCCGTCCTTCCAACTGAAGGTTCTTATATAAATCTGGTATATTCCCAAATCTGGGTATCTTTAAAGAAACTGCTGTGTGCCAGTGTCCAGCGGTGATATGTCTTCAGTTTTACGGCTTGCAATTGCTTGCTGCGCTCCAATCGCACCCAGGGATATTATGTGGCTTCTGGTACACTGGAAAACCAAGCCCTTTTTGTATGCCTCAACCCGACTCGTAAAATGGATTTGCTTCACCCGAGAAGCAAGGAAGAGAGAGATATCAGACAAGAGAGAGGGACGCCTACAGGAGAGGCGAAAAATGGATGTGGGAGTCGTGTCTGGGCGGTGAAGGACGTTTTATTTGCATTGACCCTAGACGTTATATCTGGAACATTAAACAGTTTGTCATCATTTATCCGATTTTTTTGTGTGCTGCACTAGTACACTGAAAAAATAGTCCGTTGGATTTACATAAAAAACATGTACATCGGTTGCACACAATGTTATTGTTTTTTCTTAAAACATTTTACCTATTTTAAATACATTTAATTATTTTTTGTTAAACAAACATGACTTTATGTTAATTTAAAAAAAATATTTAATTGAAAATGTAATCACCTATTTTTTATCAAGCCAATATAAAGTTGTTAATTTAAAGCTTCTTATACATACGTAATGTACAGTACGTGGTACCTCGGTACTCGAACTCACTAGAATTCAAATTTCTTGAAAGTCGAACAAACCAGTTTAACCTAGAACTCGATCTGAATATCAGAAGTCGAACCGTGAACGCTGACCTAATATAAATTGTACGCGCCAGGAAATGA
>JAODLC010000140.1:21491409-21501812 GCA_026781145.1 Hippopotamyrus pictus
TTAACAACAGTTACAACACGTGTACCAATAGCTGTGCAGAGAGTTGCCAATGCCCTGAATATTTCTTAAAAAGCACACTGAATGGCATTAGGACTTTAGTTCAGTTTCTAAATAAATGAAATGGAAAATCAACTTCTATTTGCATTTCTTTCTCGGCTTTACACAATACTGCAATGTTAAATAACATTAATATAAGAACCATTTTTAACTGAAGAACCATTTGAAAAGGGTTCTTTATTGAACCATCTGGGCCCACAAAGAACTTTGAGAAGGGTTCTTTAAAGAACCTTTTCCCCTTTAAGTTCTTCAAAGAACCAGAAAAGTTACCTCAAAGAACCATTTTTGATGGTTCTTCGTGGCACTTTTGTGGGTTCCTTAAAGAACCATTTAAGGAAATGGTTGTTTAAAAGAACCTTGGTTTGAAAGGTTCTTTATGGAACTAAAAATGGTTCTTCTATGGCATCACTCTAAAGAACCATATTTGGTTCCAGTTAGCACCTTTATTTTTCTGTGTGTACCATTCACACAACACTTTCACAATGAGGAACAACTCCCCATTTATAACACACATCTGAATGATTTCAGCAAACTCTGGCAATCCACTTGTGGATCCATGGGCTACTATCATACCTCTGCTGTAAGCTACACCACTACTTGATGCTTTGTTGGCAAGATGCACTGTAGATGTGTTGGGGTATTTTGACCTAACAGCCTGAACCACTTCCTCTTTCAGTACATCTAGGGGCACTGGGGACACATTAGATACATCAAGGGTAGATTTACCATAGGATGGTGAGTTTATGTGGAAAGCAATCATAAACTGATGTTTTGAAGCCAAAGTCAGAGGTACATTCCTAAAGCAACTTGTGTGCTTTATAATCTGCTTAAAGAAACTATGTTTGGCTTCAAATCGCATTGTCCAGAGTGCGACTAGGGGGCCAAAACTTCTTATCATTTGAGGGTAGTGCTCGACGTAGTGGTGCTTGGGTAAAAGTCTGACATCAGAGAACAACTCTTCATACCTCTGTCTATGCTCAACTATTTTGCTTTCAAGGTATGATATGGATTCATCTGTATGTACGGGAGCAACAACTCAACAATATCTTTTAAGTCCATCAATACTAGCCATGCTGGAAAATCTTCTGGCACTACCGATCCAATCAAAAATGGGAGAAACCTCAGTAAACTCCAATTTTCATGGGCATTGCCTCCAATGGTTTTCCGACCCAAGAGATTCTGTGGCACAACATGTGGTTTATTTTGTCTGACCATTTATAGGGGAAAGCCAAAATAGCTTTATTCAGGTCATCTAATGTAAATAACTTCTTTGATATCATTGAGGTCAAGCAGTAAGCCAGTTCGACCGGAACAATACCCTCAAATATATCATGAGCAATGTCAGGAGGAAAGCCAGAGACAACATGAAAATGAGACAGATTTTCGGTTAAAACACACTCTCTTTTCACTCCAAAGCAATGGGCCTTCTTCTCAACAGCTGCTTTCACATGAGCTCCATGAACCTCTTTAGCTCAAAGGCTAAAAGCACCAGATGCAACACTGCCAGACCTAATGTCGCAACTTTTTGCAGTGCAAAATCGACAGAAGAAATCACCTGAAAAACTTTCAATGAAGCCTGCAATACTGTGAGCCCCCAAATTATCAGCCACAACACTCTGCACTATACCTCTAACAGACTTGCCTAGTAAAGGGACATACACACCATGGTCCAGCTCCAGAGTTTTAAGGTCTTGAAGAAGTTCTAACACTTAGTCGTAACCATATATTTTCACAGACACTTTTGCAAAGTATTGCAAGAAAAATAGATGACAAAGATGAGTGCGAGCCAGGTGGCAGATTACCTAGTACCCAATGAACACCACAAAGCTTGTGTTTCTTCCAAGAGGTGCCCAAGGGATTGCAGGTTTCAAAATCATCCACATACAGACGAAGTGATATTCGTAATTCCTCAGCATTCAAAAATTTGTTTTCTTTTAAGTGCAAACCATCTTCAAACAAAGGGTCAAGCTGAAGGTCCTGCTGTCCTCTATGATTTTCAATATTATCAAGAACTACTTTGCAATTTAATATTTGCTGCAATGATTTTAGCAGTGGGACATACTGAAAGGTGTGTTTTTTTTGCGATCAAGTATGTAGGTAAGTGGTTCCACAACACTGAATTTTTCTTTGTAATATCGTTTACGTTGATACGAAGTGCTAAGAGGGCCACCTTTTTCAATAGCTATATGAACTGGGTTTGATGAACAAACTGCTATGGCGATTTCATTTATTAAAGAGTCATTAACTTTGAGGTTGTGGCGCTCAAGGATCTCACAAATCCTCTAGATGGTGGGAATGATGCGGAGCATAGTAAGTAGTCCAGTTCTTGTAATAACTCATCAATAGCTGTACCTGGTACATGAACTAAATACTCTAACTTCAACAAAGCTGCTGCAAGCTGCTCCTCAACTCTACTTGACAGTGCGTTATATTGGCCTTTCGAGTCTAGGGATATAACAGGAACTTCCTCTTCCACACATTCCTCCTCCTCCTGACAATCCTCAAATGAATCAACTAATGGTGATTGTAATGTACTGTACTTCTTGTCACAATACCAGGTTTAAAATCAGTTAGGGTGTGAGGTGTGTGTCTGCGACTCTTATCAGATTTAAATGTTCCATAAATACTGGTTTGAAAACTACAGTCAACGAACATGCAAGACACACTTTCATTTCTCCTCAGATGTTTGTTAATATGAACAAAGTACTCCTTTTCATTAGATAAATTCTTGTTTTTACATATGTGACAACTGAAAATAGACAACAACTTTTGAGTTTCATTAACTTGTATAGAATGCACTCTACTTTGATGTACAATTAAAGCATTCCATGTCTTGAATGTGCATGGGCATTGTGAATATGTACATGTAAAGTGGATGGTGCGGCCAAAATGTGGATGTTTGATTTTATAATGGTTAGGCAACCTACTTGCAACAGCTAGTGAACACCCCTTACATGGCCACATTACCTGGACAGAGATAGAGAAAAGAAAGGTCAGTCAACAGAACACACAGCCAACAGTGCTTTTCACACAAAATAAGACAATGCTTCTGAATTTCTTATTGTAACTTAAATGCACAAAAACAATTTATTTGCTACACCTAACTATACCCACATGCAGTCTAATATAACATTCATGCAATAAACTCCTCCTACCATTATCATCATTAGTTACAGGGACAAAGTCACACAATGGTAGTGACTTTGAGGTCTTTTGGTTCATAGTTGAGCATGTTACCCTCTAGGCTGCTATTCTCAGGAAACTTGAAAGCAAGTTTAAATAAGTCTAATACAACAACAAAAGCATTTGAATACTTACCTTTTACTACAGAGCCTTCAGAACAATGCTTAAAGCAATGAAATGTCAACCCAAGAACACCTAAGTAAAACACAATATATTTCAAATTATTTTATTATACAGTCATTTTTCCTTTTCTCCTTATTTTATCATGGTTATATGGACGGAGCTGGGCACCCCCACTATAAAAAGCTACAGTAAATTAATGCCACGAGCAACATTAATGGAAACCAAAATTAATTGGCGACACATGGGACAAGGAACTATGAACTTGAAATGCAAACACGACTTCAGCAATCTACGCAACGCATTGTTTTTCAGTGCGCAGCAGGCAGAAACCGTGTATTTCCAAAAAACCATAGTAGCTCGACAAAACTGTAATCAGCCCAGGGGATTCAGTAGGTCTAATTATTAACTGCATAATTTTTAATACTGGCGACCAACAACTACCGAATTTGCGTTCTATAAGTGCCCACACTATAAAACACACACAATATGCAGACAAATATTATTAATAAAATTATATTCACGGGAATGAGCCTAATACTGTACATGCGAAAGGTAACGTTGGATTAGCAAATTAGCATTAACATTGAACTCACGTTGTTCGACGTTAACTGGCGAACAAATATAGACTTTATGAAAACAAAGCGTCTAAAGCGACATCATATGACACTGACCAAAATTTGAAAATGTTTAATTGTTTGTTACCTGGTAGAAAGCTTTTCAGACCAACATTTATTCGTCCAACCACTAAGTCACACTCGCTGGTCCAACGCGTTTGAAAAAACTCTGTGAGACCCGAAATTCCTCTGCCCCTGGACACGTTGTAATAACAAAAAGAGCAAAACATTAGAAGTCCATGTAAATATACAGAATATAATACAACTTTCATTTATATTTTTTTAAATAAAATTTCGTATTATTACTATTGCAAAAACGATGCTAAAGCAAATTTGTGTTTGTATATATAAAAAAGTTAGTTTTTCGCTTATTTTTGCTTCGAAATCAAGAACAACTGAAGAAACGGTTTATTGTACATATATAAACCTTTATATATGTGATAAACTGTAATCGGAGTAACATTTCAGGCTATAAAGGAAAATCTCATTAGAAATGACTACACCAATTCCATAATTAATTGCAATTTAAAAACTATTCCGAGATGGAGAAATGCACATTTATTTGTTTATTAAACTGATCCTATATACAAAGCATATGATGCATATATATATAACCTGATATTTAGTTTACAGTGTATTATTATATTGTTATAAAATATCAATCTAAAGTTCAGATTCAATTTAAATTAAAAATCTAATAAATTAAAATAAATTGGCCTCCACATGTGCTTAAACTTTTAACTCAAATGGCATTCAAGCTGCGCTCGGAATTATAACATTTTAACCGTTTCAATAATATCTAATCAAAAATATTTGAAAGATTTAGAGTTGCCGCTTGTACTATACTGCGCACATGTCAAAGCCTCCGCTCTTACTGAGCAACTGGATGCATTCTTGTGTACTTCGCATTTAGAATGAAGAGATTAGTGGTTGTTGTTGACATACCACAGGACACGCTGCACAACAAAGAAATGTGTCCTCAGCATTTAACCCAAGTGATATTGTGATCTAGCAGGGGCCAGCCAATTCAGCGATCGAGGAGCAGTGCTTGGGGGATTCAAACCAGAAATCTTTCAATTACTATAGTGGATGCAGTTCCCTAACCATTAAGCCACCATTGCCCATTTTACTGAGATGCAGGCAAACAGGAGGGGCAAGGTGTACACGATGGGCAGGACGTGACAATTACTGGCTGGAAAGCATGCATTCATTTAAATTTGTGACTATTTATGGGTGTGTTTCCTGAAAGCGAAGTTAGATCTTAGTGAATAACGAACAAGACAATAAACGACGTAGGTAATTAAAGAACGAGCCAGATTCGCAAGTGCACGTTTCTCAAAACCTTCGTTATTCCAGAATGAACGAACAAACATTTAGTACTTTGTTGGCCTCTCTCCAGCCTCCGTGTAAGAAATGCAGACTGCCGATAAAATGAACATTAATCCCACGCATTTCAGGTGCGAAATACGTTATATGATTATCAATAGGAAAAGGAAGTAACATTTTTCAAAAGAAGCCATAAAACAACTGATTGAGTAGGTGGCCAAAATATAGTTTGATAAAATAATTACCTCAATGTTGTGAAGCATACTACACATATCAAGAACAGCACAGCAGCATTCAGAGGGAAATCTTAAAGCTTCCAAGGACTATGTAGGCACCAGAAGCACATCTTCCACATGCCCAAAGCATGCTCTACAAATGTCAAAAAGAGTAATTGCTAATTAGGAGCCTAACAAGAACCCTCTTTACAACAGTCAGTTGACCAGTGACTGTCTAGTCCTGGATGTCCCCCTGAACACTCTGTGGACCAGTGGCTCATACTACAAAGCGGGGTTACTGGCTTATCGGGGTAACATGTCGGATTTAAGGCAGCACAGTTTAAATGGACTTCATATTTGTTCACTTACTGTACATTTTGCCCAGACTACCTTAAATCTGACAAGTTACCCTGATAAGCCAGAAATCCTGCTTTGTAGTACAGGCCCCAGGTCAAGTAACTGTAGCTCCACCAGCATTTCGCAAAACCAGCGATTCTATGAGGATCGGCAGACAGTTTGACTCCTTGTGTTAATCCATTCATATTCGCCATTTTATTGTTGCATTTTACATGCAGGCTACCCATTATGTCTAATCCTAACTATCGGGGACAGTGTTTTTCAGGGGACAATGGCATGGTAACATAGCCTACAATTGGAGGGAATCAGCGCCAAGATCTTTCATTGGCTTGGCTTAAAAATATTTAAAATATAATGGAAAAAGTGACACTACTGAGTACATACAACAGTAAAAGTGTCCCCCTCACATTTCATAATTATTCGTTTGGACCCCCCCACATTTAACATAAAATATTAGTTTTATGCCAGTGTGTCCCCCCCACATACAAAATGCTTCTGATGCCCTTGTTTTTTATTACATTTAAATGCAAGTTAAACAATTACATGGTTCTACAAATTCAAAGTCAATGCTCTATCTTCTGGTCACTGAAATTTACTACTCCCCCCCCCAGGCACACACCTACCTCAGCAAAAAACTAAAGGCATTTTGTGTCAGCAAAAGATGAAATACATTTCTTGGTGCCTTTCGTGACTCAGTAAAAGAAGAAATGCATTTCCTGGTGCCTCTCGTGATTCAGCAAAAGACTACACTGCAAAAAAAATCTGTGTCAAAATATAAGAAAAATAAAAACAAAACAAGGAAAAGGTACTGAAATCAAGAAAAATTATCTGCCAATATAGTGATAAAATTTGTCTTAAGATTTCCTTAAGAAAAAAAAATCTTACACTGTAAAAGAAATTATTTTAAAAATAAGTAAAAACTTACTTAAATATATATAATCATAATGTCTTAAATCAAGTAACACTATCCTGATCAAATTGCATATTAATGATCCAAAAGACACAAAAGCTAGCATTTTATTCTTGTCGTATTTTCATAAAACATTATTTATTAAAAATATCTCAAAATTAGAATCCTTGAACACACTTTAATCTTAATATAGAAAAGTTTGCCTCTAAATAATCAAAAAAAAAACAGTAGAAACTGTTAGTTCAAAAAGTGGTCAGAATAGTGAGAATGCTGAACATAGGCTGTTACTCCCTTATAAAAGAAAATCAACTGCTGTGTGGCCATAGGAAGTTTTTCACTAATCCCCAATGAACTTTTTCCACTCTGATAAAGCTTTTTTGTAAGATGACATAGTATCCCGATCATGAATAGCATCCTGCAGGACTTCTGTCTGAAGTATGGACAGAAGTGTTGCAATGCATTTTGGATAGGTCAGATTAAATGTATAGTAATATGCTAGCAGGTAGAGCACACCTGTGTCGATGTTTTCTTTTTGAAAAGTTGTCACAGGAGTAGACCCAATGGCCAGCATGCAGTTGCTATCACAAACAGTTGAAACAGGAGTGAAGACTGGTCTTCGCAGAAGGTAAGTGTTTGGGTTTTCTGTGGGTTGCAACATAGAAAGTACAGAGTTATGCTGTCAGGAAATGCTGAATTTAAATCAGATGTTACGTCCTTTTAACTTTTAAACAATTTACGATTTTGTCATAGCATTTGCAATCAGATTTACGAATTGGGCAGGACCACCTCTATTACAACAGAAGTCCTTAAGCAAAATTCCTTTAAATGATTAATGATTCAGATGAACTTCACAGATGAGGCCTAAAGCATTCCTTATATTCACATTTATATTTATTCACTTATCTGAGTGACCTGCATTCAGTGATTACAGGTAAATACCACCTGAAGCAGCTTAGTGTTAAGTGCTCTAAAACACAATGTCAGAAGTGGGAATTGACCATGGGTCTCTTGATACCCAAGTGCTTTAACTATTAGGTTCCTGCCACCCTCATCTAAATACCACATTAAAATAATAGATATTTTACCTCAAGAACATACTCAAGTGCCTTCCCTCGGATTCCTCATCTTCTTAGGCGGTGCCACAGGTGATGGAAACATTTCAGGCAGGGCCTTCATCATGGCAATAGATTGTGTCACTGTTTGAGAAATACATTGAGAAATCTCACTTTACATTATTTTGCTGTGATGTTGGGTAGTCTTACAAAAAGCTGGAAATGCAGAGGTGTGTGAACTGTTGTTACTAAAGAATGATCAACATAATACAGTGCTACCTCGGTGTACAAACTTAATTCATTCCAGAAAGCAGTTCAATTTTAGAAAAGTTTGAGTTCCGAGGACCTGTTTCCCATAAAAAATAGTGTAAAAGTAATTAAAAGGTTCCCGACTCCTAAATATAAACGTATTTAACATTTCTGTGTGTTGTGTTGTGAATTGTGACTATGGCCACTTAAGGAAGGCAGCAAAATGAAAATACTGTGCTGAGATCAGTTAGTGGATTGTTATGGGTTAGAGCGAAAGAACCAGACTACATTTAAGTCTCAATAAAGTGTCACTGCTGTGGAAGACCCCAACAAACAAAAGTTCTCAGTCATACAAGTTCTTTTCAGGTCAGAAAAAATGAGACAGTTTAGTTGAAAAGAGTATTTGAGTGAAACACTGAATTGCAGTGCAAATTCCATATAAAACAGGAACTACCACTTGGTTCAAACTCTGAAATTACTGCTGTAAACAGAGGACAAATTTGGTCAAAAAGTAAAAAAAAAGCGATTGACCTCCGAATTGTACGAGTTCTGGAGTGTTCGTAACCAAGGTACCACTGAATTCACATATATATTTTCAATCTCTGGTCAAGGTCAAAGGCTCTAAAATAATTTCTGGACTACCTCAACACAGTTTTGCTATTATGTAAACTCTGAGTACACAGATCTGCAGCCTCTGATTACCTGACTCAGTGTATCAGCAGCTGTAACAATAACAACAACAGAAGTAGTATATTCTGATAAGAATCAAACCTTTGTCCTGTGTTGTTGGTGGTCTCAAAACCTTTTTAAAGACCCTGTAGAACTGAGTTTTCCCATAAAAGCTCTCCCAGTGGGTCTTTTGTTCACAGATAAAGTTTGGGTTACATTTGTCAAGGATGCAACGAAGTTTATCCATTACCTGGCAAAAGAAAAAAAAAAAACAACACAATTATAGTTAGGAACAATTATAGTTAGGAACACAGTTATAAAGAATACATATATGCTTAATTGATCTATTTCTCTGAAACAAGGGTATGCTTGTGTGGAGGTATTCCAGGACTCTTGTTTTGAAAGTTTGTAAACACCGGGGCCGGAACTGAGGTGACGGAAAGGAGAAAAGAAGGAAGTGAGGGGCGGTGTGGCTGATCGAAGTGGCGAGGGAGAGAAAAAATAAGCCGAGTCCGTGTGTTTCGCTTGCTGTTGTGTGGACCGCGTTTTGGTGGGCATCGGTGTGGGTTGATGAGGAGCTGCGCGGAGCTCGTGCGGCGGGATATTAGAGGAGCGTCGCTCATTGCGTTCACCGAGATGGAGCTTGCAAGAGTATTTGTCTCCGTTTGAACAGAGCTGCGGTACCGTGAGTTTTTTTTCATTTTTCTACCACAACTGACGTCGAGAAGGAATATACGACAGTATTTTGTTGTTCGCGAAACAAAGTTGGTTTCGGAATGAGTAATTTTTTTTGTTACAACTCCTTTGAGTTAATTTGCCATAGTCCGTTTCTTTGACGCGTTATCGCCACTGTGATGCGCGAACGGCATTGCAGATTTTTTTGATGCTGTTTTGACTGCAGGTTTTCCTGTTTTGAGTGTTGAGCCATTGCTCAGGGACTTGTTTCACTGTTTCATACGTGAGCCTTTTTGGACGTTCTACAGTGTCCTTATTTTAAGATTTTTTTTTTTTTGGATGAACACTTGAATAGGCTTTCTGAATCGGGAAGAGAGCTCGCCTTTGAACAAACCTGTCTTTATGTTTAAAGATTATTCTGTCCACCGGGAGCATTTGCATCTACTGTGATGTTTGGCTGATTTTCTCTGAACTATTCTTTCCTGTTTTTTTGAAAAGATAAGACTTGATATTGACAGGTTTCCCTTAGGGAACGGATTACCCTGCCATATACGGACGCTCCAACATCAGCCCAGTTCTGCCTTGAGGTAAAAGTGTGACATTGGGTTATGACTCCTATTCAGGTATGGTGATTTACATATAAACCGTCTGTGACCTGAAGAGTAAAAATTTACTACGAACTGTTGGCAACTGAATATCGTCTGAACTGGTTGAGGGAACGGTTTCCAAGGTTCTGATTGTTGGCTAGATTACAGCAGTAAACAGAGAGACTCTGAACACTAGTGTAAATCAGTATATATTTTTTTTATATATTATTACTTTTTCTGTACATTTCCATTGGTCAATTCACCTGTGAAGAGTTCATTTGTGTTCCTTTATTCCCTGTTATTGCTGTATTTCCTTTGTGTCTACCAACTCTAGAAATAAATTGAACTTCTGTTATCTTGGAGTAGGGGCATTCCACCTGTCTTGT
>JAODLC010000140.1:21502462-21515237 GCA_026781145.1 Hippopotamyrus pictus
TGTCTCTTTCACCTATGTGTAGCCAACCCCTGTGTTTATAAGCTTCAGAGCTCAAAAGTCTTGGCTAGAAATGTCTAAAATGTGATTTTTTTACAATTTCTCAGCATGTCCTTGGATGCTCTCTCTAGGGCGCTTGCTGGTTCTCTACCCTGGATCTGGCTAGCGGTTACAACCAAGTACCTGTTGCCGAGTCCGATAAAGCCAAAACTGCTTTCTGCACTCCTTTTAGGATTTTTGAGTGGAATACTGTAGAATGCCATTCGGGCTTTGTAACGCTTCTAGTACCTTTCAACGGCTGATGCAGAGAATCTTTGGGGATCAGCATTGTCAGTCAGTATTGCTCTATTTGGACGATGTGGTTCTCTTCTCATCCTCTGTTCTGCAGCACCTGCAATGACTGGAAGATGTTTGCAGCTGGAGGCTCTTAAAGCTAAACTGGAGAAATTTGCTTTCTTCCAGAAGGAAGTTGGTTATCTGGGTCATGTGATTTCAATCCAGGGTGTCTCAACAGACCCCAAAAAGGTTGAAGCAGTGGCTAAGTGGAAGAGACCTTCTAATGTCTCTGAACTTCGTTCCTTTTTGGGGTTTACCAGTTACTATCGTTGTTTTGTGAAGGGGTTTGCACAGTTAGCAACCCCTTTGCACAAGTTAGTTGCTGAGCTGGCTGGGACAAAGTCCCAAAGAGCTTCAGGCCGTACACTGGTTTCTGCATGGACTGCACAGTGCAAGCTCAGCTTTGAGTGCTTGAAGAGTAAATTGGTGGGCTCCCTGGTGCTGGCCCATGCCGACTATTCCCTGCCATTCCAATTGGAGATAGATGGAAGTCATGGGGCCTTGAGTGCGGTCCTCTCTCAGGAACAGGATGGCCTTATTCACCCTATTGTTTATGCTAGTCAGGGTTTCAGGTCCACGGAGCGTAAAATGTCAAATTATGGCTCCATTAAGTTGGAGTTTCTTGCGCTGAAGTGGGCCTTGACAGAGAAATTTCAGGAGTACCTGCAACCCCAAGTGTATTGTGTTTACGGATAATAACCCCCTTGCCCATCTCTCTACCGCTAAGATGGGTGTCACCGAACAGCGGTGGGTGGCTCAGCTTGCGGTGTTTGATTATGAACTGAAATATCGGTCTGGCACCAGTAACAGAACTGCCGATGCCTTGTCACAACAACATTTACAATCAGGCTCTTCTACCCCAGCTCGGCCGGGGACTGTTGCTCCAGCAGTCTTGCAGCAGATCCCGGCACCTGATAACTTTATTCCAGTATCACAGGCAGTTATTTCTGTTCTTCCGCAATATTCTTCCTCTGATTTGCAATATTTGCAAGAAGCTGATCCTGATATTGGTGGTATCCTGGCTTTTTGGAAGAGGAGGGAGCGTCCTACTGCTGCTGAGCGGGGTCAGCTATCATCCCTAGCCTTGTTGCTGTTACTCCAGTGGGACCATTTAGTAGACAAGGATGGTGTGCTGCATCGGAGGATTTTTCGTTCTGATGGGGGTGAAGAGTTGTTCCAGTTGGTCTTGCTTACATCCTTGAGGCCTGTGGTGTTGACCCAGCTTCATCAAGATCATGGCCATCAAGGCATTGAGAGAACAAGTCAATTGGTGCGGCAGCGGTGTTACTGGCTGGGAATGGCATCTGATATCGCACGCTGGTGCCAGGAGTGTGAACGTTGCCTGGTCAGTAAAGACACTCAGCCTGTTCCCCATAGTTATATGGGACACTTATTGGCTTCACGACCTAATGAAATTGTAGCCCTAGATTTCACCATTTTAGAGCCTGCACATAATGGGATGGAAAATGTGTTGATAATGACTGACGTAAATATACCCTGGCCATACCCACACGGGACCAACGTGCTGCAACTGTGGCCCATGTTTTGGTTACAGAATGGTTTTACGAATTTGGAGTCCCTGGTCGTATTCATTCTGACCAGCGTCATAATTTTGAGAGTGCGTTGATGCATCAACTTTGCATTTTGTATGGTGTTGTCAAGTCCACTACAAGTCATACTACCCCTTATCATCCAGCGGGTAATGGCCAATGTGAGCGTTTTAATTGGACCTTGCACAATCTTCTGCGGGCGCTCCCTGTCTCCCAGAAGAGGAATTGGTCAGCATGTCTACCCTAGGTGATATTCTGTTATAATACCACATCAATCTACAGGTGAGATGCCATACTTTCTTATGTTCGGAAAAGATCCCAAGTTGCCTGTGGACTTTTTGTTGGGCAGGGTCCCTGAGCCCATGGCAGGTACTGTGAACAACTGGATCCTGGAGCATCAAACCCAACTTCAGCTGGCTTTCGAGGGTGCAAGGGAGCGTCTTGATATGGCAGCGCGGCGGTGTAAGGAGCTTCATGACCATCGGGTGAAAGCTGCGCCATTACAGGAGGGCCAGTTAGTATATGTTCATGATCATGGGGTCCAGGGCCAGAACAAGATTCAAGATCTTTGGCTGAAAGCCCCTAGGCTGGAGGGTGTGGTTTACACTATTGCACCAGTTGATGCCATAGAAAAGGTCAGGCATGTCCATCGTATCATGCTTAAGCTATGTGTTGGCATTGAAGTGGAAGATGACCCTCAGTCCCCCATTCTAGCTGAAGAGGTTGCTACATTAGAGGACTTATTTGAGCAAGAGCTCTTGGTCCAAATGCCTGCAGCGATGGGCAGTAGTTGTCCATCTGCCCCAGTGGGTGCCTGCACATTTTTGCCGCGGTGTCCACAGTCTTTAGCTGCAGGGTTGCCTCTTGCTACTCCAATTCAACCTGGTGTAGGCTGAGGAATCTGTGTTATGGCGTATGGGAAATTCCTCAAGACCCTCTGCAGTCACCATTTAAGTGATGGATCAGCCAAGCACAAGTGGGGTAGGAGTACGAAGAACTACTAGAACCATGGCGGGCCAACATACCAATCCCCACCATCTTCCCAGAACAGTAGGGGGCGCTGCCTTGGGAACTGTGGACTCTCCCAGACCTGTGTCTCATGGGGTGGTGGCAATGTTTAGACCTTGGAAGTAATTCTGAGCCTAGTTGTGGTCGTTCATCGTCGGGACGACGATGCAAAATCCCGGGTTAGATTGTAGTGAGATTTAAATCTGATATTTGTGATCTTTCCAGGTACGGTTGATTTCGTTAACTCAATTAATTGTTGCGGCCAGCGTGGGTATATAAGGTCTGTTTTTGGTCGTGCTGATTACCGCCCCTCAGCTGATGATGTGGCTTCCTGTGTGACAATTTTCCTTTCCCGAAGTATGTGCATGTCTACTGCAGCAGGTAGGGTACAGGTGGCTGGTGTTTCATGTTCTTGGGAGGTTGTAATGCGCTTTTTGGTTGGTATCCTTTGCAGTTTGCGATGGTGTGGTATATCCCGCTGCTTGCAGTCGTTTCTGTTGTAAGGTTATCTCTTTAGTACCGCTTGCAATCAATCAGGTATGTGTCCTTTCTTTTTAATGGGGAAATTTGGGTAGTTGAGGCATGTTTAATAACCTATTTTTATTTGTAGTGAATTGTGACTTGGAGTGTTCCTGGATCAACATGAGCCAGGCAATCAGATGGATACTAAGCCACTACAATTGCTGCTGTTTTGTCAGGGATTTGTTTTAGTTTTGGTTATTTTGGTTTATTGCTGTTTTGGCGTTTCCTTTATCTAATTTGGTTTATGTTAATAGTGGGTTTTGTTACTTGGCGGCCGATTTTTAAATTTTTGTATATTGTATGTGTTTTCTTTTTTCTCCTGTAAGAACGTGCCTTTGGGGAGGCTTGGGATCGGGGGGAGGGGGATCCGTTTGGGGGCATGTTGCGGTGATGCCAAGTGTGTGTGTGTGGTTGCTGTGCCTCTTTTGCTTACTTCCGCGTGTGTGGTGACCCCTGGAGTATACTTTGTTAGCTTGCCATTCCAAGGTAGTAGTTGTATTTTGCAGTTTCTTTTTTTTCATTTTAACTTTATTGATTTATATTACCTGTGGTTATTTTGAAGTGGTCTTTCTTTTAACGTTTGGGGTTTCTTTGGAGTGCTTAAAAAAAGAATAAAGGGACTGTTCATGGTCTTCATGTCTCCTGTGCAGTGGATCTGTGTCCTTTTAAATTGGAGTGGGTTGTAATCCCTTGCACTTGATTCTCTGGGTGAAATTCCCGGAGTGGCGTAGTCGGGTTCACAAATCGCTAATTTTTCGATGCCAGACATTTGCGCAATATACGGCACCATTAGTTAGAAGTAACCCACAACCGAGAGTGAATAAGATAAAAATAGACACATAAATAAGATCTGTTATAAATTATTTTTGTACATAAGAAAATTATTTTATTGCTTTTAATATTTTATTATTTTTGCACTGCAAGGGACTGCACACAATTTTCGTTATACTTTTGTATAATGACAATAAAGTTTCTGATTCTGATTCTGATTCTTGAGTGACTGCTCCGGAAAGCAGGAAGTAAACAAAACGAGAGTGAACTTGGCACATGCACTGGTATAATATAAACCCCTAACTGTTGACGAATATGGTATGAACTGTAATCTTCACATTTCCCAAAAACATACACTGATATATTTATTTTACAAAACAGAAAAAAAGTTAAATTAAATTATTTTAATTTTTAAAGTATTTTAAAGTATTTTTAACTCTGGCCTCTCTCACTTTCACTTGAGCATAACAATTCTTTGTTCACAAATCAACAAGGAATATTAGTGAATAAGTGGCTTTATCTTGCCTTATACAGTAGCTGAACTCACATTTTGAATGGTTAAACGATTAATCACACTCCTTTTCAAACATACTCAAACATACGCACACGCACGCACACACACACACAATTTGTAATTAAATCTTTGTGGGGACTCGCCATTCATTTATTTGGGGAAAAACTTAATCCCAACATGGCACCCTTAACCCATACCCAGCCCCAGCCCTAGCCTTAACCAAAGTCAATATGGAACTTTTGGCATTTTTAGTTTTTTGATTGTATTCACAGATCTTTGTAGGGACCTGGAAAGTGTAGTCATATCTTTGTGGGGACCATCCATTCATTTCTATGGGAAAAAACCCTAATCCCGACAATGATAACCTTAACCCCAACCCAGCCCTAAACTTAGTCATGAGTAACCAAACAAAATGACTTGACACATTTTACATTTTTTGATTGCAGTCACAGATTTTTATTAAATTGAGTTTCCTCTGGTGTGCACTGAAAAATGGTCCCCACATTGTTAAAATAACAGGTTTTTATAACATTGTGTGGACATTTAGTAGTTAATGCTCAACAAATATATAGGTTTTGAAGCAACATATACTGCCGTCCAGATAGATTCTTTTCCAGAGAAGGCCTTGAATTTCAGCAAGACAATGCCAAACTGCTTTCTACTTTTACAACAGCATGGCTCTGTAGTCGAAGAGTCCGGATGCTAGACTGCCCTCCCTGCAGTCTAGACCTGTCATTGAAAACATTTGGCGCATCATGAAATAAACAAATACAACAAAGGTGACCCCAAACTGTTGAGAAGTTAAAATCTTATATCAGGTAAGAACGGGGCTTACTTTCCAAACTCCAGCAACTGGTCTCCTCAGTTCCCAAATGTTTACAAAGTGTTGTTAAAAGAAAAATTGATGCAACACTGTGGTAAACATGCCCCTGTCCTTGTTTTTTGAAACGTATTGCTGGCATTAATTTCAATCAGAGCATATATTTATCAGAAGACAATTCAAATACTTTTTCTCTATTTGATATTTTGTATTTATTCTATTTTCAATTAAATATGGGATTATATCATTTGTAAATCATTGCATTCTGTTTTTATTTAAATTTTACATAGCCTCCCAACTTTTTTGGAAACAGGGTTGTATACAGTACATTGTTTATATATTTATATCCTTTCATACTATGCTCATGTTGTGCATATTGTCTGAACCTGTCTATAACTGCTGCTGTAACACCGAAATGCCCCTTCATGCGATTAACAAAGTTCATCTTATCTTACCTTATCTTACACCTTATGGTGTCTTCTACAGCTGCCATTTACTTCATTTGCTGCCACATGGTGTTGCTGCTTCTTTTCAAGGGCAATTTGTCTGAACATGACACCAACTGTAGATCTTCATCTATGTATTGTTTTTCTGAAATAGTAATAATGTGAATATTTCAAATACATGGAATACTTTTTGACTTATGACTATCAATGGCCAAATGTACCTTCATGAACCATATGCTGTGTTCTCTAAATCCACTAGATGGTGCTCTCTGCTGTATTTCCTGAATCCACTAGACAGTGACCTCCGTTCAAAAAAGGGCTCAAACCATGTGCCAAAGCAACCTGAGAGAACCACGCTGTGCCTTCCTGTCCCCATCTGCACTGCTGAACTTCAGTAATGTGGAATTTTAGGAAACCGATGAACACACATTTACTGATCTGAAAAGAAGCCTGACATTTTGCATTATATTTTGTAGCATAATGGACAAACTAACCCCAATACTTAGAAATAAAAGTTCACTATCTGTCTCGCTTGTATATTACAAGTGACTTGGTCTGTGGAAGAAAGATAATGACTTATGACCTTATGCTTGTTATTAACTAATTTACAAATTATACATACTGTAGCATGAAGCATTGTGATGCATAAACTCAAGAATGTTAAATAATAATGTTATGACACATTGTAACTTTTAAAATCATTCATATAGTAAAGAATGACCCTACAAACCATTATGTTGTATATTTTACTGCTCAGATGTTTGCTTCCTGAATTAATGATTCAGCAAAAGACTAATCCCTGCTGAAATAACTGGTTTCCTCAATGTAATTGAGCTATGGTATTAAGCCTGGAGTATTTTTCCTTTTTATCCAATGGTTGAGCAAGTCAGGGGATGATATAAGGGAGGTACCGTGGAGATATAGGGGTTATTACAAAAAGCTAATTGGGAGGTCAGCTGGTCCCAACCCATCCTGGTTAGGTGAAATTAGCTATATGGATAAAGTGGTAGGCAGGACTGGGAGATAGGAGAACAGTGGTAATTTGAGTAGAGAATGTGTTAGGACTGAGAGCAGTCGTAAATGGGATTTCCCCAGGGTTTCTTATTTTTCTTTAATTCTTTAATCTTTTAGTTGATATGGCATGATCTCGCTGAGAGGTTACCAAGAGTCAGACCACCTGATGCTGGAGGCAGAGTGCTTGAACCAAGGGCATAACTTTGGTTTTACAATTGGGGGGGTTGAGGTCTCAACCCATTTAGGGGGAGACATGATTATTTGGGGGGGGGGGGGGGTTGTGTTAGTCAGTTTTGTTTATTGGTTTTGATAATTTATGTCCATGCCTTGAACAGTGCCTTCTCCCTGCCACTGATGAGGGAAATACGTACTGCTCTGTGGTTCGTGGGAGATTGAGTACATGACGTGTATTAAATGTAACACTTAACTTGCTTGGTGAGGTAGTGGCATGTCTCCAGTTGGAAACGGACGCTTCTGGGCTGATTTCATTTTGCTCATGGTGTTTTGGGGCATGCTGACAGGCACGCTTATAATCTATCCACCCATCGTTTTCACCCATTTAAAAAACGCCTTTCATAAAACTGGCATCACCTTCAAAACAATTCCTTATGACATGCTACTAAATTCCATATGGCTATTGTCACTGAAGCCCCAGGCAAATGAGCAATAACTGGCATTCATAGTTTCTGATATCTCATCTACAAACAAGCACACGTTAACTGGATGATACTCGTGTATGAATGGCTTGTGTTGCTGTAATAATATAAAGGTGACACATTAAGTGAAACATTTGCTCTTTTAGTTGTAATGATTTAGACTGATATTCAAAAAATTATCCAGTTTTATTATACGTATTTCAATTTACAAGCTAAGCCCAATCAAACAAAAAAAGAGCGCAGGTACTGTTATAAGAGGAACACAAGCTGCACTCACTCACTGTGCACCCCTGTCACGCGACAGGTACTGTTTCGTCACAGTGGGATCGAAAAGGGCGGAGGGTGTTTTAGTTAAGAGAAGGAACGATCATCTAGTTTAATTTAGAAGGAAGGATAGAAAATACGTTATCGCATTTTTGCGTGTCTGTTTTATCTATCATTGACCTTAAAGTGATTTTTTAATATCTGCAAGGTTAAACACCTGAATTCCACAGGTCTATTGCTGGTCTGCTTGGTTACTTTTTTGTTAATGAAGTGTTAAGCACTTTTGGATTCTGCCTGGAAGTATTAGCCATAGTAAATTAAGGGGATGAGCTCGGCTGCATTTCAAAATAAGGTACGTGTTTACTTTATTTTAAAATGTGTATCAGTTTTATCAGTTGCCTCCTAATTTACTTTTCTTCGCTACTGATGTGAATGTTTGTTAAAACAACAAGCAAGCAAGCACGCAAGCAAGCAAACTGTATCTGAAGACCCATCAGAGTTTCTGCAGAGTATTGTTTAAGGTGGAGCTGTAACTGACGCCCCGACTGTACGGACGTCTTATTTCGCTTATTAAAAGTAATGCACTTTTAAAATGACACCTAAACAGTTATACATGTTTTAATAGGCCTGTATTTCTGTTCAATTTATTGTGTTCACACTTGAAGGGTAGAACTATAAAAATTCTTTATTATGTTAAAACATTTCCAAAAATAATGACCCATTTTATGAATCATGAATCATGATTTCTTGGGTAATTTTCATTTTGTCGGACATGGTGAAAAATGTACTATAATACACATTGTTTTGGTTTCCTTTATGTGCTATAATTAGGGCAATGTGGTGGCCCCAGAACTGAAGGGTTTTGGGTTTGATTCCCTTACTGTATGTGTGTGTGCGGGGCTTGGTTGTGTGTTCAACTAATGTTCTCTGTCAAGAAAGCATTTCAGATGAAGTGTTAGAGGTCTCACACCATGATCAATTTATATGTGATGCATTGGCATGTTGTCCTTTGCTTCCTGGGATGGGTTTCCAGGATCATCAGCTAAGCTTTACTGCAGAAATGGTATGGGAAATGTGTAGATGTGATGTGATTAGTTTGGGATTATCAGTTTTGTATTGTTTTTGTAGTTTGAAATATTAATTTGTCAGAAACAAAACTGATATAGTAATCAATGTGGGGCTCAGTAAGATCTAAACCGAACAACGCTGAATACTAAAAGTTTGGTTGTCATATCTGTTTTTTTATATTTTGGTTAAACATTCAGATATACACATTGCATCCTTTTCTGGTTTAAAATTAACGAGATTTTGTATTTAGGCTGTGTACATGCTAGGCTACAAATGTAGGGTCTTCATGAAGCATGTACTGAAGATGAATGTACACGGCTCCATAACTCAACTCTACAGTGTGTGAGTTATTTGGGGCTGATTTGATCCTTATTGTTGAAACCAAACATATACCCTTTGATAATTATATAATGTATTTCTGAAGTGTTCCTTGAATGTAATTTATTTCCACCTCCAAACTTCCTCTTTTTATAATCTGTTGTATAGATTGGACTAACAAGCACTGCAATACTGTCTTGGGTTGACACCAATGCTTGCCTTCATCTATATGTTGACACTGAACAAATATTGGAGGCACACATGAGTAGCATTGGGTGTTCCATCAAAAGTGATATCACTCCTGAGTAGGCCATGAAAAGACTGAAACACAGGTCTTCCATTCTGGGGGCTGCAGCCCAAAGTATGTTACTGGTAGGCCAAAGCAAGGCTTCTAGGACCATCAAACTTCCATGTCCCTGTAAAGGTGCATCCTCATGTTGCTGTTACATCAGATCTTTAGTGATTACTGGAAGAATGTTTGTATATTGGGACTGATAGATTTCTTCAATGAAACCTCAGGTTCTTTTAGTCAAATGATGCGGCAGGTTCCTTAAACTTAAGCAGTTTATTAAGACAGGATGAAGATGTTACAGAAAGATGTTTCACACGGTCGGTTCAGTGTCTGTCTGTGTCTGTCTCTGCCCCCACTGAGGGAAGCAGGCCCTTTGTCTATGGTCTTCATACAGAAGTCAGGGGGTCAGATGGCCTTGGTGTGAGTATGTTGTATGAGAGGCAAAGAACATGATGAGCGAGTAGCAAGGACAGAAAGAAATATAAAAATAAGAAATGTGAAAGCTATAAATTAATGAACTAAATGAACATGATTAAATAACTACAAATTAACTAGGGAAATCCCTCAGCCCCCCCTATGATTCTATGGAAACAAAACACATTGAATCATCACGAGTAATTAATCATAACAAGTAAATGACCGATCAGGATAAAACTGTAAAATCTCAGCATAAAGCCTTGAATCTACACTAGGTTCTAAAAACCAAGTGAGGCACCTTGCATAAACGTAGCAAAATAAAATAAAAAATAAACCCATATCATGACCACTTGTGGAATTGTGGGCTCTCATCAACACCTGTTCTGACCTCAGCGTAGCTGTTTGGCCTGTGGCTAGCTATCTCATGGTGAATTTTTAGCTCTGGTTTACGAGTTTTGGGGTTACTGCTCTGTATTTGGTCCATATTACAATTTGCAAATATCATTTGTGTAGATTCGGTGTGGAGGAATGAACCCTTTCTCTACTCTGGAGGTAGTAGGGGTGTCTTATGACTGCCCTGTGGATAGATGCAGAAAACATAAGAAATTCACTATGACAAGTTGTATTTTTTTTTTTTTGCTTTGCCCTTCCAAATTTATGAAACCAATAATTTTCTTAGACTAATCTGGAATGCCTCCATCTTGTATTTGTACTGAATGCTTGTGTGAGGAATAAAACCTGGGGAAAATAATTAACAATGCTTTAGTTATTGAGCAGTCCTTCTATCCATCCTGTTGAGATCATGTCACATGGTGATTTCTTTTGAGCGATCTGGTATGATTTTAAATAGGTTTCGTAGAGACTGCTGTAATACAGTAGTCATATGTTGTGATAGGTGGGCATGTCATTCCTAGACCTGTTCTCTGCTGAAAATGGGCAGAACAGAACCTGAGATCAGCTTACCAAGTGTGGTTCAAAAGACTGTAGTTTTTTTTGCCTTCCTGCCAAATAGGCATTCAGGTCTGAAACAAAACATGCATATTATTCTGTGCGTTTAAGTATGTAATTGCACTGACTGCATAGCTGATTCTTAGTGAATATCAGTGAAGAAAAAATGACAGTGGGTTAGGCAGCTGCCTTTAAACTTAATACAGCATGGAAAGTGACGTGTCCTGGGCACACTCTCGATGTACTGTTTCCAGTATGGCCTCGTCTCTGAAGCAACTTGTTCAAAGAAAGGTCACCATGCCAAAGAGAGAAAATTGAGACTATTTTCAAACACGGCTTACCGGTTTACACTCCACTACGCAGCAGAAAGTGCAACGGTGATTCAAGGGTTGGAAGAGCAGCCATCCTGCTCTGCAATAGGAGACCTAAATGTGTGCTGCTGTGGCAGGTCTGTGATAAGAATGTACATTTTGCTATAGACTGCAGATCTGATTCACACAGAAATTCCTGACCCAAGCTCATTACGGGGAAATGGGCAAAGGTCCATATAAAGGGGGCTGTGCAGATCTAAGCAAAATGGCCATCAGCCAATGACGGTCAGCTTCTTGGGAACAGCCAGCCTGCATGTGTCATGTGGCTTTCATGGCACCAAAATAAATACTCTGAATAAACTGGCCTTCAACCAGGGCTGACCATGTCAGGGGACCCTTCTAGGCTGCATTTCATAGTTGGGCATCCTAACCAAACTGGAAATTATGCTGACTAGTTGAATTGTAGTTTGAATTGATCAATTTTATATGCACAGTGCCCTGATGCTCCACCTGGGGAGTGTAATTTCATCATGGCAGGCAGGGAAAACAACTGCATTATTGGTTGTCTTGCCCTGTCAGCTGTGGGAGTTGCATTTGACAAAAATACATTCAGAATATATGTAATCAGTCGGACCTCTCAAAAGAATAGAAGTAGATGTGAAGAACAAGTCACTTCATCAGAGAGCCAGTCACACAGGCCAAACCTGTGAAATTCAGCTGGTCTGTACATTATAAAGCCATGTCTCTGATGCTTTGGAGTGGCTCTGTCATGGAAGTGGATTAGGCAGAGGAGCTGGTGAAATTGCTTGTTCCATCTAGCTGAAGGCTTCTGCTGCTTGAGAAGCTGAAGGATCAGAGAATGGAGCAGATGGCCTTCTCTTCCACTATCCCATTACTTGGTTAGGTGTACTGGTGAGAAAGGAGTAAATTTTCGTGTGAACCACTAAAGGCTAAATGCAGTTTGCATGCAAAGATGCCTACCCTCTTTCATACATCAGTCGGTTTCTGCTGGATCTCATTCAAGCCACCTGTTGTGGCCTTTGGCCTAGCAGCTGAGATCATCTTCTCTTGTTTGAGAAATGCTTTCACCTTTGGCAGGTTAAAAAGAGAAAATTTTCTCACCACATTCTGGTGGCTAATGGGAGTGCCTGGGAGTCAGTGATTCCCAACCTGGCCCTCAGGGACCCCCGGATAGTCCACCTTTTTGCTCCCTCTCAGCTCCTAGTAGGCAAAAACAAGGACTGTCTGCAAGTCCCCGAGGACCAGGTTGGGAAACATTGACTTAGATGGCCTGCTGCTCTGTTCATGAAGTTTCGACTCTACATAGGGAAAAAAAACTCACGGCCATTTTGCTTTAAACTAGTACTGTCAAACGATTAAAATTTTTGGTAAGACTTTACTTAAAGTCTGTATGCGTAACGCATTATAGATACCTTCATAATGCAATATAATGCATTCATAAAGTATTATAAACATGGCTATAACTATTCATAAAAAGGCATAAGACATTATACCCATGTTTA
>JAODLC010000140.1:21524368-21538535 GCA_026781145.1 Hippopotamyrus pictus
ATAAAGGGTGAGATGTTGCATAAGCTTGTGGAAACAATTCCATGACAATTGTGTGCCATAATCAAAGCTAAAGGCGAGCCAACGGAAAATTCAAATGGGGACTTTTTTGGCCGGGCAGTGTATATTCATTCACAGGTCCAGAGCCTATCCCAGAAGCTACAGGAACAAGGCAGGGAATTACCCAGGATGGGGTGCCAGCCCATTGCAGGGCACACTCACACACCATTCACATACACAGTTACACCTATGGAAGATTTGTCAACTCCAATTCACCTTAGCATGTGTTTGGACTGTAAGGAAAATCAGAGAACCTGGGGGAAATCTGGTGATGACACGGGAAGAACAGGCAAACTCCACTCACATGGAGCTGGGAACACACATAGAAACACACAAATATGGACCTACTTAACCCTCAGGAGTCTGAGGCCTCTCAGCCACCTTCAGGGTAGTCTGACATGCCTTGACATTTTAAAATATTTCACCTATCTAAAAAACATTTATCCCAAAGTGTTACATTTGCTTTTATTCAGCACAAACTCAGCGCCAATAATCTGAGACCACTTAGAATGTTATTCTATTTTTTGTTAAAATCAACTTTATTAAAGGACCAATAACAATAATAATGAACCTGCAACCTTCTGATCATAAGCACAGAGGCTTAGCCTAGTCTGCTACACACTACCCCCACTCCATGGTGTTTTCTAGCTGTCAGACCTGACTGCAATGTACTCTGTAATTTTACTGCTATAGTTAATTTCTATGAATAGAAACCATGTGTGTGTCTGTAAAGACCTCGTCACCAGTTTCATTACAGCATTCTTAAAAATCATGGAAATATTTTTTCTTTCCTTTGAATATTTCCACAACAACAAAAAATAAATTCACCCATTTTGTGACAAAATTAAAACAGCGGTGAGGTGGGGGTCAGGGTGGCTTTAGAGTGTGCAAACCTCAGTCCTCAGGTGGAGTGAGGAATGAGTAGATTTGACAAGCTTTGACATGAACGTGAGAAATGATTAAAACCACCCTCATCATTGTGCTCGCTCTCTCTCTCTCTCTCTCTCTCTCTCTTCCTCCCCACCTCCCTCCCACTTGCTCTCTCTCTCTGTTTCTAGAATAAACACAAGAACAGGCATTAACTTTTTTTCTTGTTTTGATGATACTTGCATACCTGTCATTTAACAGTTTGTGTACCAGCTGATTTGAATGAGCATCATTTTCACTCCTGATTTAAAAAACAAACTAGCCAAGTATGTATTCTATGCTGACACCCAAAGATCATCAAGTTACTTACCTGTGTTATTAATAGCAGTTGATCTGCAAAACCAGTTTGAGAACCAATAATATTGGCATGCTTCTCATAAATGTTAGGCCCACATTACTTTGAAAGCAACATTGAAGCAGACAGTAACCTAATTCTGAAGAATGCCGATTCAAATTTTATTCTCATGAGAAGAGCTTTAAATATTGATTCATTCTTCAATGATGAAATGTGCGCCTATCACATTCCTCTCACAGACCTATTTTCAATCCACACCAAAATAATGAATAAAATCTCATTCTTAGTCAAAATGCAAAATTGCTTCTGAGGCGGTAGTGCACATTGAAGTGCAGAACACAAACTGAAAAATGTTTTAGCATTCAGTTTTTCTTTATGTTCAGAGCATAATTATACTAGGCTGAATTAAAGTTAAGTCATTTTTAGGCAGCTGAAATCTGACATATGCCCTTATTTGGACTTTAACTGTGATCATGAATTAAAAGAATCATCAAGGATTGGGTCAATGCACACAATACTTTATTCTGACTAATTAAGGTATTCTATTGCTTTCGTGCCTGTTCCATTTTTCAGTAAAAATGACTCAATTCTTTGTACATGGTAAACAGATTGGGACATTCCTAAACAGTACTCTTAATCTTGAGTATTTTTGCAATTGTAGAAAGGTAGAGGCTAGTTTTTGTAAAATCTCCACTTTCAAAATCTGCTGCGTCACACATTTTCAGTGAACACTAATATAAAAATATAAATCTTGGAACAGGTGACAAAGTGGGGTTGTGCATTTGTGGAATTTTCATGTTGTCCCCCTGTTTCTACACTTTATAGATACATAGGCATACGTAGTATCAAAATATCATAATTTGCAGTGTTTATTTTACTGAAGGCTCATGCCTTAAAATCTTTATATCTGTCATGGTATTATTTGAACTTTCAGTGGTTGTTAGGTTTCCATTTTTAGAGCCATTTGCTAAATTGGTTTTTGAGTTTCAATCGATCATGTGGTTGGAATTAAACATCAGCCTGTTGAGTACCTGCGATTATATGTATATGTACATGTGGTATATGCCATTAATTAAGGCGTATAATTTAAAAAAAAAAAAAAAAGTTTAACATCCCTGCTTATAATACAATGCACTCTCTTGCCTTATTGCCGTTTGTGCATCTAGCCTTTTTGAAAGCATTGAAGTTCAGCTTACACTTGTAATTTTTCAACAAATGTAAGTTAATCCATTAAATATGTAAATATGTAAACTCGGGATCTGGAGATTTTTTCAAGAAAATAGGATTCTAATGAAATATAGTTTATATTTCGCATAGAGCAGTTGTCATTACCTAAACTTTTTAGATTTATTACAATTATAACAAAATTATGTAATTTGCTGCACTGATTTGATTATTCTTTTAAACCATTTTCCTCCTATAGGTAGCCAGAAATCAAAGAATACAGAACTAGATGAAATGTTTTTAATTTTTGTTTCATGTAACCCATAATAAACAATACATTTGTATGACAAGATGTGTATATTTGTTCAGTTTTTGGTTAGTTTTGTCATTTTTCATAATCTCTAACACTTTCCACCAAAGAAAAAAATCGACAACCTCATTTTAAAAATAGATCTGGTATGTTATGGTAATGACTTGGTCATGAGTGAAAATAACCAATATACTCCCATTTGTGTCAATTGTACATTAATTTACGGGTTCAATGTGTAAATATTTATGATTGTATTAATTAATGTTAGGTGTGATGAATCACAGTTAAATCACAGAAAACTATGATTAATTGGTCGATTTTTTTTTTTTTTTTATTGATTCACAGTGCTAGTTCTTAATAACGTGCCCATTGTATTGTTCAGAATCTAATAATATGAAGATGGATATTTAACACATAGGTTAACTGCATGTTAAATTAGCTGCACTGTTTGGTCGCAGTGGCACAGTGGAATGGCAAATAGGGCTGGTACCTTGCATGTTCATCTCTTCTTGTTCTTGCTCCTTTAGTATGTTTTAGACTATCGCAATTCCTTATATTAGCAAGTAAAGAAACTGGAATGATTAATTTAGTTACGATTTATGGACAAATATCAGAAATTATGGGAAGAATAAACACTGATGAATTTGTTTATTCTCTTCATCAGGATCAAAATGGTAGGCATGAGCACGTTACCTTCTTGGACAATAAACAGAAGAAGCCGTCTCACACGAAGAAGTGGCTGGCGATAGGACTCATAGTTATGCTGGCTTTTTTAGCTGCTGCAGGGGTGCTGGTCTGGTTCTTTGCAAGTAAGACTTTACATGTACAGTATTACTCTACATTATTAACCAGAACAGATTGCTAAATGCTTTTTAGATTGTGTGATTTTATGTAGTCAGTAGGCCGTATAACACTTTGGTTTGATTAATTGTATGTTAGTGGATTCCTGAGTCTAATGTTAATGTGTTTTTTTCCTAATAATGCTGGCATACTTTTTAATGTTTTTTTTTTAATCAAAACACATTGTTGTATTCAGAATCTTTAATGGAATTTTTCAATGATAGCATAGTGTATGCTAATGTTACACTAAAATTATACAATGCTTTATTAGATTGTATAGGACATTTAGGGACATCAATAAAAAGGACAATGAAGCTTGAAGGTAATAAATCTAAACTAGTGTGGTCTAATAAACTAGTGCAGTTGAATAAACAAAGTGTAGTTCCTTTTTTTTGGTAACGCTTTCTATGAATGCCATGTCTACAAGAATCTATGAATACATTTTAACACATTATAACGCCTTCATAAAGCATTATAAACATGGCTAATATTTATAAAAAGGCACATTATAGCTATGTTTATTATGCATTATGAATGCTTTATGAAGCTCTCATCCATAATGCACTATAGATACCTTCGTAACGCAGTACAGAGCATGCTAAATTCTTATGCAAACCATTATAATGCACTATGAAGGTATCTATAATGCATTATAGATGAGAGCTTCAAGTAAAGTGTTACCATTATTTTTTGTTTTTTTGGAATTGCAAAACCATTTCATTGTCTGCTCTCACCACAAACATCATTCTTCTAGTTAAGCCCTACACCTCAGGGACACTGATGGAGAGGAAGAAGGGCCCGGTGACTCGTGTTTTTACTGGCCATCTGCGACTGGCCAATGTGAATTACAGTGAACAGCTGGAGGACCCCAACAGCCAGCAGTTCGCAGACCTGGCAGATAACCTGCAGGAAGTTGTGAGTGAGCTTCTCCTCAAATTCTTCCATTTCAGCTGTTCAGAGTCCTTTATTTTTAAGTGATGCTGTCTTTATCGTCATTTCCCCTTCAGTTATCCGGGTTCACCTGGTCCACTGCTTAACATGCTAATGGCAGTAATTAATTTATAATTAATTTATTTAAATTATTAATTCATATATTTAGTGATGCAAGACACAAAGTACGCTTTTCAGTCATTGTTTTTTTTTTTTCTTTAGACTACTATATCTGTACTACAAAGAGTTATTCTCAAGGAAGTCCTACTGTAAGAACTAAAAACACAGAGTATCAGAGCAGATGTGTAAATATCCAACTTTACAGTGGGCAGGGAAATTTTATGCATATTCTGTATAAATTAGCTGCAAACAAACAACATCCCTTATGGTCCTTTTGTCTCTTTCCCTCCCCTCTCCCTGTACTATGGCCTCTTATCTTAACAGTGAGTCAGTCTTGTGTGTTTGATGAAAGCAGTAGTAATTTCTGCCTAGTAAATAAACACAGGATGACCCTGGGATCTGCAGTAATTGAGATTTTGGGTCACAGTAACACAAGCATAATGCTCCAAGTCACCTTCCTCAAATATGCTGAATATATTTGCAAATTTATGGAACTAGTGCTCACTTGATGTATGAAGTGTAGCAGCAAATGAATTCAGAAAGGTTTATTAGGTATCTCAGAAGTTATTCCTATTTGAATAAAAGAAAATTGAGAAACTTTAGTGGCTTTGAAATTCCAAATTGCTTCCTTTGAGTTGTCTGTTGATTATTACCTTTTGAATGTTTTCTTTAATTTTCCATATTTTAATATCCCAGAATATACATAATATACAAATACCCCACACAGTTTGACTTTGAAGATTAAACATGCATACAGAAGGATTCAAAGCTGAAGTGTCATTGAATTACTTAATATTTCCCTGGAAGTGATTGAGCTAATCTTCCTCAGAAAAGCGAGATCCTCACCCTTTGGATTCAGAATATATAATAATAATTTAGTAATTGTTTTTTCCCCATTAAAAATGAAGTAAGGGGCAGCAACTCATTTCTGGCAGTTACAGTACTCTGTGATAAAGTCTTAGGAAGTAAAAGGAAATATTTAAATTTATCCAGGTAGTAAGTATATATTTGCTCAGAACAACAAACAGAATTTAATATTATTTCAATATATGCAAATAAGAGTAAGATAGTAAAAGGTAAGAATTTCTTTTGTTCTGCAAAAATACATTTTGTTGGATGTCTAGAAGAACATTGCTTCAGTTCTAAAGCCGCTCCTCAGGGCCACCTCAGTCGTTTCACATACACTATATGGACAAATGTATTAGGACACCTGGACATTACAAGCACAGGACCTTTTATGACATCCCATTCTAAATCCATAGGCATCAACGTGGAGTTGGTCTCTCTTTTTTCACAAGATTTTGGAGAGTGTCTGTGGGAATCTTTTTAACCATTCCTCCAGAAGAGCTTTTGTGAGGTCAGGCACTGATGGTGGTTCTAGTTCATCCCAAAGGTGTTCAGTGCGGTTGAGGTTGGGATTTTATGTGGGCCAGTCAAGTTCTTTCACACCAAACCCACCCAGCCATATCTTTATGGATCTTGCTTTGGGCACTGGGGCACAACCATGCTGGAACAGAAAAGGTCTTTCCCCAACCTGTTCCCAAAGAGTTTTAAGCAAAATGTCTTGGTGTACTGAAGCATTAAGAATTCCCTTCACTGGAACTCAAGGGCCTAGCCAACCCCTGAAAAACCACCTCATACCATTATCCCTCATCCACCAAACTTTACAGTTGGCCCAATGCAGTCAGACAGGTACCGTTCTCCTCCTGGCATCCTATGACAATATCACGCTTGAATTCACTGAGCTTATCAGAACAACCCTTTCTGTTGCAAATGTAAACCTGACTGGCTAGGTGCTTGATTTTATACACCGGTGGAAATGGATCTGAACTAAATACCTGAATTCAGTGATTAGGAGGTGTGTCGCAATATTTTTGTCCATATAGAGTATTTCTTAAATTTCACCACCAACTTTTTAAATTTAATCAATTTAATTAAATAAATATTTTTAATTGACTGAGTTATGGATCAATCGAACATGGTAAGCTAGTGGTCAAAAAAAATGCTAGTGAATTGGATAGTTGCTGCAAATACTGGGGTGACTTTAAGAGAGGCTTTGAAATGGCTAAGCTGACACACTTTGCAAGGCATAATAGCCTAGTTTTTCACTTAAATGCAGATTATTTAAATACAATTGTCTATCATTGCCTAAGACTTTTGTACAGTACTGCATATGCTTGTATTTATAAATTCACTTCAGTTCATGAACTTTGTTCATAAAAAACTATTTTGTCCTTAAAAGAACCATAAATCAGGTTTTTTTAATCTAATTTTTTATTTTTAATTTGTGTCTTTCAGTTGCACAATACTTTTGAAAAGGATGTTTTTCTCTCCAAGTACTATAATCAGTCTGTGGTTTCTGGTTTCAGGTAAGAGTCATATACGCATAAAACATAATCTGTTTTTATTTTTCTTTAGTTGGTTAGGTTATGTACAAAATAATTTTCACATGACTATGATCTAAGGACAATGGTGCATGTGACATATCAGTTCCATAACACATTCTATTTTATTGGAATTATAATAATATCATTTCTATAATTTCTTTTTTCCCCTCCATGGGCACAGTGACGGTGTACTTGTGTACTACTGGAGCAGGTTTGACATCCCTGTCACAGAACTAGAAATCATTTCACAATTTACAGATGAGCGAATCATCAGTGTCTTGCGGGGTAGCATCAGAGCAGAGGGAAAACAAAGGACTCGAGAGCTGTTCATCACTGACATCACAGCATTGCGTGAGTGTCTGTTTGTTAGTTAAAGCCTGTAAATGAATTGTCTCAAATTCTATGTACTTCCGTAATTAAAAAAATAATAAAATAATTTTCTTGAGTGTCAAAAAGCAGTGCATTATATCCCCATTAATATCCAATAGTAACTTTTTAAGCACACAACAACCCTTGCTGTCAGAGTAAAACCTCAGTATGATTTAAATAGTATAATGTTGAGTATTGTGGTCTGGTAAAATTGGCCCAGAAGTTGCTACCATACCTGCTCATTCTGTTAAATCCACAGGCCTCTGAATTCTCTGCTTTTCTCTCTCCATTTCAGGTGCTGATCCACGACTGGTCATAAACCCACGAACTGGTGACTACACTTTTACCAACTATACTGTTTTATCATTTACTGGTTCAGTTCAAATTTTGAACGATACCCGAAGTTTAGTCATTTGTTTATAGCTCATTTGATTATGCTGTATAAAAGTATCTCTTTTCAACCTGAGTAGACCTTACATTTCTTTTCTTTTGTCGGCTCTAAGATTGCTTTTCACACTTTGAAGCTGTCAGCACACCCCAGACCTTTACTTCCCCTGGATTCCCTAAAAAATATCCAGCTCATGCCCGCTGCCAGTGGCAGATCCGGGCTCCTAAAAGGACTGCCATCTTGGTTAAATTTCCTGTCTTCAATGTGCTGGATGACTGCTCCAACGACTTTGTGTCCTTCTACGATTCACTCAGCCCTGAGGAATCCAAGGCCATCACAGAGTGAGTGTTAGGATGTATTGTTTCATTAAATGCACATCCAACCTGTTTGCTTGCAAAGACCTTCGACAGTTACATTTTAGTGATTCTTGAGATTAGGGACAAAACAAATTTTGATTTTCTAAGTATCTAGATTATTTTCAAACCCTATGTATATGTTTTTGGCTATCTACCCATGAACAAGGAAGTGGTACAGTGCTTCTCAGAGTTTTTGTTACATGTATTTTGTTACAAATATATATTATGTGCTGTTAATATGTATGTCTTGTTTTATGCCATTTTTTGGAATTCCTGTCCAGAAATGAATGCGAAACTTCACTGATTTCTTTTATTTAGTTTTACCATCCGACTTCCTGGGTATGTGCTGAGTTATAATCATAATTTTCTGTGGGCCCTATCAGGGCATAAGCTGCTAATGAGATCTCTCCAGACATCTCAGTCCTGTTGTCCCCAGGAGGAGGACGCCAAGTGCAAAAAGTGGCTGTAGGCAAAATTCACAGAATGTATGTTAGGTGCTGGGTGTCAAATTTCAATGGGTAGGAATGCCATCATTGAACGTATCACATGGCTTACGTGTGATTTTTGTGCAGTAATTCATTATTACATACACTGCTATATTTGGGAATGAACACTGGTGTCATTTTAACTGTAATTTATTTAAAAATAATGTCTATTGCTTCAGTCCATAATTAAAAGGCATATTATTACACCTGCCTTCATGGTGGGTGTATTTTATTAAATTATTTTGTAGTATGTTTTTATTTGATAACCTTTGCTAAATGCAAATTGTCTTTGCTTTATTTATGTCCCTGGGGCTAAAATGACCGAAATGTAGATGCCAGTTTTTTAAGTATTATGGCATGTAATCCATCCATCCATCATCTACCGCTTATCCAGGTTGGGTCGCGGGGTCAGCAGTCTAAGCAGGGAAACCCAGACTTCCCTCTCCCCGGTCACTTCGTCCAGCTCCTCTGGGGGAATTCTGAGTCTTCCCCGGGGCCTCCTCCCAGTGGGACATACCCGGAACACCTCACCAGGGAGGCGTCCAGGAGGCATCCTAACCAGATGCCCGAGCCAACTTATCTGGCTACTCTCAATGTGGAGGAGCAGCGGCCCTACTCTGAATCCCTCCTGAATGACCGAGCTTCTCACCGTATCTCTAAGGGAGAGCCCAGCCACCCTGCGGAGGAAACCCATTTTGCTCTTGTATTCGCAACCTCATTCTTTCACTCACTACCCACAGCTCATGACCATAGGTGAGGGTAGGAACGTAGATCGACTGGTAAATCGAGAGCTTTGCCTTTTGGCTCAGCTCCTTCTTCACCATGACAGACCGATGCAGCGCCCGCATCACTACTGACGCCGCACTTATCTGCCTGTCGATCTCTCGCTCCATCCTTCCCACACTCATGAACAAGACCTCGAGATACTTATTCTCCTCCACTTGGGGAAGGGCTCCCTCCCTGGCCCAGAGAGAGCACTCCACCCTTTTCCAGCTGAGGACCATGGTCTCGAATTTGGAGGTGCGGATTTTCATCCCAGCCACTTCACACTGCGAACTGCTCCAGTGAGAGCCAAAGGTCACGGTCTGATGAGGCCAACAGAACCACAACATTTGCAAAAAGCAGAGACCTAATCCTGTGGTCACCAAACTGGACACCCTTCAACACCCTGGCTGCACCTAGAAATTCTGTCCATAAAAGTTATGAACAGAATCGGTGACAAAGGGCAGCCCTGGTGGAGTCCAACCCTCATCGGAAATGAGTCCAACTTACTGCCAACAATGCGGAGCAAGCTCTGACACTGGTTGTAGAGGGAACGAACAGCCCTTATAAGGTAGCCTGGCACCCCATACTCCTGGAGCTCCCTGAGGGACGCGGTCAAATGCCTTCTCCAAGTTCACAAAGCACATGTAGACTGGTTGGGAAAACTCCCACACACCCTCCAGGACCCTGCTGAGAGTATAGAGCTGGTCCACTGTTCCACGGCCAAGGCGAAAACCACGCACTGGGAGGCTGAGGAGTGTGATCCCCCTGTAGAACATACCCTCTGGTCCCCTAACTTGAAAAGGGGGACCACCACCCCTGTCTGCCAATCCAGAGGCACCGCCCCCAATGTCCACGCGATGCTGCAGATGCGTATCAATCAGGACAGCCCTGCAACATCCAGAGCCTTGAGGAACTCCGGGCGGATCTCATCCACCCCTGGGGCCCGGCCACTGAGGAGCTTTTTAACCACCTCAGCAACCTCCACCCCAGAGATCGGTGAATCCACCCCCAAGTCCCCAGACTCTGCTTCCTCATTGGAAGGCGCGTCGGTGGGATTGATCCCAAGCTGAGGTCAGTAGCACCCCATCCCCACCATAAACCATGTTGATGCTGCACCGCTTTCCTGCCCTGAGCCACTGGATGGTGGGCCAGAATTTCCTGGAAGCCGTCCGGAAGTCTTTCTCAATGACCATTTCCAAACTCCTCCCATACCCAAGTTTTTGCCTCAGCGACCACCGAAGCCGTGTTCCGCTTGGCCCGCCGGTACTTATCAGTTGCCTCCGGAGTCCCACAGGCTAAAAAGGCCTGATAGGACTCCTCCTTCAACTTGACGGCATCCCTCACCACCGGTGTCCACCAGCGGGTTCAGGGATTGCTGCTGCGACAGGCACTGACCACCTTACGGCCACAGCTCCTGTCAGCCGCCTCCACAATGGAGGAGCGGAACATAGCCCATTTGGACTCAATGTTCCCCTCCTCCCCTGGGACTTGGGCAAAGTTCTGCTGGAGGTAGGAGTTGAAGTTTCTTCTGACAGGGGATTCCACCAGACGTTCCCAGTATAGACCCACATTATACACTTGGGTCTGCCAGGTCCAACCGGCTTCCTCCCCCACCAGCGGAGCCAACCCACCACCAGGTGGTGATCGATTGACAGCTCCGCCCCACTCCTCCTCCCGAGTGTCCAATACATGCAGCCGCAAGTCCGATGACACAACCACAAAGTCGACCATTGAACTGCGGCTTAGGGTGTCCTAGTGCCAAGTGCACATATGGACACCCTTATGCTTGAACATGGTGTTCATTATGGACAATCTGTGATGAGCACAGAAATCCAATAACAAAACATCACGGGGGGGTGCGGGTGGGGGGCGTTCCTCCCAATCACACCCCTCCAGGTCTCACTGTCATTGCCCATGTGAGCATTGAAGTCCCCCAGCAGAACAAGAGAGTCCCCAGGAGGAGTGCTCTCCAACACCCCTTCCAAGGACTCCAAAAAGGGTGGGTATTCTGAACTGCCATTTGGCACATGAGCGCAAACAACAGTCAGGACCCGTCCCCCCACCCGAAGGCGAAGGGAGGCTACCCTCTCTTCCACCGTGGTAAACACCAATGTACAGGCGCCGAGCCAGGGGGCAATAAGTATGCCCACCTCTGCTTGGTGCCTCTCCTCGTGAGCAACTCCAGAGTGGAAGAGGATCCAACTCCTCTGAAGGAGACTGGTTCCAGAGCCCAAGCCGTGCGTCGAGGTCTGTATCTAATCGGAACCTCAGAGAGGTGACATTCCATGTCCCAAGAGGTAGCTTCTGCAGCCGAGAATCAGACTGCCAAGGTCCCCGCCTTCGGCCACTGCCCAACTCACACTACACCTGACCCCTTTGGCCCCTTCTACAGGTGGTGAGCCCATTGGAGGGCAGACCCATGTGCCTTCTTCGTGGATCTTTGTTATTACTCATCATAAGGGGTCTAATGAACCACACTTCATCTGGTTCCTCACCCAGGACCTGTTTGCCTTGGGTGACTCTACCAGGGGCATAAAGCCCCGGGCAACTTGGCTCCTGGGATCATTCTCTTATCCAGTTCAGGGTTAGAGTTAGCCAGGACACAAGACAGGGGCACCCGGGATCATATTTCAGTAAGCTTAAACTTTTGGTAGAATATGTAATAATGGTCTATCACTGCACAGACTTTAATCAGCAAAAAGCAGCACCACATCACCAACATCTTTTTACCTTGTTTATCCGCAATATTTCCTCTAGTCGATAGATTAATCCATAGGAGAATAGTTGTTATTGGCAGTCCTACCTTCCTTAATCTTTTAGGATGCTTGGTAGATTCCCAGTAGCTTCCAGTACTTTCCTGATTGTCCAGGTGGCATGTTTCCTGGGTTTTGGCATATATATATATATATCTGTTTGTCTATATATTTGTCTCTCTGTCTCTTTCTCTCTCGTCTGTTTGTCCGTTTCTTTCATAGATGTGTATATGTGTATTTAATCATTGATTTGTTTTTCCATCAGATTCATAAACAATCCCTGTATAGAGTAGTTTTTATCTAGTATATAGGGGCAGTTTTTTCACTGGTGCAAAGGTGAAAGCCTATGGTAATGTAAATAGGTTAGGTTGCTATATTTCACATTATATTTTACACTTTGAGCTAAATGAGAACCAGGTCTGAATATGTATGCAAATAGCATTTTTTGGTTTTAGGCTTTGTTTTGTAGACAGTAATTTTTCGCTTTAAATATTTTCTGTTTAAGCATGGCAGTGTGTGAAAAAAATATTAGTTTGTGCTTTAGCACATTTCATGAAACATATTTAATATTTTCACAACTATAAGAGCATTTGTCAAAACAATTCATGCATATAGTATGGCAGTAAGGTTAAGCTGCAAAAGGCCATGACTCACCCAGAACAATTAACTCATATCAAAAGCAAATAATTCCACCAATGTATCAGTCAGTGCTAAGAAAACGAAAAGTTCAGTCAGCATTGTTTTTGACCATTAGAGTCAAAACGCTTAGGTATATTGTCAGTATGTCAGTGTAAGTATGCTTCTGAGCTCCAAAATTCTGAATAGGCAATTCTCACTTTCTTATTATTACTAACCTATCATTCTTCTTTAGCAAAATGATAATTATTCATATCAAAGACACTACTTTCAACTTTGCTAAACACCATATTACAGTATGTAAAATTCACTGTTGAAAGAAAGCACTCGCATGCATTTTTCTGATCTCAAGACAAAGTACAATAGCAGAAAAGTCACACAGCACTGTATAACAGAAAAACAGCAAAACAGCAATACAAGAACAACAAAATTGAGACAAAATCATGTACTGTGGGGACCAAAAACACAACAATCTTGTATCACTGCAATTGTATTATATTTTTGAATCCTTTTAAAAGCTTGGTTAACTGTTTCGCATGTGGTGGCTTACACATAATCTGTTTTGACCAACAAGACTAAAGAAAATGGAAATAGTGCCAAATAATGACAATTGTACAAAACAATTTGCATGCATGTATTGAAACATTTGGAAATTTGTGTGAAACAATGAGAAATGACATGCTTTGCAGAAGTTATATTATATATTGTGAAAAGATTACACCTATTTTGCCGATATTGTCATTTGAGAAATGAGCTAAAGCAATCAAGAAAACTGTAAATGAACAATGTGTGTCTGTATCATTTATATTTACAGTAGCAAGGACTGCAGTCTTGTAGCCGTATAGTAAAATAATGGGTCACAACCCTATACCGATCAGACACAGCAGGGAGCAGGGGAAATCACAACTTTGAACCTCTCTTGAGACTTGCCTATGGAGTTTGCATGTTGCTGCAGTGTCTGTGTCAGTTTCGTTTAGGTTAAACTGCTAGATCTTAGACCTCTAGGGACTGGTCAGCTGTTAGTGCAGAGATAGAACCAAACATGGTAAAATGGCTCTCAGCCATTATGCTTCCCAAAGCCATAACCTGCTCCCAAAAGAGCTTGGATGTGCAGCAGTAGACACAATTAAATCTAGCTTGAAAACATTTTTATTCAGACATGCCTTTGAATGAATTCAAATACCACATTACATTTTATTTTTGCTGTATTTTTTGTAGTTAATGACTTCTCTGCATTACTATATGTGTTTTTTTACTGTATGTCTTTTTTTTTTTTCTAACACCATGAACTGCCTCTGTATGAAATGTGATATACACTCACCTAAAGGATTATTAGGAACACCTGTTCAATTTCTCATTAATGCAATTATCAAATCAACCAATCA
>JAODLC010000140.1:21538635-21565573 GCA_026781145.1 Hippopotamyrus pictus
AGGCAGTTCTGAAGGCGAAAGGGGGTCAAACACCGTATTAGTATGGTGTTCCTAATAATCCTTTAGGTGAGTGTACACTGATCAGCCAGAACATTAAAACTACTGAGAGCTGAAGTGAATAACATTATCTCTTTGCAATGGCATCTGTCATGGGTGCTATTGTATATTTGACGAGTGAACAGTCAGTTCCTGAAGTTCATGTGTTAAAAGTATGAAAAATGGTCAAGTGTAAGGATCTGAGTGACTTTGACATGGGCCAAATTGTGATGGCTAGACAACTGGATCAGAGTATCTCCAAAATGACAGGTCCTGTGGGGTGTTCCTGGTATGCAGTGGTTAGTACCGTCAAAAGTGGTCCAGGGAAGGCCAACTGGTGAACAAGCAACAGGGTCATGGGCACCCAAGGCTCATTGATGCATATCGGAAGCAAAGGCTAGCCCATCTGGTTGCAGTTTGCCGTATATAGGTCTGTGTAGCCACAGTAGCAGTGGCCTTTTTCAGCTACTACACTGCAAAAAATGTTCAGCAATGGTTTGAGGAACATGGAAAAGATTCCCCAGATCGCAATCTCATCGAGCATCTATGGGATGCACTGGACAAACAAGTCCAATCCATGAAGACCTCACCTTGCAACTTACAGGTCTTAGAGGATGTACTGCTAATGTCCTGATCCCTGATGCTACAGCACACCTTTTGCCTCCACAAGGGGGATCTACACAATATTAGGGAGGTGGTTTTAATGTTACGGCTCATCATATGTAAATAAACCTGCATTACCTTACGTATACCATTTTCCTTCCACAACCTAGAGAAACACTTCAAATTGTCATCTGTGTGTGTGTGTGTCCTGTGATACACTGACATTCTGCCCAGGTGCTCTGTGCATCCTTGGATAGTCTCCAAGGTCATGATCACTCTGTAGTGTATATTGGTAAAATGCTTTTTGAATATGTGTTTTGGAAACATCTAGACACAATGTAAACTGCCAGTATTTCTTGCTTGGCACCTTTCTTTAAAAGTCACAAATAGAGTCAAAACGCAAATTCAGATATGCCTATTTTTATGGTAGAAATATTTTAACTTGAGTTTTGAAAAGACTAAATAAAAAGTACAATAAAATTCTGCTTTATTTTAATATAGGTTACTCAGATATGCAATGCATTTCTTTCTAATAATGAAGTTTTTGTAATTGTTGCTTTCTTTCTTCTGCAGGAAGTGTGGTCAGAGGCCTCCCAGCAACCCCCTTGAGGTTGTGTCATCAAGCAACCTAATGTCAATAAACCTGGTATCGGACAGTGGCAGGGAGAAACCTGGCTTCAGTGCTACGTACATGTTCGTCCCCTTAATCACAGGTACTAACATTATATCTGACACAGCTCCACTCAGTAGGTAGATGGTGCATGTCAGAGATCTCATTAGCCAGGCACACCTTAAAGCTTTATATTTCCATGGCTCAAGATTTTGTGTAGATTCCATGAAATGTTCAATATCCAGTGCAGCCTTCGTGACATGGTCTACTTTAGGCTTAAGGATCTTTTTGTGTCTTATTCCTCTTAAGCTAACCAATGTGGAGGACGATTGACCAATAAGTCTGGGAGTTTCCAATCTCCACATTACCCCAGCTTCTACCCTAATTCTGTAGACTGCAAATGGACAATTGAGGTAATTACTTATGACTTAAGTATGTTCAAGCTTGCTGTCAATATTTGGGACTCAAAAATTCCAGTCACTGTTTCTTCTAAGGTTGAGAAATGTTAACCTGTGTAATAATTTGCGCACATTTATTTAATAGCTATTTAACATCTATTTAATAGCCTTCAAGAAAATAGTTTTCTGCTTTTTTACTGAGAATCTGTAGTGGAAAAGTTCCCCTTTTATGTTTGATAGCAGTTTTTATTATCTAGTAAGAATACATGTATTAATAATGCTCAAAGATCACATTTTCGGGTGGTTCGAATTTGTATAGTCACTATTTTTAAAGGTGACCAGGGATTAAATATAGACAGTCTGGCAGAGCCCAGCTCTTCCTCCATATGTCCAAATTGCACCTTGCCAGATAATCCATTTGCATATGCATTTACATGTTATGTTTTTAAAAAAAATCAAGTACTGTTTAGCCATGCAATATGAGCAATATCCACATCAAATAAAAATAACTTTTTAATCACATTTATTTTGTATTTTGTATTTTTATTTTGTATTGCTTTAAAGTGGTAGCATAACATGTCAACAAATGAACATGCTATATCTTTAAGACTGTGATCATAAATACATTACTAATAACCCCCCGCATCTGTACCTCCTCTCTGATTTTGATTTAACCCGTGAAGGTGACACTGTGTCAGAATAGTAAAATATTATGCCAAGTAGGTCAGTTCTCCCATGGTCTAGTTATTTGCCAATCAGAGTGGCCTTTTTGTCTGTTAGGTACCTGCAAACATGAAAATCCAGCTGAGATTCACTATGTTTCGCATGAAGGAACCAAAAGTGGATGTTAAGGTCTGCCACAAGGACTATGTAGAGGTGTTGGGCACAAAGTAAGGCTGTTTGTTTATCGTGGCTTAATTACTCTTGACAAATGTCTCACTAATAGTGAAGTGTTTATACTAGCAGTGTGTGTGAGAAGCTATTTATAAACAAAGTATATCACTCCTGAGATTGTTACTCATAGAGAAAATGCTGTGTAATGGATGGGAGTTGAACAGCACTGTGGTCTCACATCTGCATGCCTGTGAGTTTGACTTCTGTCTCCACCTCCACTTGGGGGGAAGTTTGCATATTCTTCATGTTTGCACAGGTTTCCTTGAGGAACACCCACATGCAGTTAAGCAAACTGGTTTCTCTAACTTTTCCTATGATGGACTGCCATCCCTTCCAGGGTGTCCCTGCCTTGTGTCCTAAATTGCCTGCAATAGAGTTTACACAAGATAAGGAGTGGAAAATAGATGAATATTTCTTTTCTGCATTTTTTTGCTTTTTCCATACAGATACTGTGGAGAGAAGTCTTTGCTGGCCCTTTCAAGCCAGAACAACACACTAGAAGTCAAGTTCCATTCAGATGAGTCATACACAGACAAAGGCTTCAGGGCAACATACGTTGCCTATGACCCCGTGAACCGTAAGTCAGTTTTTCATCATGTTAGTGATTTACAACAAATGTTTAAATAGTTAAATGATTGTTTTAATATTGACTATTTGAGTATCCTCTAGATTGCCTTTAATTTTTAAATGTGAAGGTTAGAAACTGGAATGTCGTAGTACTCATGTCTCAAGATAATTTTTTCACTTACTTGAAATTGTCTCAGAATTGAAAACATCTCTTGAATTTGTGTCTTGGTTTGGACTTGAAATTTTAAAACGAGACACTAGACTGTTCTTTTTAACCATTGATAAACTTTCTAATTTCACTTACTCCTCTCAGAATAATGATACATGTTAATAAAATACAGTTGATAAAATATGAATAATCTATCATTCACATTTGTTGTATTACCTGTATACTGCAGTTATTTTACATAATTAGTGCAAAGCTACTTTGAAAATCCCTCTAGAACAGAAACCAGTTTCAGTTGCTAATCGATTTGGCTACTTCAATCACAGAAGTGATTTTCTCACATGAAAGCACACTTTGCTTACAGCAAGATCTAAACTTCTCATTCCATTGGATATTGTTAGAATGGAAATGAGCGTGATCACCATTTAGGTTTCATATGGTTAGTTCTTCACATAAGCTCTTGAGAGTTACTGAGCTATTATGTTAAATGCTGTTTTATGCGTTGTCTGATTGAGTTGCCTTATGAGTATATTATCAGCTTTAAATGTATCAGGCTGAGCTAGTAGAAAAGCAAGCGAAGGATGAGGAGACTTGCTTGCTGAGACAGAACACGCTCTTTATTCTAGTCCCGAACAGGACTGTAACAGGCACCCATCGAGCACCAAACTGAACACAGTAGGAAAACACAGGGAGGTCAGACGCTGGACCATCAGGTCATTTACACAATGCTAAAGACACACAAGGATCGAAACAGGGTGCACATAAGACATGGACAAACACATGCACGACAACAGGGAAATACAGTACAACCAATAAGTAGAACATCAGGAAATACATGGGGTTATTTACAATTACGGGATGCTGGAACATGTAAACCCTGCTGGCACTACACTGCCCCCTCTTCAGAGCTTCACCACCCCCAGTCCCCACCTCAGTTCCGAAGCAAGTCCCAGGGGTCCTCTGGCAGCCAGCGGTGCATTGCCTCTAATGGCAGGACTTCCTGAGCGCTGGAGTGTCTAGCTGCTGGCGGGCGCTGGTATTTTTAATCCCTCCCTGAGCCGACCCTTCCTCTTGCACGCCTTAAAGGAACCTAAGACCCCTTCCAGGGGGTCTACCTGGCCGGGGCACCCCAAACCCAGCAACTCCCCTCCAGACCCTCTTCTCCGGGGACAGCCAGCTCAAGGAGTTGCTTCGGCCGCACTGCAGTTTGACCTTCTCCTGGCCCTGGCTCTTTTTCTTCCCCCATTGAGTGGGGCCCTGATATTGTGCGGTAGACAGGTCCCGCCGCGGGGTCTTGCGCTCACAGGGTTGGGCAGCCCTGCACAGCTGCTACCTGGTGGATGGCCTCTTGGAAGCATGCCTCCTCCTCGCACCATTCGTGGAGGTCGTTTGTGAGCTGGGCCTGCCAGTTGACCATGTCCTCCAGCAGTAGGGTCCCCGGGTTGCGGGCATGCTTCATGAGTTTCTGGCACTCTTCAGCCAGAAAGACCTGCCAGCCACGGCAGGTATCCAGGCGGTCCTGCAGGTCGGGCTCTGCCTCCTGCAGCTCGTGGCACTCCTTGGCCAGCAGTGCCTCAAGCGCACGGCACAACTCATGGCCCCATAGTCACTCGTCGTCATCCTGCAGCTCGTGGCGCTTCTGGGCCAGTCGAGCTTCCAAGTCGTGACATGCCTCCTCCCGACTGAGCAGTGCCGTCTCACAGCCCCATAATGCTGCCTCCGCTGCCTCGGCCAAACGTGCCTGGCTCCCAGCTGGCCAGCTCACTGCACAGCCGGCCTAGCTCCTGTTGCACCTACTCT
The DNA here is from genome assembly GCA_026781145.1 of Hippopotamyrus pictus. NCBI lineage: Eukaryota > Metazoa > Chordata > Actinopteri > Osteoglossiformes > Mormyridae > Hippopotamyrus > Hippopotamyrus pictus. The sequence continues at coordinate 21,543,710 of JAODLC010000140.1, forward strand.
GTGGACGCCCGTAGCTGCTCCCGGTCCTGATGGTCCCGCTCCTACCACTCCTCCAGCTCACACCTCTCTGTCGGCAAGCCAGACATCCCAGCTGCGGCACACCTCCTCGCACTCACACGGTGCAGACTCTGCCTCCTCATGCTTGCAGTTGGGGTCGCACGATTGATGAGTGGGAAGCACACCGTGGCCAGTGAGGGGCTGGAATCCACAGAAGTGCCCGCCTTCCTCGCACAACATTGTCATTTCTGACGCGATTCCGGTGGGCTGGTAGGAGCGACTTCAGGGTGCGCTGTGTGGGTCTGGTGCGTCTTTGATACAGCAGATGGTGCCTTCTTCGCTCCAGCGTCCCCTGCTCATTTGCTGGTGGCTCTGGTGCAGTCTTCCGGGCAGTGGTGTACATGGTGCCCTTCTTTCCGGCAACACCAGCAGACGAGCTGAATTGTCCTTGTCTGAGAAGTACTACTGCTTCTCCAACACTGCTGCTTTCTTGCTGCCTTGGAGCAAGCTCGCCAGATGATGTCGAAGACCAACCAGAACACGCTCTTTATTCTAATCCTGAACAGGATTGTAACAGGCAACTGTAACCATAACTAGAACATCAGGACAAACACGGGGCTATTTACAATTACCTGCGGGAGATGCAGGGACATGCAAACCCTGGCAGTGCTACAATATAATTTTATTTTGTTTTAAAAGAAATATATGCTCAATTTGAATTTGATGCCAGCAAAACTCAAAAAAGACTGGAAAAGTTGTGTATTGCTAAAACAAAACACCTGGTTGAATATCTCAACTAATTAGGTTAATTGGCAATGGGTCAGAAAGACAATTGGGTATAAAAAGAGCCTCCCTGGGAGACTGTCTCAGTGCAGTGAAGATGGGGGTAGGTTCACTGTTCTGTGAAAGACTGCATGGGCAAATAACAGAACAGTTTAAGAATAATGTCCCTCAATGTAATATTGCAAAGAATTTGGGAATTTCATCATCTGTAGTACAAAATATCCTTAAAATCAGAGAATCCAGAAAAATCTCTGTATGCAAGGGACAAGGCCGAAAACCACTATTGGATAGCTGTGGATTCTATAGTGGAAATCACTTCATGGGCTCAGGAACACTTCTGAAAACCATTGTCTGTGAACACAGTTTGTTGCTACATCCACAAATACAGGATGAAACTCCATGCAAAGAAACCATATCTAACCATATCTAAACATGATCCAAAAATGCTGCCAAATTTTCTGGGCCCAAGCTCATTTAAGATGGACTGAGGCAAAATGGAAAACCGTCCTGTGGTCTGATGAATCAAAATTTCAAATTCTTTTTGTAAATCAGATGCCACATCCTCCAGCCTAAAGAGAGAGACCATCTAACTATTTATCAGCAGACAGTTGAAAAGCCAGCATCCGTGGTGGTAGGGGGTGCATTAGTGCCCATGGTTTGGGTAGCTTGCAGATCTGGGAAGGCACCATTAATTCTGAACGATGTGTACAGGTGTTGGAGCAACAGATGCTGCCATCCACACAATGTCTTTTTCAGAGAAGGCCTTGTATATTTCGGCAAGATAATGCCAAACTGCATTTTGTGTACAAAATGTATTTTCTTACTTTACAAATTACTGTTTTGATAAATGTGCTTAGATGTGTTTAGTACAGTATATGCTCTTCTTTGAAAGCTCTTCTTCTTGTCTGGTTCATTTTGTGTTTAAATGCTAAAAAAAACATATTTAGGTGTAATTTTTTGGGGCCGGGAACCAATTAATTGGTTTTCCATTATTTCTTATGGGGAAAATTCGATCACAACTTGAACTTTTTAAGATTCGATCCATAGTTCTGAACGGATTAAATTCGAGTTCTGAGGTACCACTGTAAATAGGTCAATTGGCAACAGGTCAGTAACATGATTAGGTATAACAAGAGCATCTTAGAGTTGCAGTGCCTTTCAGAAGTAAAGATGGACAGAGGATCACCAATGCCCCTAATACTGCATCCACAAATAGTGGAGCAATTTCAGAAAGTCCTCAGTATAAATTTGCAATCATCTACAGTATGTAATATAATCAAAAGATTCAGAGAATCTGGAGAAATATCTGTGCATAAGGGACAAGGCCAAAAAACCATACTGGATGCCCATGATCTTCAGGCCCTTAGATGGCACTGCCTCACAAATAGGCATGATTCTGCAATGGAAATCACTAAATGGGCTCAGGAATATTTCCAGAAAACATTATCAGTGAGCACAATTTACCGTGCCATCCGAAGATGCCAGTTAAAACTATATCATTCAAAGAAGAAGCCATATTTGAACATGATCCAGAATCACCAACGTCTTATCTGAGTCAAAGCTCATTTAAAATGGACTGTAGCTACGTGGAAAACTTCTGTGGTCAGACTAATCTAAATTTGAAATGCTTTTTGGAAACCAGGGCTGCCGTATCATCCAGACTAAGGAGGAGAAGGACCACCCAGCGTGTTATCTGCGCTCAGTTCAAAAGCCAGCATCTCTGATGGTTTGGGGATGCATTAATACATATGGCATGGGCAGCTTGCATATCTGGAAAGGCACCATCAATGCTGAAAAGTATATCCAGGTTCTTGAGAAACATATGCTTCCATCCTGATGACATCTCTTTCAGGGAAGACCTTGCATTTTCCAGCATGGCAATGCCAAACCACACACTGCATCAATTACAACATAATGGATTCATAGAAGAAGGGTCTGGGTACTGAACTGGTCTGCCAGCGGCCCAGATCGTTCACCTATTGAGAACATTTGGCGCATCATAAAACGAAAATTACGACACAGAAGACCTTGGACAGTTGAGCAACTAGAATCCTGTATCAGAGAAGAATGGGACAACATTCCTCGCCCCAAACTCGAGCAACTGATCTCCTCAGTCTCCAAATGTTTACAGACTGTTGTTTAAAGAAGAGGTGACGCCACCCAGTGGTAAACATGGCCTTGTCCCAACTTTTTTGAGACGTGTTGCTGCCATGACATTCAAAATGACCTTATCTTTTCCTTAAAATTATACATTTTCTTGGTTTAAACATTTGGTATGTTTTCATGTTTTCTATGTTTTGTTGTGAATAAAATATGGGTTTATGATTTCCATATCATTGCATTCTGTTTTTATTTACAATTTGCACAACTTCCCAACTATTTTGAAATTGGGGTTGTATATTAATAAATTTCAATTCAATTCAATTCAATTCAATTTAATTTCTTTAGTGCATTTTCTCAACATTACATTGTTTCAAAGCACTTTACATTACCCCTGCCCAAAGCCCCCAGTGAGGAAGTCAAAGGCTACAATGGCAAGCAAAGCCTCCCTAAAAGGATAACACCATGGGAGGAACCAGATTCAAAGGTGGGACCACCCTCCAGGAGCTGGCAGAAGTAATCAAATGAGCAAGATGGCAAGATGTCCCAATACACACTGTCCAAGTTTGACAACAGCTTCATAGTGGGAGAATCTGGGTGCTTGACTGACCTGCCTGCAGTCCATACCTGTCACCTTTTGAAAACATCATGCACATCATGAAACAAAAAATATGACAAAGGAGACCCTGAACTGTGGAGCAATTTACATCCAATATAAGGCAAGAATGGGACAACAGTTCACTTTCAAAAATCCTGCAACTGATCGCCTCAGTTCCCAAATATTTACAGAGTGTTGTTAAAAGAAGTGGTGATGCAACACATTGGTAAACATAGCCATATTCCAACTTTTTTGAAATGTGTTGCTAGTATCAAATTCAAATTGAACATAAAACCATTAAATTTCTCAGTTTCAACATTTGATATGTCATCTTTTAATTCTATTTACTATTAAATATGGGTTAATATGATTTGTAAATCATTGCATTCTGTTTTTATTTACATTTTACACATCACCCCAACTTTTTTAGAAACAGGGTTGCGCCACAAATGATTCATCTTTCTTTGTTTTTCCATCCTGACTGGTCTGAAACATTACATTGAAAGTGGTAAAGACTGTCCTGTTCTGAATAAAGTTACCATGGGATTGTCTCATTGACTAATAAAATGCTGTGTACCTTTTTGAACTGACGCAGTTTTTTCTGTATAGGAACATAAGGGATGAGATTTGTTCCGTAACTTCGAACTCCGTAATAATAAAATTTTACTTTTAAATATTAGCAGGAATGATGATGGTAGTGAATAAGTATGATTAAAACCATGGTCTTGAAAAGACCTCTTTCAGTCTTGACCCTCTTTCGGTCTTGACTTGGACCGGATTCTTCAAAGTCATAGGACTTGAATTGAACTCTCCCCCATTATTACCTGTGTGTAAACCTGCAGCAGTCAATTATTAAGACTGAATAACTTACTGTTGGTCAATGCCTCAGTTTTGCAAGCCTGAAATATCTCCATGTGATGTCAGAGGGTGATTTTTTTTGCAGTGGGCTGTAAAACAAATTTACTTTAGAAATGTAGGAAACTGTCTGGTAATAAAAAACATTTAGTTGTGTACCACCCTTAATAGTTATCTTTATTGTTCTGAAAAAGTTTTTGATATGGATGTGATGTTGAAATGTCAGAGTGCACGTACAGGCATCCTCGATGACCTGGACAGCTACAAAAACGAAAGTGTTGTCAAAGCAAATGCACTACCAGTTAAGGCCTGGATAGCAATATTTTTAGTAAGATAAGAAACTATCAGTCCCAGAAGGAAATTTCTAATTTTTCTAATACAGACCATGTGAGCCTAATATCAGGAGATTTTCTGTAGTTTAAGATTCTGAGTGAAGTCAGTCATTTACTTTTTTCTGCAGCCTGCCCTAATCAGTTTGCATGTGCCAGTGGATTCTGCATCGCGAAAGAACTGCACTGTGATGGCTGGAATGATTGTGGAGATCGAAGTGATGAAGAACAATGCAGTGAGTTTCTGTTCCCCCCCTTCACACTTCACCAAGAAAACCCATTATTGCCACAAGTTAAAAGAGGAATGGAGTGTGGTATGCTGGTTTGGGCTCTGTGCTTGTGACCAAAAGGTTGAAGGTTCAAATCCTGTAGTTGGTTGAATATTCGGCCCTTCGGCATGGTCCTTCATCCCAATAGCTCCAGGCACATTGTCTGACATTGCTCTCTGACCTTGTATGTCTGCTTTCATACTGCTGTGAATACGTCCACACATGTCAGTTTATTACTTAGATGACAGAGGGTAGTGTGTGTGACTCAACAGGTTATGATGCTGTGCCTGTAATCGGAAGGGTGCCAGTTCAAATTCCCGGGCTGACAGTGATTTCACTGTTGGGGCATTAACCTTGATTGTTCCAGGGACTGGTTGATCCTGCTTTCTCAGTTTTGCATTGCTTTGGATAAAAGAGTCTGTTAAATGAATAAATGTAACGTCACTTTGGGAAGCATCTGACTCATAGATAAATGAAGTACTGAGTGAACTCTGTTTTGCAGAATGTGACCATGAGCAGTTTGCCTGTGCCAATGGCAGATGCAAACCCCTTTACTGGGTGTGTGACAGTGTCAATGACTGTGGTGACAGCAGTGATGAGAAGGATTGTGGTGAGTTCTCTTCTCTGGCTGGGAGTTTCAGCATTATAAGGCTATTAAGAGAGTGTTGTAGAGCTCTGTGTGGCAGAATTTTGATAAGAGATGATGATTTACATGATCACTGCATGATTGAAGACCATCCTTGTCTTCCTCAGAAGGTTTAAATGTAGCCTATTCCAGTTTATATCTCAGTCTGTAACTTACTAACTTGGAGGGAGCCATCATCCCTCCATTACTGTCCAAAGTAATACATGAAAAGTGTAATTTTTATAAATATCATATCCAAAAAAATAAGAATTGATTTGCACGTGATAAGGGTTTTGCATATTTGTGGATCTAGGAACATTGTTTAGGTGATAATCTGGAACCAGTTTCATTTTGAGACAAATTGTACAAAAGCTGCAGTAATGCTGCTTAGTGGTGACTCATGGACGTACGGCTACAGACACAGATCTGCTGACCTTGATTACCTTGGGACAAGTCCTACAAATCAGGTTTTTTAATAAAGATTTTTTTGAGAGGAGGGGAGAGTGTGTAGAGGGGCTATAGATTGTGGAGTTTGGGGGGTGTGGAAGGAGAAGGAATTAGATGGAGCAGGGATGACTGGGCTGTCCAGGGAATGCATTATTATCATTCTGACAGCATCTAATTGGCTGTAAATTTTTTCAGCAGTTCTGCTGCTCCCTGGTTGTTGTCTTGGTAAATCTTTTGTCCAACTCAGGATGCGAGGAGAGCGAATGGAGGTGTTCTGACGGGATGTGCATTTTGAAAACCCTGATGTGTGATGGAAAGAAGGACTGCTTAGATGGGAGCGATGAGTCAAACTGCATCACAGAATCATCTCGAAGTAAGCCATAGTCATCATATCTCTATCCCCTTGCTACGTTAGAGCACGATAGTCATCATATCTACAAGCCATAGTCATCATACCCCCCCAGTATGTGAGCGAGCCAGTCATTATACCCCCCCAGTATGTGAGTGAGCCATAGTCACCATGTCCTCCCTGTATGTGAGCGAGCCATAGTCGTCATACCCCCCATTATGTGTGAGCCATAGTCATCATATCTCCATCCCCTTGCTATGTCAGAGCACGATAGTCATCATATCCACCGCTCTGTGAGTGAGCCATAGTCATCATACCCCCTGCTATGTGAGCGAGCCATAGTCATCATACCCCCCTGCTATGTGAGCGAACCATAGTCATCGTATCCTCATCACTATGTGAGCGAGCCATAGTCATCATACCCCCCTGCTATGTGAGCGAGCCATAGTCATCGTATCCTCATCACTATGTGAGTGAGCCTTAGTCATCATTTCCTTCAACCACTTGCAACATGATTTCTTTAGGTTACGTGCTTGCGTAGTGGCTCTGGGCAGCCTTGCTTCATCTGTGCGATCTGCTGTACCTGTTATTTATTGTTGTTTTAAATGCATCGTTGTTTCTGCACAGGGATTAATGTCTGCACTGACTACAACTTCAAGTGCAAGAGTGGGGAGTGTGTGCACAAAATCAACGCAGAGTGCGACCTGACCAATGACTGCAGTGACGGATCTGATGAAGAGGGCTGCAGTAATGACAGCATTTCTTTTCCCTGCTGTGTGCCTGTCTAAACTTGATTACTTGAGCACTTGACTAGTACTTAGTACTGAATCAGAGCTTGGCAGCCCACCCCTCATCTCCCAGTGCATTCACTGGGTATTCACTGCCTTCCCCTAAACCATTATTTCTTTAGGGAGGGTCTGGGCATGAAAGAAACTGTTTTTTTCTGCACATAAATCTGTCTGTTTCGGAGATGATGGAATGATTTCTAACAATGATTCAGGTGCTGCTGTCCATCCATCCATCTTCCAACCGCTTATCCAGTTTGGGGAGTGGCAGGTGCTATTTCCAGACAGAACCAGACACAAGGCAGGGGGACACCAGGATAGAATAGGATGACAGTCCATTGCAGGCTACAGCCACAAACCTCACTATCTCCAGTTTAAGGACAACAGTTAGCCCACATGGAGGAAATCCACGCAGCACAAGCAGAACATGCAAAACATGAACAACCTTGCTCCTGCTGCTATTTAATTTTTGAAAGCATATCTGTAAAACTGTATACTTGGTCATCCAGAGGAAGGTTTTATTCATTTATGCTACTTATATTTTAAACCCAATTTAAGTTGCTTGCTTCACTCCCCTAACCCTTCCCTTCTCTTCCCTTCCATTCTCTGGCCTGCCTTTTCTTTCTTTACCCTTGCCTACCCTTTTCTTCCCATCCTTTTCTTCCTTTTCCCTTCCTTTGCCTACGTTTTCCTTCCCATCCTTTTCTTTACCTTCCCTTCCATGTCCTGCCTTTTCCTGCCATTTCTTTCCCATCCTTTTCATTCCTGGTCCTTCCCTTTGCTGTCCTTCCCCATTCCTTCCCTCCTCAGTGTGTGGCACCAGGCCCTACAAGCACAACCGCATCGTGGGTGGCCAGAATGCTGATATCGGGGAGTGGCCATGGCAAGTCAGCTTACACTTCATGACCAATGGCCACGTCTGCGGTGCCTCCATCCTGTCCAAGACTTGGCTACTGTCAGCTGCTCACTGCTTCCAAACGACCTCCCCTGAGTACGTGCTGTGGCGCAGCCCTCTCTCGTGCCGCTGTCTGTGTCAGACAGCAGAGATTTAAACCCTGAAGTTTAAATACATACCCACTGAGCCACTGAACCACCCCCTTAACATTTATGCATCTATCCATCCATCTTTTACCTGTTTATCCCAGTCTAGATCACAAGAGGGCAGCACAGGGCACAATTCTGGGGTACACCCTGGATGGGTTGTCAATCAGTCGCAAAGTACACACATGCATACACACAATAGTACATTATTGGAAAGTAGCCTAACTGTATGAGTCACCACAAAGCCCATCCTTAGCCTTTGTGTTCTAGATTGTTATTTTTAGTATCGGATTCAGGGTGCACAACAAAACATCATTACCACTAAGCTGACATCCTTTCTAGAGTGAGTCCTCGAATTGTGCCTTTTGCTGCCCTCTTCTAACCTAGACTGGGATAGGCTCCAGGCCCCCATCTGTCATCCTGACCAGACTAAGCAGTTACAAATTCAGGTGGATGTATACGACTGCTATTGGTACCGCTACTATTAATATTATTTCCATTATCATTAGTATTACTACTGTTACTTTTACCATTACTGCTACCACTACTAAAAATCATCATCATGTAAGAATTGTCTTAAAACTCCCTTGTAAATGTTTTCTTTGATACTTGATTCTGTCATCAGAATTCTTATGACCATTTCACAATTGATACTTGTATTTTTACAATTCTGACACTAGGTGGAAGCACTAACCTTCTGTATGAGAGATTCTTTCAGTCTTCAAAATTTTTGTGGTTTAAGTCTTCAAGAATCATAGTGCATCCAGTGCTACTCCAAATTTTATAAACTCCTATAATTGTTTGGTAATGTAAACATGAGACAGAAGTGAATTTTTCACTTTGGGTTCAGGCTGCTCAGTTATGGTCAAAATCATAGTCACGATGGTTTTGGTCAATATTGAGATCACAATTATTTAACACAGTGGCTTTGGGAATACCCATGCATTTATTGAACTTGTAAAAAAAAAAAAAACTTGTCTTTTTAACTGTGGATTTCCTTGAACTCTACATTTGATTAAACCGAGAAACAAATAAGGGGCTAGAAAGGAATGTACTGGATTTATAACAAAAGACAAAATGGGAGCTTCATTGTGAAACAAAATGCGGTACAGTACTCGTTTTATCTTGATTATTTTGCTTAGATAATTGTTGGAAGTCAAAATGGTAATCGAAATTAAAATTCAATGTCCTGCCCAGCCCTACTTTGTGTATTGTATTGAGTTATTTTTCAAATGTTCACTGTGTTCAGAAATCTCATTCCTGACAACTGGCGGGCATACAGCGGACTGCGCACCCAGTACTCTGAGGAAAACGTGCAGATGCGCAACATCAAAAGGATAATCACCCACCCGGAATATAATGACATGACGAACGATTATGACATTGCCCTGCTGGAGCTGAACGAGCCACTGCTCTTCACCAACACAATCTACCCCATCTGCCTGCCTGACAGCACTCACGTCTTCCCAGCAGGGCTTTCCTGCTGGGTGACGGGCTGGGGGACGCTGCGCGAAGGAGGTGAGTGCCCCCCATATCAGAAACATCTTCCTCCCTACAGCACTTCTCTATAGAGCATTGTTTCCATACCTGCAGACTCCATGCATGATTTGAGTGGCAACAATTACTATCGAGATAATATCCATATGTCATTTGTTCACTCCATTAATGCATTAATTTGGAATTAAGTTTTAAAAAACTGACAGGGCAGGAATGTTGCCTCACACCTGGAGGTTTGAATCTCCCCTCCTGTGTGTGTGTGAAGTTTGTGTCTTCTCTCTGTCTCACAGACATACAGTTAGACTAATTGGTCTCTCTCTCTTGCCTTGTGTGTGTGTGTGTGTGTGTGTGTGTGCACGCATTCGGCCATGGATGGACATCACATCCAGGATGCACCTCAGCCTTGTGCTCTGTGCTACCTGTAATAGGCTGCCAGTCCATCTGTGACCCTGGCCAGCATCAGCGATTAAGAAATGTATGGGTGGAAGGGCAGATTCTTTTGTAATTCTCCAACATATCTCTTAATGTTTCGTTTCTTGTTCCTTTTAATGACCAGTAGGTAACACTGCAACAATCTTGCAGAAAGCTGAAGTGAAGGTCATCAACGACACAATCTGTGACACGGTAACAGAGGGCCAGGTGACGTCCAGGATGCTCTGCAGTGGGTTTCTGGCAGGAGGTGTTGATGCCTGTCAGGTGAGGAACACAAACATACCTTTTAATGTTTATTGTGCATCTAAAATATCTACTGTTTACTTGCTACGGCTACAAAGACTTTTCTAGCAAAGTTTCTTCCAGAAAATGCTGGACCAAAGTTTTGTTGTGCACCCTAGTCTGGCTCCTTTCCTTGTCCTTCCTCTTGTGTCAAATTCACAGCATTTTCTCTCCTGGCCCTCCCCTGCAGGGAGACTCGGGGGGCCCTTTGGTATGCAGAGAGGAGAGTGGCAAGTGGTTCCAGGCTGGCATCGTGAGCTGGGGCGAGGGCTGTGCCCGCCGAAACAAGCCCGGCGTCTACACGCGCGTTACCAAGCTGCGGGACTGGATCCGGGAGGAAAGTGGGGTGTAGATCGGGCAATTCCAGCAGGAAAATGGGGGCAGTCTCAGAAAATTCACATGTAATACCGACATGCAGGTCACTCGAGCAGCTGTTACAGATTGAAGGTGTTGGGATGAGAAGTTTCAGAAAATTTGGGAACACTCTCTTCAATCAATACTGTTTTAAATTGATATTAATTAACGATAAAATATATACGAATAAACATTAATACAATAAAAAGTAATATGGAGCTTTGGTTCCAAAACCAGTCTTGGGGACACCCCTTGCATTCATGAATTTGACACATTTCACTACCAGCTCACTTTTAATTAAATAACTTAATTAGATATTGAAGTTTAGGAGGTATTGATGAGCCAAATAATGTGTGCTGATGGTCAAGTTCAACACATAGGTGGGCATGTTGGATGTTAACTGCAAATCCTGTAGATGTTTGATAAGTTTTGAAATCGCAAAGATGATACACTTTGATGCACATACAGTCATAGTTTTACAAAATCATATTTCTTATGTGGTGGCCTAAGAGATTTTATCCATAAGGTAGCTCTCAAATATTAACCATATTCAGCAAGTTTGCTATCAGATGACCTTTGGCCATTAGATGGGATCATTTGCATAGTTTTCTGAGGTATGAAAGGCCAGGCTGATCGTATGCATTAAGAGAATGAGAACATTTTTTGGTGAAATTTTAATATAGTTGTGATTTTTTATGTGTGGTGGATAACACTGGTCTGAAGTGGGATGTAAAAGGTACTTATGTATAATATGGAGGTTTTACTGCGGTTTTAACAATGACCATATAACACATGATGCTAGTCATGTTGGTGAGAATTTTGAACTTTGAAGTTCTTGGAATATTTCTGAAGACCAGCACTTCTTTAAAAAAAAAAAAGGTAATGCATAGCCTAGTTAAGTGTAGACTTTGGAAAAATGAATACGTTGGTACATTGATGTCTCTGTAAAATGCCAAGTCATGGTGAGACTATTAAATTATTTATGAAAGGGACACATTACATAATTGCCACATGAATTTCTGGCTATTTCGGGACTTTGTGGTGCTGTATTCAGCAGGTCAGGGATCTTTTCTGCTATTAATATTTGCACAGAAATGAAGATGATGTGATGTTTTCTCATGTTGAAGCCGGTGAACAGTATTCCATACAAACATCCCTATTTTTTTTAAGTTGTTCTTTATTTGCTGCTTGTTAGGTTTTGTGTAGCTGTCCAGAACTAAGTTATTTTCCAGTTCAATTATAGGCAGTTCTTAAGATATGAATGAGCTCTGTTCCCTAAGTCTGTCTTTAAATCGAATTTGTAGGCAATTCAGAATAATAATTATACAGCACATAAAGTAATAATAAAAGTAAATACATATGGTACTGTACTGTACCTCAAGCCGACACACCACTGAAGCCACGCAATGTTTTCATAAGCGTCACAAAGTAGTAAGTACATTCATTATTCCGAGCCATTGTATTTAACTAAATATTAAATATAATAGGCTTTACGACACTCCGTTCGTAAGTATGAGTTGTCTGTAAGTTGGACATTAAGTGGGAGACTGCCTGTACAACAAATTATTTACTTTGCTACTCTTAGGAGTATGTCACAAATAGAGGTAAATTAAATTCTGTCATGGTCATACACAGTGTTGAATTATACATTATTATGTGGTCATTTTGTATTTGGTCCCTTTTATCATGTTTTATTTTGTTAAAGTACCTGCTATTAATATATGTTATAACCAGGGGAATGATCCAGAAGGAATCATAAAAAGGACTATACTGTATGTATTTTAAGGTAACAAATTCCTTACTAAGAAATCAATAGCAGTAACCCACAGAAATTTACCATTTAAAAAAAAGAAAAAAAAAAGAAATATATATATAAATAATGAGATGTATAACAAACGTCGAGCACTTGGTTGATGTACCAGTAATACTGGTTTTGTTGTATATAGATTTATGCACTAGTACCTGTGTCTGACTAGGTACATGGTGCCCTTGTTTGACATTTTGTTTATGTGCACTTTTTATTACAACGATTTCCTCATTGTATTCAATAAATATTGTTGGATTTTGAAGGCCTTGTCTTGTTGTTATACCTTGTGCTAGATACATTGTGTGCTTGCTGTATCCTCAAAGCATATGAAACATTTAGCATTTGTTTCTGTTGTCGGTCTTAGTGCTTTATGCTGTCTATTCTCCCAGCCATTGTCAGCATTTGTCAAGTGTTGCTCATAATTAAGAAGCATGGAAATGGACATGACACGGTTATAGTGTCACATTATGCCTTGCTTTGTCAGACTGATTTCCTTGTCACTTGGGAGCCAGCTGGTGACTATTCCTGAGTGTCATTTACAGGCAGGAGTGCTCAAATCTTATATGTCTTCATTATAATAAGCTTTTCTACCTTGGAAATTTATGCAACAGGATTCCAATGAGTTTTTTTCAGTTCAGGTACACGTGTGGCCTTGTTAAAAAGGATTTGTAAGCATTCAGCTGTACGTCCTCAAGCATAAACTTTGTCCCAGCAGGGCAGGTTTATCTGAAATGGTTTTATTTAAATATAAATATGTGTACAAAGTTACAAGCACAATCGCTTTTTAACATAATCCATTATTAAAAATTAAATAAAACAATGGCCATTAGTCGCATTTCTCTGCTTTCGTTGATGGACAAACAGTAAAAGACAAATGGAGGACAGATTTAAAAATCAAGTTATGATATATATTCATGTATATATAAAGATACAATTTACAGTAAAGCAGCTTACACGCTGTACATTAAGGCTTATATAAAATATAAAAATAAAGACGAGCAATATTTTTCACTCTTTGCTTCATTTCCCAACCCAGTGGATTGTGGACAGTTCTGAGAAAATGGCAGTACACCGTTCCAGTGAACTGGATCCAAGTTGCAACAAGATACAATATGTAATCTTTCACATTGGCAATGGAAATGAAAAATGTCAAAGTATTTCACTTGAACAAATCTGCATGCAACAGATAGACAATGTTTTTGTACACTTAACTAGTTTTGGGTAGTATAGGGTTTGTAAACATTTTCAAGCTTCTACATACTCATGTCCCGCAACCCTCACCAGGATAAGCAGTTGGAAGATGGATGGATGGATACTCATGTGACTGTTTCCCATTGGTAATCAAGCTTCATGATTGAAAGGTTTGGCCAAATTGCAACCAAGTTTCAAAGCCTTCTCTGTACAAGAACACAGCCTTAAACTGGAAATCAGCTACATTACTGAACGGTGATGCTCCTGATTTTTAAAGTGAGCTTAGGATGTGTGCTGTAATCGCACAGAAATGATGTGCGAGGCAATGAAGAGCGAGGCAGCCATTTCCACCTGCGCATATCCCACAATCTTTGGATATTCATTCAGTCACTCATCCCCCGTTGAAGCAAAAATAATTAATACAGACTATCCTTCATCTTTCGTAGCTGTAACCTAATGCTATCAGCTTTTCGCCGTTATTTGAAATCCATTATTTTCAATTGTCTGCACTGATCCATCAGGCCAGAACTGTTGTCTGAAATAATCTTAAAAGCATAAAAATATCTTTATAGGAAAACTCTACAGAATTCATCATCCAAAAAATATGTGAATGGTGCTTGGCTGTACTTTTATGCCTGTTTCACAGTTTGAAGTTGAACCTCATGGTTTGGCTCAGTCTTTTATAATGGATCGAAACGTGAATGTGCTTAGAATTCTTTTGCATGCTGATGGAAACAAAAATGAATGTTTTCTTTTTTAAAAAAAAAAAAAAAAAAAAAAGTTCACAAGATGCAAATCTTTGAATCCTGTTTTTACCCCACAGCCATGGGGCATTTGGTAAGAGGAGATTTCTAATTTACACCATCCCATACACAATATATAAATCATAAACAGTCAAGCCGATGGCATCAGTGAAACTAGTGTGGCTTTGCCTTTGTCATCCTTAAAAAAAATAAATAGTGAAGCACACTTGAAGGGAATTCATCATCAGAAGCTCCAATTCACCCAGAGGATAAGAAGATATAGATCCAGTTGAACAATAACACACAATAAATTAAAAACAGTATTCCCAAAAAACTTAAATCTTCAGCCAATGGTCCTCTTTAAGACCTATTCCACGGGAAAGAGAAGCAGTGTCCGTGTAGCCTATAGAGAAGATGCTTGAATAGATCACTTATTATCCCTTGCAGCCTCCCCGCCTTGTCAAACGTGTGTCTGCATGCGCTGGTGTGAGGGGCGGCCATAGTCAGACAGCTGTGAAGACACCTGGGAGGAAGCATAGGAGAAACGCGAGGAGCTGGACACTTTGCTGGCTTGATCCGAGTGATCGTAGGCATCCACCTTCTCATAGGCAGAGGGCTTGACGTAGCTCGTAAAGGCACGGCCGTATGTGGCAGGCAGGTAAGCAGAGCTGCCATACAGGGGCTCGGGGGGGTACATTCCCTGCTGCTGCTGTGCCTGCTGCTGTTGCTGCTGCTGCTGTTGCTGCTGCTGCTGTTGCTGCTGCTGCTGTTGCTCATAGGTAGAGCGTGCACCCGTGGTGGTGGCATAGCGATGGGAGAAATCATAGATCCGCGGCTGAGTGCTGTGCTGCCCATACAGCGGGTTCGGTGAGGCCAGCTGGGATGGAGTATAGACAGGCCGTGGATTGGACACATATTCTGAAAAACCACTGCGTACATGGCGATCTTCATGAGCCCGAACATTGTAATAGCCATTGGTGGGATCCTAAACAGAGAGACCAGATTAGACTCCACCCAATTTAGAGGCAAGCATGCAAGAGAACAAAAACATGCTAGTGTCATCTTAAGTTTTCCATTTCTGCTTTACCTTGATCTCAGATCGCTCATCCTCCTCCTCTTCTAGAAGGTCGCTGTGTTCTGTTCGAGATGTACCTGGAGATTCGCTGCTGTTTGGGGCCTGAAGGTTTAAATATATTATTTAAAATCAACAATTAGACCTACTTAAAACTGTAACAAGCTGTGGGCTGCTAATTCTCCCCATCAAGCTTTCGTAAAAATATCAAGTAATTCAAGTACTAATGTTCTGAGAGACTTTTATAAACAGAGATAAGACACTGTACCATAGGTTCCTTGACATCTTCCTCATCATCGTTGCTCCGTGTTGCATTGTGATCACTGTGCACAATTTGGACTCTGATGTCACTTTTAGAGAGCCTTGTTCCCTTTTTACCTTGAGAAAAAGTGATTATTTAGTGGTTATTTGAAGCAGGCATAAATGATAACTGAATAATCCAAACAGAATGTTACCTAAATCCCTCACCCTATTCCTAGGCCTAAACTCTTAAAGGCTTCCAAACATGACTTATCCTAATACTGAGTCCTAATCACATAAACATTCCTAAAGTTTCACCTTACTTTTTACAGAGTTTCTGCAACAGAGGGTGACCAAGGTGATGACACAGATGAGGAGGACACAGCCTCCCCCGACTGAAGTCCCCACAATGATGAATATAGGAAGAGCCTCTGTTGGGAAGGAGCAAAAGGCCAGAGGTTAGTGCAGGTGCACATCATACTGTAATTCTTTTAGCAAGTAGTATTTAGTGCCTTTGTAAGCATGAATTAAATTGAATAGAAACCTATTTTCTTGTTCCAGGCCTGAAATTGTCTATAATTTCTTATGGGAAAGGGCAACAATGCATGATGAGGCAATAGGCAGCAACCTGATTAGAGATGCTAGGTGATTCCACACTGCAACTCTCCTGAGAAAACACCACTAAACGGACACAATTTGCTAAGTGACAGCTCTTTTTCTATTGTCTCATACAACAAAAGACGTGATTCTGTTATCCTTATTTAGGAATTATTGAGAAAAATTGCAATAAGGCTTGAAAGAAATGCGCCTTTTTTGCCTCTTGAAACATCTTAATATTCTAAATTTTCTTTCACAACCGGTGTACATGTAATGACACTTTTTTCATCAAAGCCATCATCCATCTCCTAGCCACTTCTCCTGGTCTATGCCAGTGTTTCCCAAACAAGTCCATGGGGACCCCCAGATGGACTAAGTTTTTGCTCTTTCCCAGTTCCTTGGGAATTGGAAGGGAGTAAAAACGTGGACCGCTGGGGGTCCCTGAGGACTGGTTTGAGAAACACTTTTCTAGGCAGACCAGGAATGGAGCACATCTAGTGCATCACAGGACACTGTAACTCCAATTAGCTCCATGTCTTTGGAATATGTGTGGAAAACACAGCTCCTGGCAGAAAACCATGCAAACTCCACACATACAGAGCAGAAGCAAGTTTCAAACTCCAACACTGCAGGTATGATAAAAATGTTTCAGATTACATACACATCGATCTAAACTCAGTTTAAGTTATTAAAACTGTGAAATTACACAGGTATGCTGATGGTAGTTAAACAGTTTTATAGTAGGGCCCCTACCTTGCTCCTTGAGGGTGACCAATGCAGTGCCTGTTCCAAAGTGGTTCCAGGCAGTGCAATTATAACGTAGCTGGAAGTCTTGTGCAAGGGTCTCCGAGAGGATGAGGGAAGACAGGACCCCTCTATCTGTGGCACCTGTCTGGACAGTGAAGCGTCCTGAAGAGCCAGAGGCCAGGCTCATGTCCCCGAAGGTCCACACCTGAAAATAAAGAGAGAAGCATGTGTGTCTCAGAAAAGGTTTAACTGCGTACTGCATAATATATATAGATAAAATGAAACTTTGACCATAAATACATTCCGCAGTTTTCCTAATACATAATTATCTCATATGACGAAAGCAAATTTTTAATTCACATGTTTTTAGAAATATCCAACCATTTTCTGTACATGCATGTTCTGTTCAGGGTCATGGGGGGTCTGGGCTCACAACCCATAGCAGGACACACTCACCAATCACGCCTACAGACAATTTGCTAACTCCAGTTCACCTTGCTAGCATGTGTTTGGATTGTGGGGGGAAACTAGAATGCCTGACAGAAACCTCATAATGACACAGAGGGAACAGGAAAACTTCACACAAATGGATTCAGGGCGGAAACTCGAACCCGGTCCCAGAGATGTGAGGTGACAGTGCCAATCTGCCAATTTTTAGAATTATAATGCTTCCTATTATACAGCCTTCCTTTAAGGGTGAGTGTGTTGCCCTGATTTCATTGCTCAGCTCTTAATAATGTCCTGGCAGGCCTTGACTCAGAGGTCAAACTGGCCATTTCTTGTAGGCCCTAATTCTGAACACTAATTAAGAGGCATCCTGAAGCACCTGAGGGATGTTAGCCAGAGCGTGTCTCTTTACATTTTAGTGTCTGAACAGCGAGGTCACAGTCCACAGACCTAGAGGCCAGCTGTTTAAGCAGGGGAGCGACAGGGGGAGTGCTTGAGCATAGATCTGCATGCAAGTGTAGATGTGCACATGGAAAGCGCCCTGGAGGTACACTTACGATCTTGTCAGGAGGGGGGCTACTGTCCACCAGGCACTCTAGCTTGCCCTTGGAGTTCTTGACTGCGTGCTGTGTGGCATCTGCAGTGATGATGGGGGGGCCTGGTGGGAAGATAGGATATAATGGTGAATGAGGTAAAAGGAAACAGGGAGAGGAAGGAAAGCAAGGTCAGGCTAAGTTCCGGCAAGAAGGGGAGCTACTGGTGATGATGATGCTAAGGGGAGACAAGCACATACATGAAGGGACACTCAGAGCAGAAAGCTGCTAACTTCAGAAAGAAGCCCAATACAAAGCTGATGAATATAATAGAACGTGGTGCAGATGAGCTGGTGTCAATGTAATGTTCCTCACTGACACTGATGAAGAGGCTAATAAAAATTGCCACCACCGTAATGCAAATGCTATAAACGCTTACCATTGACAGTGAGAGTGACCTCTCTCTCAGCCACCCCAATCCTGGGAACAATCGCTTTGCAAGTGTAGACTCCAGCATCTTCCTGTGTGACAGCCTTCAGCTGCAGAGTGTTCCCATTGCTGAGAACCTGGGGTCAGATGAGGTAAATACAACACTGATCTAATTCAGCACACCAGTACTAGCGCTGTCACCCAGACAAACAGGAACCTGACACCGCAGTGTAAAAACATCGGAATTAACGCTATTGTAATCAAGTTAATCATGCAATTAAGACATATTGCCTTGTCAGCAAGGCTATGCTCTTCAAATAATTGTAACTACAAAGGCAGGAAGAGAACAAAGGATTCTGAATGAGAATCTTTTTAACCTTTTGACCAGCTACATTTGGTCACTTGTGAGCTCATTGACCCCCAAATTTCAAGCTGTGATTAATCGATTTAGTTTCCCAATTATTGAATTACCCAATTAATCCATATCGCCTAGATAATGAAATACACACCATGTGGATTAAAATAGCCAAATTTCCATGGGGCACAGTGGGACATCTTGCTCTTTATGCAACACAATTGCTTCTACATCCTACCCAGGCATTGACATGCAACTCTAAATCATCCAAATAAATCTGATAAAATAGCACACAGGGCATCCTGCAAACCAGAATCTGGTGAGCGAACGAGAAACTAAAATAAATGTAGACTGGAGTTTCAAATACCACACAGTTTCAGTGATTCTGAACCTAAGCCTCAGATCCTTGGGGACACAAGACATTTAAAGAAGCAGAAAGAATATACTGCAATGTGTGATCATCCATTAAAGCCTCCCTCTCAGTTTTCAGCAGAAACCGTCTATAGAGATTGAACCATATGCCAGCTAAATAAGACTGAGAGCCACTGCACTGTCTAGGTTTGTTTTGAGATTCCAGAAGCTGATCTTACCACGCTGGAGCCCTGCTTGGTCCAGGCCAGGGTTAACGGGGGGTTGCCGGTCCATGAGCAGGTGAAGGCTGCATCCATACCTATGTCTACAGCCACAGGCTTGGGCTCGGATAGCAGTCTGGGACCAACTAAGGACATCAAATTTGCAGAATATTAGTCAATATTCTATAAAAGCTAAAGATCTAAAAGCAAAGTGGAATCACAAATGTTTCATTAAATAATCAGCTTTATAAATCTATTAATACAAAGTTATTAACATTTATTAATATAAAGTTATTAACTTTCAGCACAGCATAAACAGTGTGCTGTTGACTTACACTGGACATCAACGAGTGTGCTGACATTGGTGCTGCCCACAGAATTGGACACCTCACAGGATACTGGGTCTGTGAAGTAGGAGTAATCCACTGTCACCTCCAGCCTATCTCTGTTGGCTTCAGGTATGGGAATGCCACCCTTTGACCACCTGGTTGGGGTACATCAGTTCACAATAATGTGAATGACATCATTAAACCTTACTGAAACATGCAACGTCAAACACCGGCATTTATTGGTGCAAAACCATATTCATGATGCATTCATAGAGCACTCATAAGCAGAATGTAAGCATACCTTAACATGTCGTAAAGCATTGCATTCATTATACTTTCATTGAACGAGACATGACAACTTTAATATACATTAATAATAAACATTATAATTGTATAATCAATTTAGGCATCAAAGTCCTCTACTGAGAACGTGGGTGGTTCTTTTAAAAGCACTTTGTAAACCCTTCGGTTAAAACAGTGCTATATAAATAAAGATTGGTTGATTGATTGATATACTAATGTATATTAAAGCTGTTAAGGATCTTAATGAGTTCTATGAATGCATTATAAAGGCATTATGAAGGTGCACTTAACATACTGTTACCCAATATGAGAATAAGCAGTACAACAGTTACCTGTAACCTGTGATCTCTGGGTTGGCAGAGGCCATGCAAATAAAGAGGACCTTGGCTCCCTCCATTACTGTTTGTGGCTGAGCAGACAGAGTCACTGAAGGCGGGTCTGCAACAATATTAATCCATTAAACAAAACCTTTCTAATCACGCATTTTATACTATCCATATCCACAGCTGCTCTTATTACAAACAATATATTTTTAATGCGTAATGTACTCAGGCCACTAATCAAAAGTGCCTATGCAGGCATTGATCTTCACTTTGCTAAATTAAAATTCAGACTCCAGTTCAGGGAATGAACATTCCATGTGTAGACCATAGGTGGAAAGTTCAGGTTTACAAAGCACAAATCCAGACCGAGATTTTGTTTCAACCAATTAGTTGAAATAAACATCTTGGTCTGGATTTGTACTTTCTGAACCTGGACTTTCCTTTTCTGGCATAGACTAAGCAGAGACTGAGCCTGATGTGGCTGGCTTCTGGGTGGCTGGGAGCACGGCTTATACTCACGCTGCACACTGATGGTGGCCGAGGTCTGCCGCCCACCTGGGGCCGCTGGGTTCAGCACCCTGCAAGTATAAATGCTCCCCGAGTCCTTGTCTTCCGGGGTAAGTGGGAGCATGCTGACCGCTACCTCCCGTTTGCCATCCTCCATGAGTGTCTGCCATTGCGGAGAAAACACATTGTCAAATTTAGCAAAACTCTCGGTAACGCATCCTTTGTCAGGCCTATATGAATTCATTAAACCCTCATGAAATGGTGTCGGTATGAAATCTTACGTTCCCTAAATTAAGCACATCATGCATGTGGCAGCTTACTCAGTTGGTTAGTTAATTTATTCAAATCAGATGGCGTGGAATAACACCACATTGATTTATTTGTCCATTATTGCTCAGCTTGCTAGCATCCGGAGGTAAACGGCCCTTGTTTGTTCTCCCAGGTTTTCTTTAGGCCACAGATGTCAATTTGTTGCTAGCAAAAATCAATACTGTTAAGTGAGAAAATACGCACTTTGAAGGATATTGCAGGTGGAGGCAAAATTCAGCACTGACTCGGACCAAAAATGGCAGCAAGTATCTCAAAATTACATCAGTGCTAACAGCAAGGTGCTACTAAACTTAATAATGTGATGAGTAATCCTGAGCACACTCCCCACCCATCTAGATTGGCCGTTTGGTTCCACATTCAGGACAAAAAATCACAAGGTACCTCACATAGACATTTGCGCCCCCCCACCCTTACCCCCCTCATCCACTCCTGGCTTTCACCCTCTAAACGTGTCATTTAGTATCGTTTAGCGTGGTCAGGGAGCATGACAAATGTGGCACTTTTCCTGGCTATGGATGTTTCACGCCTCGCCACATCCTCATTGTGCGTCTGCATTGTTGTGGGTGATTTCACCGCTGCCCACCACCCCCACCCCC
>JAODLC010000140.1:21565585-21584351 GCA_026781145.1 Hippopotamyrus pictus
AATTCTACTGTATCAATGTTCATGCCTGCCTGAGCTTCGCCATGCTCCAGTTATACCGAGATGTCGGTGCATTAGAGAACCGAGCTGGGGATAGTGGACTACAGAGAGTGAAGTATAGCTATACCGCTGTTTTTGAGAGGTCTTGTAATAAAGCATGGCTCTCAAACTGCGCTGACTTAGAAATTGTAGATTCAATCTGAATCAGTGCTTCCTAGCATTTGTCTTTCAGGATGGTGGAGTTAATCAAAGGGGAGGAACCAGCTCCCATTACATCAGAACTCCAGTCTTCCACTTACCTTGGAGTAAATGGCAGAGTCCTGGATCTCTCCATCTCTGTACCAGGTGATCTCTGCTGCTGGTTTGGCCCCTGAAGCTCTACAGGTAAGGTTGTGAGGGGTGTGAGCTTTCAGCTTAACGACCGGACCTCCCTCCACCACCGGGTCAGATGGGGGCACTGTAAACCATGAATATCCAAGTCACAAACAAGAGCCGTACAGCCAAGTCATCATACTGTCCTGTGGTTTCACTTCCACAATGTGTCATGTGTGTCTGGCTACAGAGAAATAATAAAAGCTTTAGATCAACTACCATTCAAAATCCTAAACAGGAGACAGACCCTGTTAAAGTCAATGCTTGTTTAAAAATAGCTGAGATGATTATCTAATTAAATTGTGCCCTTTATGCATTTTCAGGCTGTACTCTGCGGGCTTTACTCTCCAGTGACTCATATTACCTGTAGATTTGTAAATTTATTTCACTTGTGTGCCTGCAAATAGGGCAGGTAGCCAAATACATCTCCAATCTAGGCATCTGTCTCTCAAGACAAAATACCAGCACATAAACAACTGAGGCTCCCCCCGCCCCCCCTCCAGTCGATTTCAGAGGTCTTCCCACGGTGCTGCTGGGTTAGTATGTGGTTGGCCATTTTAATTTCCTCACGGATTCCCTTGACTGCGTCCCCACTGCTGAATGGTTGCATCAGATTGCTTGGGTCTCATCCAGCGCATCGATCTCCCTACACATTGCTTTGGTCCTCTGTGCTCAGCTTGATTTATTCATCTGTCTCATGGAAGTCTCAGGTAGAGTGGAAAAAGAGGCCAGGACCTCACTGTCCTCTGGGGCTTCACTCTCAGCCCAGCTTGGACAGGATCTCTCTTTGCTGGGTTGGTTTGTGAGTGCTGACTGGAGAAACGCATACTCCTAATGATGAGCTGTATTGCTCATTATTCAGAAAGCAATCCTGAACATGACTTTCCTTTTATTTATTTGACCTTTTTATTACCACCCCTTCTCACAGCTCAGTTCATAGCACAGCAACCTAAAACAACAGTTTCCAATGTTCTTTGTTCTTTGCCATCAATGAATAATGATGCCGCCAAAAAATCCATTCTTGCTATGCCTAGGGCAACCACCAGGTGCCACCAGCGTTCCATCAGTCTTCCCTCTCTCCAGTGACCTGGAGACAGAGGGCCCCGTGGATTCACCGATCACTCATATTGTGTTAATGTAAAAGCTGCCCGCAGCTAACAGACTGGGTGACTCACTGTAAAATGTGCTAACTGTGCAAAGCTTGACGTTTTAGCATCTAGGCAAGTCAATGGCGAATATGGCAAACACACTACCCTGGACCTTCACAGTCATGTTAATGGAATATAAGTAAAAAGACTTTTTTCTGCCTGCTAGAATATAGAACTACTGTCAGGGCAAGAATAACATCTCAGGACATCTATCAGAGAAATAAATATGCTGAAAGTATAATAAAAATGTAACAAGAAGGAATAAACAAATGAATGCAAAGTTGCAGATTTTCGCATTAGAAGACCACAAACCTGCTTCTATATCTTTTCTAAGAACTGCACAAAGGTGGTACCCTGTCATGGGAATCCCATCAGCGTTCAGAGAGCGCTGCCTACCTAGCACAGTGAGTTTGGCACGATGAGAGCGCAGCGCCGCCTGCGTGGCCTGACACTCGTACATGGCATCGTCGGCAAGCTCGGCGGAGTCTATCTGCAGGCTGTGCTCCCCCGAGAGTGCATCGCCCATCAGAGAATAGCGTGTCCAGCCTGCGTGAAGCCAGGGGAGGAAGCACCGTCAGGAATGAAACAAACGAGCAGGATGCGGGACTGCCCCTAGAGGGTGCCGGGAATGAGGCACGGTGTGTCAGCGCTCTCACTGCATTAACGGGACTTCCTCACCAGTAAGCAAGCAACATGGTTTAGAATAGCACTAGGATGATGAGCATGGGAGTAGTCAGGGAATGCAGGTGTTAGCTGGCCTATGAAAGCTCATCATTTATTCTGTGGTGATTTAGTGGGACATTTTCACTGTCTCTTGGTAACACTACTCAGCAAATTCAATTCAGCCGCAGACAGTCCCCAGTGTACTCTGACAAATCATGTCGCCTGCAATCAGAAGCCTCACCCGGCAGGTCCCTCTCTCCCCCCAGAGCCAGGCCGTCTTTGGTCCACTGCACCATGCCACGGTATCCAACGATGACGCAGGGCAGTGTCACTGACTGGCCAGACACCACAACCTGGTCCTGAGGTTGCTGTGAGAAGTACGCGGCTTCAGCTGCTGTCGGGGCCAAAGAGGAACATATGAGCAACAATGTAAGGTAGAGAAAATACTGCACTCTGCTAATTTATCAGCAACAAATATGTCACACAGACTTTGTTCTTTGAACATCAGCCATTATGTTTCCTAATAGACTTCATTGTTCTCTAATCTGATCTAATCATGATCTAAAGCAGCAAAAAAAAAATTCTGCCATGTATTTTTTCAAATCCATCCAACCATCAGCACAGGTTTGTGGAGGTATTTATTGTGTTTATTTTAATGATATGAAACATATAAAACGTGAAAAATGTGTTCAAGATCATAAGCCATCATGCTTTTGGCTGTATTGTTAACAGTATGAATTCCAGGTCCTTTTGTACTATGAAAGAATCAGGCATGTGCACAAACATCCTTCTCCAGGTTGCAAAGGTAAACATCCAAATCAGTGTTCCTTTTCATCAAGTGAAACCTGCCTCCCATAGAACGTATTTAGCAAAGTATATAATGTACCAAAAACCTGCTTCACAGATACCCACAATTTGTTACAGTACAGTACAGTTTATTATACATTAAAAAGAAGTCCTTGCTAGAAACAGAGGTGCATCAATCACAGTCTTCAAATGAAACATCCACCCATGTTCCTTGTCCAGTACAGGGTTGTGGTGAGCTTGAAGCCTGTTTTGGAAAACACTGGGCACAAGGGGAAGGCACGCTGGATGGGCTCTGGTCCATCGTCTGGCACACTCTCACATGCTACGGGCAATTCAGAGACACCCGCTCACTCTACCAAGTGGCTTTTGGACTGTAGGGGGAAACCGGAGTCCCCAGAGGAGATCCGTGCACACACAGGGAGAACATGCAAAGCTCCACACACCGAGCCATGGGTACAGAGCAAACCTCCACCCCGGAGGTAAATGAAACACATTTCCAAATGTAATGACTACTTGCTATTCCTTGTCAATGTAAATCCAGAAAGAGACAACAATACAGATGAGCCTAACAGCAGAGTTGGGATACAATCTTCTCGATGACAAAAATACACGTAACAATAATTTTCATTTGAGTTACAAATGTTTTGGACTGCATTCTATACTATGACTCACTGTTGAAGATTCTCATCTCCGGGTAGTGGCTGGCTAACATTTTCTCATAATTACTAACTTGCATTCAAAGCAAGAGGATATGTTCAGCCCAACTGTAAAACACTTAGCTAATATTAGCATTAATTTCTTCAGTGAAAAAAGCTGTAGGTTGCGTCTCTCAATAGTTAACTTCCATTTACAATGTGAGCGACGTGGAAGCCATCTATTTCAAATTAGAAGTTAGCTAGTTGAAGTAACAATGTTGGTGGAAAATCACCCCCAGGGATTCACAGAGTAGTCTAAGGGGATCATCAGAAACTTGTCATAAATTGATGAAATGCATTAGTAAACTTCTCATTCACAAAAAAACTGTCAACCCCCAAGCCAAAAATATTCAAGGAGGACCATTTAAATACAAGAAAGTGGGCTGTAAATTGGATTGACTTACATGAACACTACAGCGAATGACTGAGAAAATATTCATAACAAACATAACTCTAATATCCCAACAAACATTGTAATATTAACAATCCATCCATCCATTCATCCATCCATAATTTCTATAACTGAACCACTTATCCAGTACAGGGTTGTGGGGAAGGTCTGCAACACAAGTGGATATTGTCTGATATTTCATTTTACGAACAGCACAAGATCACAACCTTGCCACAGAGAAAACCTGCATTCCAGGAAAAATGATCTACTCTGATATCCAGACCACATCCACGGGTTTCTGGCATTAGTAATTAACCAGCTAAATTAAGCCGAGCAAAGTAACTTCTTATGAGAGCTTTCACAAACATTTTATGTTGTCAGTGGCCGGCCCTTTATCTCTTTGAAATAGGTGTTAGTATTCATGACAAATGCACTTATCCCAGTTGCAAGCAAAACACTGAGTTAATTTGAAGTGAGGGAAGTATATTTCTATACAGTATAATGAAATATGTGGTATAATTAGGAATGTGTTACAGCAAACCTAAAAGCCAAACCCTAAACAAATTATAATTTATAATTAAAATCTTCCTTGTGACCATATGGTATACCCACTCTGCTGAAATCGTGCCTTTTGCCTTTGCCAGTATTACAAAATGGATGTTAAACAATCAAAACACCATTTGCCACACTGGGGGATCCATCCATTAATGTCCTGAAAAACAACAGGAGCATTTGGCAATACTTTGCCATTATTTCTCAGGAAATCTCAACTGTAGGCTTGCTGGTGAAAGTCTCACGACTTGATCATAACTTAAACAACATATGTATAGTGTCTGATAAACAGGTGACAAATCTGTCCAAGAAAATAAGGAAAAAGGAGAGCATGAAAGGGAGGGGGCAGGAGCTGAGTAACTATTTTTCACAGAAAAAAGGCTTTTCCTCATTTCCCCCCTCTTACTTTCTTTGTGTTTAAATGTAAGAATGAGGACTAAAAAAGGATGAAGAGGGCTCTATTCAGTGACCCCCGCCTCCCCCCCCCCCCCCCCCCCAAATTATTTGCTGGGCCTGGAGAACTTAAACAGCAAGAGTAGTAGGCCTCCTAAAGAAGAAAGCTGTGAAAGGAGGGCAGCATACGGTGGCTGGAGACACACCATTGTCCCGCTGTCCCTGCGTTTTAATAGGCCTATTTATTTCCAATCAATCCGGCAAAATGTGAGTTTAATAGCTTTTCAATAGCAGTCTTTTCCCCAGAGGGGAAGCAGGATTTTCTCTCTTATTCACCGACACCCCCACTCCTGGCTCTCTGTTTTTTCTTTCAGAGGTGCTCCATTGAAAAGGAGCTTTTCAAGCTCACTTGGCAGTGTTTGTTCGCCACTCAATTATCCACTTCATCTGGGCTACGCTGCTGAACCTACGATCCTAACCTACTCATCCAAAACCCTGACCCCCCCCCCAACCCCCATCCTTTCCAACTTTCCTGAATTTCACTAGCCGCCAAATGGTCCAAGTAATAAACTGTCCATGCCGCAAACCAGTTCAGCTCCCATCTCTATACAACCATATTCCATTCCAATATGCATTTCTCTGCTTTAAGTGCCCCCCCCCCCCCCCCAGAATTGTCATGGGTTCATGCTTATATGCAGGCACTCCCCCTCTACTCTTTAAGGTCTTTTTGTGTGCCAGTATGAGGTGCATGTTTCATGTGTTGTGGATCAAAGGACCTAAAACATGGCTGTCTCAGTTACTGGGCATTCAGAAGATGTTGGGATTTCTTTGCCATACATTAAACCCTGCTTTCTGGTTGGCTGACCCCAGTATTCTGTTCTTATGATGAACTGTAATTTTTCAAATGCTTTTTAACTGTTCAGTGCTTTTGGGTGTTATTTTTATGCAAAGTACAATATGCACATCAGTCACAAGCATGTATCCCGCTCCAGTGTCTAAACGTCCAATGGCGATAATTCATTGCTGATTGTTTTAGGAAATTCCATGCCTACTGTTGTGTAAACATTTCACTTGCTCACGGACAACTGCTAAGCATACAAAGTCAGAACATCAGCAATTCAGTATACTTACTGAAAATCTTCAGCAGAAAACATTTCAACTAGCTAATGATTAATTTAAAATTCCTTTTAATACCTCCTAGCTGAATAGCCAATTCTTTAAGGATACATTAGCTGCTTAAATACATGAATAAATTTCTAATAGAGGAACTAAGATCAAGGCAGCCTGGGTAAAAGGCATCGGGATGAAGAGCCTGAATTGCACCCAATATTTTCACAGACACTTAGAGTCCATCCCCTGTCTTTGAAAGCCAGGGTGAGTTCGGAAAGGACCTTTATGTACAACCTCTCCCTTCTGAGGCTCCTTCATGAAATGATTTTTTTTTTGTTCAGTGTACTTCAAAAAGGTAGAATTGCACTGCATTTTTCCTCCCTTAGTAACAAGGTCAAAACACGCTCAGCCCAATGTGCTTTAATCCGGATTTTAAAAAACGGAACATTTTACTACGCTGGATGCATAGGCTGGTGGGGCGGTGGGGGGCATAGCAGCAGAGGGCTGGGGGCCTCACACGTAAACAGAGCAGGCAAGTTAACGGGAATTGAAGGCTAGATGATATTTTTTCTCGGATACAGAGAGATTATTAGCATGTCATTTGTTCGAAGTCAGGCATGGTGGGCTGAGTTTTCCGATCGATACATGCCGCCAAACGCGGCACCAGTTGTTTTCATTTTCTACATTGATAGAGCCATGTTTACAATGCTAGGAAATGCATAGAAACAGCAAACAGGTCTTTCCAATAATGGAGTCTGGGGCAACAGCACAGGAAACATAAAAGAACATTAATGGAATTATGGTAATGGACAGGGGCAGCATGTCACCTGCTATGCTAAACACTGAACTACTGGGAACTGTGCATCCAAATATGGCACTATGGCCCACCACACTCATGGAGATTTCCTGAATGCATCATGGAGTTTTCTCTCAGTGACCCCACTCCACATTCCAGAGTGCTGAACCGATGGGTGGGCAGCATATTACAGAAATAATAGTTTTGGACTGAAGCTACTGGACGCTCATGGGGAGGAGATGGAAAGTGGTTGGCTGTTAGACTGGGCAGTTGAAGCATTCTGGTGATCTGGGTTTCTATTCCCAGTTTTTGACTGGGGCTGGCGCTCCACCAGTTCAGTTCCGCAAAACCCATAGATGTCTTCAATATGGCCTACCCACAGAGATCTACTTAAGACCTTCCTTAATGCTTCTTCAAGGCAGGGACAGTTTCTATTTTAGGAGCACCAGGGCACTCACATTTTATCTTTTCACTCCAGGGTCTTGCAGTCTTGCAAGGTCTTGGAGCACAAGTGCTCTTAAGTTGACTGAGCAGTTTACCCCATAATAATTCAGTGCATAAAAAATAGAAAGTAGTATCTGGTGATACATTCCATCTGAGAATTCTGCAGCCATGTGCGTACAGGCTTGGATTTTGCTTTCGATTCTACGTCTGAAAACTGGGAAACCGGCTGAACCAAAGACCCCAAATGGAGCAGACCCACTCCTCCAGTGCCATCCATTGTGCCAGGTTAAGATAACGCGGGTAAATAACATTGGCTCTCTCAGCTGGCTCATACTGAGAGGATTCATTGTCCTTGTTTCCATCAACTCCTTTGTTTCCCTCTCATTACTGACATGTGCATATGGGAGCTCATACGAGAGAAAGCTGGCTGTATTCGGTCCCCCTGTGACTATCTTGGGGTTCGGCATGCAGAGCCTCTGTCTAATCACATTACAGCATTTCCTACAGAAGCTTACAGTGTGCTTAGAAAGTGAGAGCACACAGAGTCCATCCCCTCCAACTGTCTAAAGACTTATTTAGCATCCCAAGATGATATACTGAGACCAGGACCTCCTGCACTTACTGTTAAAGTGAATATGTTAGGCGTTTTTTTCCGGTTTTTAACCTGCTTTGCTATTTGGGCACTCTCTTTCTCTCTCTGTCTCTCTCAAAACCCAGGCAAAGATTTCTTCTCTTTATTACCAAAAAGACTTGGTCTTGCTAGCTTGCAATGTTATCATCAATAAAAACTGTGCTTTTCCACTGCTAAGTCATGTGTTTCAATGACCAGTCACACCTAAGGTTCTTCTAGACCTGGCCAGAAAAATATTTTCATAAGAAGAGAAACCTAGTATCTAGAATACCCAACCTTCCACCATCTCCCACTTCAGACTGAACTCATCTCCAGCTTTGTGTCCCTTACTGTCTATATGTCTCCCCATCCCGCAAAAACAGACATGTGGCTATCCCTCCCCGCCACTCCTAGCACTCATGATCCTTGAAATCAATGTCTCACAGCTCCTTGCAGAATTATGTAAGGTGTTGCTAATTGTTGATTTGCCTTCGCCATGGCTGTTGTGTCTCTCATCTCTGGGCTTCCTTCGTCCATAGCCATCAGCTCCCTGCCGCTCTCCATCCTCCCCGTGAAAATCGCAGGGGTTTGTTTCAGCTTGTTCACACACACACACACACACACACACACACACACACACACACACACAAACACACACACACGCCAGGCCAGCGGAAGAAGGGATGAAACACTTATAATAAAATACAGGCGGGGATGCCAAAAAAAATAAGGCTGAGCGTTAAAGAAGATATACTGTCCCCTTACAATTCACATGGGGGGTAATGCATGATGGAGGGCTATAATCTGGCCATCTTGTGTGTCGTCAGCAGAGGTGCAGTAAGGGGGAGAAAAGTTAGGACGATTCCAAGGGCCCCTGAGTGACAGGGGCCCTAAAATTTCAGAAAACAACTGGATTTATGTGGATTGGGTTGCCCAATATCATATGTTTTCATGGGCTCTAGCAATGCTCCTGGTCATCAGCCCTGGTTCTGAAAATGCTGTGAATTTCGATTCAGCTTCAGTGTCAGTAAGTTCATGGCATCAGCGGCCCGGCACCCATTTTATTTCCAGCTACTGACAATGGCTGAAGTAATAGTGGTGTGGCTATGAAGTGGGCTGCAGAGCACGATGCTGTTATCTGTGCATAGGAGCCATTGCAGCCAGCTGCCATACTGCACTGGCTGCTTCTGTCACACTGGCCTTGTGGCTGAGGGAGCTTCGTGCTCGAGCCCTGCCAAACACTGCTCCAAGAACTCCCACTCTCCCCAGGCTGGCTCTCGGTGTCAGGGATCTCCAGCGAGCAAGACCATCGACCAGCATCGGCGACCAAGAAAAGGGGCCCCGCAAAAAAGGGGGAGGGAGGGGAGGAGTTGTTTGTGCGCATCAGCCAATTGGCTTGACGAGATGTTGATTGAGCCAACCTTGTCACTGCGCTGCTGCAAGCCCTCTGATATTTCCCTACAAGACGGCTGCTTAGAGGCTCTGCCACTACCCCCAGTACCACCTGCCCCCCCCCCCCTCCCGACACCCCACCCCCCGATTGCTTTCACACGTCCTCTCTCTCTCATGCTCTCCTGAGCTTGCCAGGGCTTTCAGGATAATTTACTATGCTTTTAAATCATTAACTCAAGCTGATTGCAAAAAACCAGGGTGTACTGTATGCATGACAGCTGACATTTTGGATAAAACAACAGCATGGCAACATCTGAGAAGGAGACTGTTTGTAGACGCCGTAAAATAAATAAAGCAGACGTAAATATATTCCTGCATGCTCCCAAGCTGCAATACATGTAAACAGAACCAGCAAATACATGAAATATAAATTAAAAGTCCATAAAAAGTGGAAAGCATAATGTTAAAAAGTGAGCCCTCCTCTCTCAGAGGAAACAGAAATGAAAACAAAGGAATACTCCACTTAGACAGTGCCACTGGGATTCTGGGCCCAACGCCCTGGGGCCTCAATTAATTTAGTCTGGGGATTTGCAACCTACACTTCTTAATTGAGCCCAGTGGAGGCGCCAGCGGCCCTGCTTGATAGGAAGCAGTGCCTTTCATAATTAATATATTTTTCTTTATTATTATTAGTTTTTAATGAGTATAGTAATCTTGTAAATGTATGCATCTCATTACTACAGAATGTGCTTTCATCGCTATTGTTCCTCATAGCTGCTTGTATCTATAAACACAAAGAGACAGTTACTGCATCAGGTTGGATTTTTTTTGAAAATAAAAAAGATGGGCTATGTGAGTGTCTCATTAGTCCTACTTAATGTGTGTGCTTTTTAAAGCTTAAAGGTTAATGTGGAACTGCCATTAATTCCACTGAAGCACATTTTAATTTGTTTTTTTTTTTTTGACCGTTCAGTTACATAAAGCAGTACTGGTGTGAACGTGTTCTGGAATGACTAAATATAATAAACTTTCTTTTTTTAATCCTTCTCGTCTCTGTGATCCCTCTCTTCTCTGTCTTCTGCTGCTCACACTCACCTCTGTATCACTGAGACTCAAATCTATGACACGGACCTCCTGGTGATTAAACAAATTGCCTCCCAGCCCCCCCCCCCCCCACCAGGAGAGCTAGGGAGCAAAAAGAAACAATTGCAGGCTCCCCAGTAATCAAGGGCCGTCTGCTCCTACACCAGGCCGTCACGGCACCATTTATTAATCAATGTCCAAGGGAAAGTTTTAATTAACTGAATTTTTTACTCCTTTCATCAGATTACCCCAGACTTGAAATAATTTTTAAAATTACTGAGTAAGAGCTTCCGGAACAAAAAAAGGAAAACCGTTACCTGCCGCCCTCGATACAATACATCCTGCTCTGCGTTGAGGGAAAATGGAAAAGAAACTCATTTCCTTACCACCATCCCTTTACCATTGATTAGCAAAAGAACATAATTAGAGTAAAATGTAAAGTCAGGGCTTTTTGTTGGATTACACTGCTTCCTCAAGAAAAGAATCAGGCTGTGATTAAAGAATAAATGATTAATGAGAGAACTAATTAATCAATTAATTATTAAGCAAGCACTGTGAATAAGAATGGACAAACGGAAGAAAAAAGATAAGGGAAGTGGAATGGCCAGAATTTAAAATTATAAACACATACTGAAAAAGACTGAAAGGTGTTTGTTCAATCCTCGGTCTCACTGTTCAGGATAAACAGCTGCACTTCTATCAATTCCTGTGCAGTCATGTGTGTTTCCAAAGTCAAGAGAGTCTGCAGTCAGCCGGGCTCTGTTCATAGTGATGAAAGCAATATCTACACTTGGTATTTACAGCTCGGGAAGCGCATGTTGCGCGGGGTATAAACACTGATCTGCTCTGTGACGGACTTACGGCCAGCATCTGCTGGATGGGAGAGAGCTTCCCTGCTACCTCACAGTGCCATTTAAACTGGGGCAGCCATCAATCATTTAAGACGTGCCATCGAAACTGATGCAGCGTGACCGTGTTTGATGAGACACTGCGTCTGATGTGTGAAATATGGTCTGTGACTGACTTTGATATAATATCACATTCCCAGTCAGGTTTGACCTTTTTTATAATATTAATCTCTGCAGTAAAAGAGTATATATAGGTATGCACTTCATTTCGTTTCATGCGGTTTGGTTAGTTTTTGCTCCGGAATGTTACCTGACTGCACAGCAGAATGACAACATGCAGAATGTATTTTCCGGCTGGAGAGTTTTATTGGGCCCATTAAATTGTGGCATTTCTCTTTGGGGTACTGCATATGAATAGCTTGATCTTGAATGAAGAAGCTTCAGCCATCTATATATTTCTTGGCAGTTTGCTTCTACCATTTGTAACAAGCCCTTAAATAATAGAAATAGAAAATGGAAATCTCCTGGGTAGAAAATAGCTGGCAGTTCAGCAGCAGTCGATGCTGCAACTCAGCACTAGCTGGGTATATCCTGAATGTGTTGTATAGCACATATTTCTGGCTCGGGTTCCTATATTCACAAAGTTGACTGGTGCTGTATTTTGTCTCAGTGATGGCATGGAATCAGGGATATCCTCATACTTCTGTAGCTCTGAATAGGCACATTGTCCTGCTGCTCTGCTAGCTTATTGAATCAGCGAACATATGGTGCCTGTAAGCCCTGAAAGGCTGCCACAGGCTGATCCCATGACCCCCGTTCTTTCTCAGCCCCTTGACTACTTAAACAGGGCTTGTGGTCTGATGAACTTAAACACTTCATTTAGCAGCCTGAAGTATGGA
The DNA here is from genome assembly GCA_026781145.1 of Hippopotamyrus pictus. Taxonomy (NCBI): domain Eukaryota; kingdom Metazoa; phylum Chordata; class Actinopteri; order Osteoglossiformes; family Mormyridae; genus Hippopotamyrus; species Hippopotamyrus pictus. The sequence continues at coordinate 21,577,786 of JAODLC010000140.1, forward strand.
AGGCCTTGACCCCACTCATTACTTCATTCCAGGGTATGCATCTGTGTCCTGGTGTGTGAGTATGTGTCTGTATGTGTTACTGGGTTGGGAAGCATAGTAATAGGCACCTTCAATAATGTATACATCAAGAACATACAATGTCAACTGTGTAGTTGACAGCTTATATTTAAACACTACAGTAGAAATGTTCTGTAGTAGAGACAGTGGCCTTGGTATCTGCTTGAAAAATGTTTTATTAATTTTTTTTTCCTGGGATAACAAATCATAAAATATTCATTTATCCTGACTGGACTTGATAAATAATATCTATATATCTATCACTGGCCTCAGACACTTTGAGGTTATTGATCATTGGAGCATATAGATGATGCCTTAAACGACTTTTTAGCCACTGCTACTTCCTTTAGTAGAAAATGTGTAGATTATTAAAAAAAATCTGTCACTCTGTTTGACATGCTGCTTGAGTCGATGCTATCCATTTTATTGCTTTTCCCCCACTGACTTAGTGTGTTTGTTTTTTGTTTGCTTCTGTCCCAGTTTACCTCATCTCATTTGCCTTCCATCCCTCTATCCCATAGACAGTCTTCGTGTTAAACTCCTAAGTCTTTTTCTTGAGGGACGTTTCTTTTAAATCTTAATTAAAATAGACTCCCTACCCCAGTGTCTAATGGGTTGGCTGAGAGCAACTTAGAACAATCAGCTAATACAGATTAGATGTGGGAGAAGGGAAAAATTAAATCACGTGGAGGGGGAAATGTGGAAAGCAGTCTCCCCCCCCCACACACACTATTCTTTGCCTGGTTTTGCCCAAAGCCCTGCCTTGACCTGTTGACATTAAGCCTCTCCAAAGATTAAGCTGGAAAATTGAGCTTCTGGTATAGGTAAACACACAGCAAGAACAAGCCTTATTGGCTTTTAATTAACAGCAGGAGAAACATTTTAGGGGCATGTCAAAATATGCTGTGGTATAACGGTAGGGTAACTAGAACTTTTTGTAAACAAGTACCCCAACCTGCACCCCCCACCAGCCTGGTCTCTCAATCCCGTGTGCAAAGCTTTCTCATATGTGCTCTGAGAAAGGTAAACAGTTCTTTTCAAGGGGCTCCTTTGAGAGATATCTGTCATTCTCCTTTCTCTGGTTAACTCTATTTTCTCCTTCTCTTTTACCACGATGAAGATATGTCTATCCCCTAGAGGCCGTTGTTTGAGATGTAAGGTTAAAAATTGATAGAAATACATGGGGAAAGAATGTCCAATATTAAATGTGTGATTATGTCATTGACAGGGAATCCTTTTTCATGTATGGCACTGAAACTGGCACTGGTTTACTAAAGTAACAAAAAAAAAGTCAACAGGTTGCCAATTTGGCAGTGGAGGACCGCTGTCTGGGTGTGAACTTTCTCACTCATCTTCACAGACTTCCTGAGTAGCCTTGCACACAGACCTGCTCCAGATGGAGACCTTGCTCTATGTCACATCCAGTGCTTGGCGCTAATTACGGCACAAGGTAATTACCATAATGCGCCAGAAAGGAACCTGCCATCAGACAAGGAGAGGCTGACAAAAGCCCAGCCAGAAAAGAAACATCATCACCTCGGTACACTCACAAAGTGCTTCATTAAATGGTGTGAAAGGACACACTTGTAAACCTACGCACACTGGGCTTTTGTTATCTCTGAGTACTCTGGGCACTCGCTCATTAATGGGCCACCCAGCATCAGAGAGTGCCTGTTTGGTGACAAAACCGACAGTCTGCTGTTTTATGTTTATATGTGTATTGTACTTCCAGCCAGCACAACCAAAGACCCAGTTCACATCCTTAAATCCTCCACCAGTTTTATGTGGAAACTGTACCATATAGTTGATCATAATGCCTGAGCCTAGACTTAGATTCAGAGCCCAGTGAGTAACATGACCAAAGCATCATTTCAAACTTATCCTCATCCTTCTCTGAAAAAAAAGTTTTCAATCAAACCCAGAACATGAAATACTTGAAAACGTACCCTTTGATTTTTGTGGAACAAAGAAGATGATGGCTTTTATAGAATTTCAAGACTATCCACCATTCTTTTGCACAGTTCAGATTTCCAATCTGTAGACAACTCCTTTAAAAGCCAGTCGATGTAAGTTAGCTAGTGGTCTGCAGTGGCTGAAAGGCTAATCCTCCACCATGAAAGAATTCCCTCTGCCTCCTCTGGCTCTGTGAATGGACCCTTGAGCCTGCCTGATCGCTCATACACTTTGGTCAGCTTTGTAAGTGGTCAGAGATTGAGTGGCTCCATTAAGATCCCATTTATTTTCCCTCTGACAAAGCACAGTGAAACAGGCACGCACACACAGACACACACATTCACAGAGGGTATTGCAAGCTGGACATTAGCCTTCAAGTCCCTATAACTGAATAGAAGGAGACATTGTATGGGTTTCAAGACAGGAAGATAAGCCATCAAATGGGGCCACCTATCTGAGAGCAGGATCTAACGAGCAGGGCATTACACACAACACATGTAGAACTTTTCCCTTTACTCCACAAGGTGTAATTGTACATTCATTCCTGGGGCCTTATCTTGGTATTTTATCCTTCTTAACACTCTATTCCTGTCTAGAGAATCTAAGAAACCATAAAATCCCATTTTGATCTACCTATGCATCTGTTTCTCTTGTTTTGTATACTTTTGCTTGTCTATTTACCATACTTTTCTGCCCCTGTGTAATTATCTCAGAAATAAATTACTGGTCTTCCCAGCTTTCAAACTTCCTTCCAACTCCTAAAATAAAATGAGAACAATCATCCCAAAGAAACCCTGTTATGGATGTAAGACGCCACCACTTCTCCATGTAAGCCACTTTCCATTCCAGCTAAACTGGGCGCCCGACTTGCTGATAACAGCTCCAGACCAGATTCCGCCCAGTCTTTTTGTTGACTGATCCTCTTGACTCCCCTGATTGATTGGAGGCCCATTTTCGTGGGATGTCCTTTTGTTCAGTGTAGTGATACAGCAAGACAACTGCCTGGGGTTCAAATCAAACAGTCAACATCCCGTGGAGAAATACTGCCTCGCCCAAAACTCTCACCATCCATACACACACACACACACACAAGTTTGTAATTATGTCTTTGTGGGGACTCTCCACTCATTTCTATGGGGAAAACTCCAATCCCAACGTGACGACTTAAACCCCTAGCCAGTGTTAACCTTAACCATAAGTAACCAAACAAAATACGACACGTTTGGCATTTTTAGGTTTTTGATTGCATTCACAGATCTTTGTGGGGTCCCCACAACTTAAAATAAACATAATCCACACATACCCACACACACACGCACACACACACTTGTTTTATCTTTGTGGGGACTGCCCATTCATTTCTATGGAAGGAACCCTAGTCACAACAATAACAACCTTAACCACTACCCAGCTGTAACCGTAACCATAAGTAAGCAAACAAAATACAAAACTTTTGGTATTTTTAACTATTTGATTGCAGTTATAGATGTTTATGAAATTGAGTTATTAACATATGTCCTATTATAATGTGTTACTTTATTAGAATGCAATGAAAAGAACGAAAACGTAATGACATCATACTATCAAGATTGAGCACTATTCAATGTATGATCACAACCTTCTCTTAATTCTCAATCCATCCCTGCTTAAAGGACACTACCGTTGGCCCTCTGAGTGAGAGTAACCCCCCATCAATTTACTTGATTTCTGATGCTCATCTGCTTTAAGCTTTTTTATTGTCACAGAGGTGGTAAAGTCATAACCGGAGACTTTCACCAGTAAGGGGGTATTCATTACCTTTATAGCAGAGCTCTGGAAAGTTAATATCCCTGAAGTCACTCTCCTTCTTTCACTTCACTGTAATACAGTCATGTTACATAGCTGCCTTTGTTAAAAAAATCAAAGAAAATATTTTCAGACCTTTACTACAGATCTTGTTTAGGACTGGTTTGGATTTAGCAGGCCTGCCCAAAGCCCGCCTCTCAAACACACACACACACACACACACACACACACACACACACACACACACACACACAGACACAGACACATGCAACTTTGTAATTATATCTTTGTGGGGACTCTCCATTCATTTCTATGGGGAAAACTCAAATCCCAACATGAAGGTCTTAACCCCTACCCAGACCTAACCTTAACCATAAATAACCAAACAAAATACAAGACTTTTGCCATTTTTACTTTTTTGCTTGCATTCACAGATCTTTGGCCCAGGAAAATGGTCATTGTGACATCAAAATAACAGGTTTTTATGACATTATGGGTGCCATTCAGTCCCCACAAAGTAATATAAACCTAATCCATGCACACACACACAATTGCACAGTCCACATTCTCATATCTTCATTGGGATGCTCCATTCATTTCCATTGAGATATATACCTAATTCCAAGTACAATAATCTTAACTCTTAATCAGCTCTAACCTTAACCATAAGTAACCAACCAAAATACAAGAAGGCATTTTTAGTTTTTTGATTGCAGTCACAGATTTCTGTAAAACTGAGTTTCTCCTTGTAGGCATTGATAAAGTGGTCCCCACATCATCAAAATAACAGGTTTTTATCACAATGTGGTGACAGTTGGCCTCTACAATGTAATATATACATAGTTCACACACAAACTTTTGTACCAAAACTCAGAATGACCTAATGAGGTGGCAATCATGTTTGCACACTGAACTTGGTTGAAAGTTGAAAGCTGAATAAATACTTACAAACTGACATGGCCCTCTTGATAGCAAATTGGTCAATGTCTCTCAGAAAATCTTCCAGGGTGATTTTCAAAATTACTCTCTAAACTACCACAGTAATAATAAGATGGCTGCCATTTTCTCCCTTTCCTCACTCTCTGCCTGCCTTCAAAAGGAAAACCAAGCTGCCAGTCATCATAATTTTCAACTGAACTCTGAGTATCGCCTAGCCTCCAGCACAGCTCTGTATTATGGTTAGGGGTTGAGTCATAATCACAATATTTGTGCTTGTCCTCCAGCCAGACTGAACTGCAAGGAGGTGGTCCGTATTTAAAATAGACAAGGTCCTCAAGCCCAGGAGAGTGTGGGAATCCTCTCTGTTAGAGTTGCCTTTTAAGATGTTGCCATGCAAGCCCCTGTTCCTTTGAGTATACTCCCTTCCTGTTAAATCTGTGTAAACAGCGTCTAGTGTGATGTAGTATCACTATATGTTCTGGCTAATCAGTTGGTAAAAGCACATCTTATTGAGGTAAAACTTACATCTCAACTAATCAACCCTAGAGACATAACTCCCATGACTCTGTAGATGCAGCGTTAAATTGAAGCCATCCCAAAGTTCTGGTCAAGATTTATTTTCACCTTGAAATACAAAAAACAGACCAAAAATATATGCAGGACTTTACTGCCAAGTTTAAAATGTGCTATATGCACAACTGATAGAGATGACCTGTCATATTTAGCAGTATAAATTTATCATGATTTCTTCATTAAGTTTTGTTGAAAAGAAAATAATTTAAAATGTGTCAATGATAAAACGAATAATAATAATAATAAAGTTTACAATTACGATGGTAATTGTATGATGGCTTTTGTTTATTACACAACTGAGTAGATTTTCTGTGCACTCTATACTCATGTCAGCGTGTTACCCCAATAGTTCTGCCTTTAATATAAGGTTAAGGAACGGGGCTAGTAAAGATAACAGACACAAAGAAATTGCCCACCATAGGACATAAATTTCAATTTGCTGGTGGTTTCACTGCCTTGGTAATAGATATGAAATTGTCTTGGGGGAGAGGAATTGATTGGAAAATAGAAACAAAGGTATGATTCTATGAGGTATCCTACATCTATACTACTCTACTACATTTCTGCTGTATTACTTTTATGCTATTTATTTTTAATAATATGCACATTTGACATCAGTGACAAAAAAGTAATGAGTATTTTTTTTTTTTAAATATTAAGATTTCACTGGTGATTCAACATTGTTGTAGGATTTATTCTTAATTTCTAGTTTAATAAATGTATGAACAGAACATGGGATGAACAGAACAGAACAATAGAAACTCAATGGCCACTGTATGAAAATTAAGGTCAATAAAGCAGACAACTGTTTGCAGTTGGGGGGGGGGGCATTGTGTGTAAAAGGAGGAGTCTATGGAATGGTGACCATCAGTGGTTTCCATCATCTGTCTCTGTTTACCCATATCTCCCCAGGAAGATGTGTTTCTCAGGTGTTAAGAGACGAAGCAGAAGGGATTTAAAGCAAAAACAAATAATGTGTAGAAGTGGCCAGGCCATACAAATGGGCTTCTACAATGGAGGCCCTTTGTGTTCACCTGAGCCATAAAAACACATCCACTAAGGTCTAACAGCTGATAACAAGACACATGACACAATGGCTTCTTCTTATCTGTTTACTCGAATGGCAAAACTGATTATACAGAAATTGAACCCCCATTGTTTCCTGTCCTTTCTTGTCTGCCTATAACCTGGACCAAGGGAGTACAAAAAATCTGAAGAAAGTCGGAAGGGGCCGGGGGGGGGGGGGGGGGGGGGGTGGG
>JAODLC010000140.1:21589225-21600219 GCA_026781145.1 Hippopotamyrus pictus
ATTAGTTAAGTTCTCCCCAAACGAGCTTGATGGGCTGAATGGCCTCCTCTCGTTTGTAAATTTCTTATGTTCTTATAATTGCAAATTATTCCAATTACAAGTGATTGTCTTTTGTAGAAAATATATTGCCTTAAATTTGACCTGAAATTGCACTAAGAATTGGCTGCGAGCTGAGCTTAATCAAATTCAGACTACAAAAGTCACAACTCAGTGAGCTGAGCCACACAGTACTTTAAGTGATTGATATGGAATGATGAAATCCATGTAATATGAGAATTACAACACATGAGGAAGTCTGCTAACCATTTTACTCCCCATTTTAATCAATTTCACCACAATTTTCATTCTGTGACAGGAGTGCTTTGTGTGGTAGTTTCATAGCTGGCATATTAGATTGCTGGACACTGAATTTACTGGTTTTAATCAAATGTGCAGCGTATTTGTCAGTTTTCCTATGCAGGCTCTGAATTGAACCGAACATTGCATCGTCTGACTAAGACTTAAAATACTGTTCAAGTCCCTGTTTTATTGGGCTTTTGAGTTGAAAGCCACAGGTGTGTGACCCATTACTTGTAGTCACGAGCTGATGTGATAAACAGCTTGTTTAAAAGCTTTGCAGTAGTAGTGCCGATTAAATGGCCTTTACACCAGCTGGTTTGTGAAGTGTGTGTGTGTGTGTGTGTGTGTGGGGGGGGGGGGGGTCACTGAAAGGAGAGGGAATGGCCCTGAGACCATATTGGGAAGTGCAGCAGAGTGGCTGTGTCACACAACAGAGCTTTGTTTGATGTCTGCCACAACATGGTGGCCCCAATAACTCTCACAGGCAACCCTACCACACATAACAGTGAAAAGTTAAGAGGTCATTTGCATGGTTACTGCCATGCAGAAAAGTTAAAAAAAAAAGTTATGTCAGGGTCAGCCCCTGTGTCTCACTCTGTGTCCCTTCCTCGTTTGGCCAGCAGGTGTTGCTGGTCATCCCATCCTTCATGTGTGTCTTTGGTTTTCCCCCATCTGCTGTTGGCCTCTTGGCTCAACACCTTGAGCCTCCAGTTGTCTGTGAACCCTTCTGTCCTGTGTTTGAATCCCACCTCCCCTGTTTTTGTATTTCGCTCCCTGTGTGTTTTATTTGAGTTTCTCTAGTTTTTGTGTCTGATTTTGGATTTGGGTTTTTATTCTGTTCCTTGTGCCCCTGCTTGTGTCATTACCTGTTTGTAATTCCCTAGTGTTGGTTTCCCTGTGTCCTTGGTTAGTTCTTAGTTTCCCTGTTTTTAGTTCCTTTGAGTTTATTAGTTTCACCTGTGTCCTGTTTCCCTGGTCTTCATCAATTAGCCTCACCTGTCCTGTGTTAGTCTCGTTACCCATTAATATTTTAGTTCCTGCTTCTGTTCAGTTCCCCAGTAGTTTGTTGATTGTGCTTATGTTTGATAATTGTTGCTATTCTGATTGTGATTTGTATTTTGCTTATCTGCCCCGGTTTTGTTATTTAGTCTTGGTTTATCCCCTTTACTTTTGACCCCCCGTGGTCCCTTTGTTTTGTTAGTCCTTTCTTGTGTTCTTTTTTAGTTCAGTTTAATAAACCCTGTTTTTTTGGTTCTGGAGCCGCAAGTGGGTCGTCCACCTTTCTTTGCCTGCCATGCGTCGTTCCCGTGCCCGAGCCGCCCGGTACCATGACAAGTTATGAAATGAAGTTTTCACAAAACAACCTTCTGTGGGGAACAGAAATAACTTAAGAAAATATCATCTCAGTCCTTATTTGACCCAGGGTCAATTAAAAATATAATGACAATATCTGCCGCTGTTGGAGCAGTGTTTGAAATCACATTTTGCATTTTTTTTCTTGGTGTAACATGACACAGATGGCATAGCACAATAGCCACAGAAAAGCAGACCAACAGACTGTTTTTTCAGAATTGTGCTAAACAAGAATGAAGTCGAAAGTCGATGAATTAATTTTTTTTTTTTGTTCAATTATTAATTAAAACAGAGATGACAAATGGTTGGACTTGCGTAGTTAAAATCATAATATTGCTTTTTCAACAATTAGTGAAAACCCTTCCTCCCAAGGGGATTGTTATTTTTTTTTATAAACAAACAATAGCATTCATAATATTATTTGATAAGAATTTATAATAAGCTTCCAAATAATATTGGAATATAATGTAAAAATTACTAGAAGATAGTTTTGATAAGCCCATGATAGCTCCCGGTATGGGTATTACAAAAACTTATGATAGAAAAAAATGCAATTTTTCCACACCAAGCTACTTGAATTATTGCATTTTTTGTGTTTTTTTTTGATGAATCACGAATTATGGTCTTGCTCTATAACAAGAGCGCCCATCAGAGACCAACTTCAATTGGTCATTTTGATACTGTGTCAATGGCAGGTTCAATGCTGTCTTGTGGTGGTAACTATTCTTCATGGAACAGCAATTGTCAGTAAATACATGAAATGAGAGATTCTGAAATATTAAATGCATATGTCCAAAATGTAGCTCTGTTTCTGTTGATGTTTACGACTTATTAATATTATATACCTCTATAGCTAACTGATATATGATTCACAGAATAATCCAGTGCTTTTTGGTTGAAGTCAGTTGAGGGAACAGGCTAATCATGGGTGCTTTTCATTTGGATAATTTTAAATCATGCTAATGTTTGTGCATTAGTTTCTTTTTCTAATGATACTTGTATGCTTTGACATGAGACTACTTAATGCCACAGCTGTGAATGACATATTCAAACTTGTTTGTAACTGGGACTATAGGGGAAATACTGCAAAACCTTAATGATACTGTCTTGGTGCAGCTTGACAATTACATCTGAAATCAAACGTTTAGTTCACATTTCAAATAGCTGTTATTCCTCTATTTTAACTTCTCTAAACTTCTAACTTAGATATTTATAGTAAATTTATAGTTATTTAAAGATGTTTCACCATAAACAAGATCAGATTGCATATTCCATCCACAGAATAGATGCCAACACAATTTTTTTATTTCTTATGAATATGAATTAAATATTACATTATCTAAATTTCATTGTCTCTTTAAATATAAAATTCAGAAGCCAAATTATGACTTCCAGTTTATAATAGGGTTACCTTTTCAGCCAGTAAGCCATTTATAGCATGGAGTTATTGCTGATGGATTAGAGACCAGATGAGCAAAGGACACTCCAGCAGCTGTCACTGTAATTCCGACATTGAGTGCCAGGTTGATCTGTGTCACCCATGAATGTGAACATTACCCCAATGACTGCTAACAACCCATGGCATATTACTTCTGCTATAGAGCAGCCCTCCTTGTCCACCACCTTTCAGATAGGCTCTTCCGATGAACTCTATTGGCTTCAGAAGTACTAAATTTTTATACTGGGTTTAAGGTTGGCTTTTAATAATGAGTGCCTCAATGATATGTGACATGTATCATTAAATACCATCCAACTATCGAGCTTCAAAACACCTATGTAGCAGAGCAATACCGATCCTAGTTGATATTGCACACTAGGTGAGCATCACTGCCAGCACCCTCTGTCCAGGAATGAGTGAAATTCGCTGGCAAGTCGGCACCGCCTCAGAATTTGGTGCTCCAGGTGGCTGCCTATGTTGCCTATCACAGCAATTATAGGGCACAAGGCACAATTGATGGAATGCCAGTCCATCCTAGGGACCATTTACATGCTCTTTCTTTTTTGAATTGGCTTACTTTCAGTCAAACCACACCCCTAACAATGCCACATATATTTAACCTCCCTGCTGGACACTATTACAATTTGGACACATCAATTTCCTTATTAGCCTTGAATTAAGACACCCTAAACCCAGATTACTGATAACTGCTGATTTCTGAGAGCATCATTCAATGTTAGATTGAGGGACAGCCTTTCGATCAATGTACACACATACGTTAATGATAATATCCTTGTGATTGAACACTCAGATTGGCTGCTTGGTGATTTCTGCAGGTAGATGTCACAAGTATGGCCAGAGCCTCTCAATGAAATTCTGACTGGCTCCATGCACTGTGGCATGAGGAAGAAGAAATGATGCAGTGATGCAGCTATGAATAATGGATGTCCTGTCCACTGTCACTTCCTATCCTGTGAGAAGCCATCAAGTGGCCATTATTAGGGCTTTTCCTCTCCTTCCTGTTTCCTTTGGTTTTGTTGTTGTTAAGGTCAGTTTCAAAACACAAACCTTCATCACAGACACACAGCCAGTATTCCTCAGGGTGTTGAGCGTTTGACAGTTCCAACAGGCAAGAGTATTACTTGTATTACTTTGAAAAGACACAAAAAAAGGCCAAGCTTGCATTTTTAATTGAAAAAAAAAAAAAACATGCTATTTTAAAATTGTGTGTGAAGAGATTAAGAGACTGATTGTCTTGAATCAGTGTGGTTGGTGCATCAATTTCTACCAAACATCCAACAAATAATTTGAAACATGTCAAATTATAAGCAATATGACTGCTAGCACCAAAGAAGATACAAACAGATAACAAACAATATGCCCAGATCTACCCAGATCATGGATTATTTAGGAGTGCAGCTGTACGGGAGAAAAAATTAATGCGGAACAGCTGGCTGACAGGGAGTGTGTGGAGTGTGTGTTTTTCCCAAAGAACCAGAAGCGCTATTGAAGATGTGAGAAATGCTTGAGTTGAAGGAATCGTTAAAAAGCGACGGACAGACTACAGACACAAATATTTAAGCAGATGAACCCCCCACACATTTCCTATATAGCTTTAGAAAATTTATATTAAAAACTGCCAGTGGATACATTACTTCAGCATATGCTTCCAGGGATATATTCAACAAAATGCTACTATCAAGTGGAAATCTGGATAAAAAAAATATTATATATTTTGTAATTCATTATAGGCAAGCTGCATATGCATCAGGGTGCATATAGTACAAGTCATTTGTGTCCGTCGTGTGCAGGGGATGCGGTTGAATTTTCGATGGAACTGACATGAAGTTTTTCACCAGGATCACCAGCTCTACTTAGCTCCAGAGCTGCAAGGCAGAGCCGAAGACTGCAGAGCTTGGCGAACTCTATTAATAGCTGGGTACCTTTCAGGAAGCATTATCCAGGGTGAGGAATAACATAAAAATACAGTAGGAATGGCTGTGACAGGGAGTTGGGCTGGATGAAAACCCTGAACCAAAGCAGAATCCTTGTATTCCTGTCTCTCTAAATTTCGGACCCATCAATTCTTGCAGCTGCACAGACCAGGCAGGCCTGCAGGAGGTAAGTGCTGCCATTTATGTGAGATTCCCAAACAGGAACGTGTGGCATAAAGTGAGAGTGTTTTAAGCACAGACTTGGGTTTTTGTGATTAATTTTTTATTGATTTCATAAATTTGAAATGTGGATGGTCATCACTTATTTGTCGTCCTAGAATGTCATAGTAAGTTTACACAAGGCTGTAGGGCCTGGGCTGTTGTGGATTTCTGACAGGAGACTGGGTGAAACTCTCATTTAGGAACCTGTACTAATATGGCTAATGTAGCGTCTAATCTCTCCATGGGAATCATCAATCTGAATGTCAGTCATACAGTTCATTTTAAATTGTATCTATATTAGGAGTGTGTAAATACATGTGAGAAACTCCTTAGTGTAGAACTAATGCAAAATGTTAAATATTCTGGGTATCGTATGAAGGTTATCTGAAGATATTGTAGATAGTTTTATTGTGGTGTGTTGAGTTTTTTGGTTGAGTGGGAGAAGTGACCTCATATAAATGTTTTGATAGCAGTGTTGCCAATGTGACAGCACTTCCCTGTCTCACATGCCAAGAAAAACTATGCAGCAAGCAGCAGAAACATGTATGCAAAGCTTCTGTACTGCACCTGTATCTAGAGCACAATGACAGCTGCTTGATAGACAACGCTGTCTTGTCTATTGTGGCCTCTGCCAAAACAACCAGTCCCTTCTTCCATTTAAATTATGGCTAGCACTCGTTGCAACTGTTCAGTTATTCAGTTTTACTGACGGCCCTAGCTTAGCGGTAGAGCTGGCTCACATACTGTCTCCAGGATTGGATATCTGAAAATGCATTTAACATATGTGCTACTATTCTCACTTTGACTTCCTAACTACAATAAACTCTATGAATCAACCTGTCTATTCCCCTCCATCATTCTGCTTCTCCTTTCTTGAGTGTAGCTGTGAATAAAAGGCAAATTTAATGAAGATATGGAAATGGTGAAAATCGACATGTAAAACTAAGACTTGTCTTAGTTTTGTCTTTTTCCTGTTTATTTTTAAATATCTGGGGGTGTGGTGTCCTGCATTGAGTCATTGTTTTTTTTTTAAAAAATTACTATGCCATTGTCCTGTCTAGGATGACAGTAGAACAGATTGTTTCGGAGAATAACATGATAACTATTTTTATACAATAAAATGATGTATACTTAAAATGTGATTAAAATAATCTAACTACCAACATTTGTTGGTGAAAGACTTTAGAAACTACTGCAATGGATTCTTAACACCGTCAATGCATTTAAAAGTGGAGCAACCTTTACTTTTAACTTGAAGGCCTTAAACATTATCCTGCTAATGCTGAAAAATGCTATTTTCCTTCTGGTGTCTCGGATGATGTTGCTATTTGCCATGCTTTCTTTTGGTTTAACGTATTTATAATGATTCTCTGTTTGGAAATACCTTCCTGCCCCCCCCAGGTTTCCTGGTGGCATTCCTCGTCCTCCCTGGAGTTCTGCTTGCCTCATCCCATCTCTCTCTGTCGTCTTCTCTTAATTTCCTCTACCCTGTGATTTCCTTTGGTGGAGTGTGGCTGCTGATTAGAAGCAGCTGACCCTGAGAAACTCCCTGCTTTCGTCACATCGAGGGGGTGCTAGCTCTTCATTTCCTCCTGGAGCTGTTCCACTTACTCCTGCGACTTAATTACATTTTACACTGCTGGGGTAGGGCAATACTCTTCCAGCAAAGCTGAGACAATAATGGAATAGTTTACTACTGATTTGCCTGAACTAAGCCACTATTATTTTGAATGTTCCTTGTGCGGTGTTTTGGAGAAGACAAAAATTCGACAATTACATAAATATTACATAAATCACATACATTTAGCATTATTGTCCAGCATTATTAATTTAGGCTTTCTTCCCAAGTAAGGTTGGAGTTTAACACAAAGAAGTCTTAAGATCCAAGTATTTCATTCAAAATGTGTCATATTAGGAGTCCTATTTACATATAAAATCCATCCAAGCAATTATCCATCCATATAAAAATAATTTTTTATCAAATTGTTGTGGTTGGAATGGTGGCTCAGTGTCTGCAGTTTTGTTGTGCAGGTTTCCTCTGGGTTACGGTTATGGTTAGATCAATTTCAATCAAACATTCCAAAGGCATGCAGTTAGGTTAACGGCACATCCTGCCTGCCACATCTGCCTGAACCCTCTGGTCTCCACCCTCACATCACCTGATGCTTGTTGCCCCTTGCTAATTATTGTATAAAAGTACCCGTTTGTCCCGTCTTCATTAGTCTGGTCATTGACGTACCCTCATGTGGCCTGCACCCTGCCTTCCTCTGCTTCTCCCATTTTGATCCCATGTGGTCCTGTTTTATGTTCTGTAAGTTTAATAAATCCCCTTTTGTTTTGCAACCACACCTGCCCTTGGGTCCTTCACTCCACCCACCACAACAGAAAGACCGGATTCCTAAAGAACTCCAGCAGCCTGCCCCTCTGCTACATGTTTCAGACCTCCCTGCATCCTGCAGGCTGGATACCCCAAGTGCCTTGATGCAGGTGTATTAGGGGGTTACCCACTCCAGAGGAGGCACGTTGGCTTCAAGTGTAGGACTTCTTTTCCCTCCTGGACACCACCCTGGAGCTAAGGAATAATCCCGTGGTCTGGAAAATCCCCAAGGCCGAATCTCTCGTATGGTTGGCGAAGAGGGTGCTCACAAGTCTCACCACTGGTGCGGATCCCCAAGAGGTAGTGAAGGTTCGGTGCATGGTGGCTGAAGTGCGCAAAATAATTGAGTGTGAGACTGCTTACTCTGTTGCCTTTTCATCTCCTGATACCCATTCAGCCTACTGCTTGTCACTTAGCACGCCAGCTCTCTGCTGTGGGAGGCTACTCAGCTCACCACTCATTTACCTGCTGGCTCCCTGAAGCAAGCTCCAGTTCCACCCGATCTTCCAAAGTCCAGCCCAGGAGGGGCTACCTCTCATCCCAAGCTACTGGCCCACAGGGGCCCATTCTTGCCTCTGCTGCATCCCCAAAGCCTGTCCTTGCCTCTGCTGTGTCCCTAAAACCCATCTTCACCATTACTGTACCTCCAGAGCCAGTCTTTCCCCTGAGGCCATGCATCAGACTTCTGACCCAGAGAGGGCTTCTGTGCATATGCTCCAGGCTCCTAGTCCCCCAAGAGGGGTGGTCCACCTGAGTCCCAGATTCCTGGTCCAGAAAGGACCACATTGCCCACACCTAGACCTGTGGCAGCCATGCCGTCTGGACCTGATCCAGGTGTCGCGCCCAAGGTAAGTACACCTTCCTTCCCCAGATAGATCCACTTCCCCCCAGCTAACAGGTAAGACCCCCTGTGTTAATCACTCCTGCACTGCAAAATAAGCATTCCACTCATACCAAAAAACACAAAGTGATTCACACAACACCCCACCCCACAACACTGCACACTATCCCCTGAATGAGCACTAAAGAAGGATAAGCTCACCCAAGGACAGGAAACAATACTCCCCCCAAATAAACCTATTAAATAAACATAAACACAACATTTTATAAAAAAAAAGGAAGAACCAAAACAAACTCAGTCCTGGCTCACACGCTGCCCCATGTGGCCCACAAAAATAACCACAAAAACAAAAATAAATTCCGGCTTATATGGCGAATGTCCTACACCCCGACCGGTATGCAATCTCCGGGCGCTTGCTCTTCGTTCCGGAGAATCCAAGCGGCCGCTTCCGTCAATCCAGTGCTCCGCCACGAATTCGCTGGCTCTTGCTCTCCGCGCCCTCCCTTGGCACCTCTCCAGCGCTGGCAACCTCTACTTTATGACGAACGCCCCACCGTTGTAATCAGCTTGGCTGCACCGCTCGCTCGCCTCCGTGTCGCCTCCGCTGGACTGGAGTCAGCCTGAGAGCGCTGCAGCTATCTGTCTGCTTCCCCTCCAAATATTCTGGTTCTCTCCCAACGGGGACCTACACCTGGAGACAACAAGCAAAACACAGCGGCGGCTCCCGGCGGCGCAGCTACTCCTGCCGCTGACACCACAGCGCTCCGTGACTCAGTCCATGGTCTGCTTGCCGAAGCGCCGGCGTCTCTCCCAGCCCTCGCCGCTCAGTCACCGCGAGTCCATCCTAGTAGCGAATGCTGCCCGGTGACCTTACCCCCCGCCGGCCCCCACCACACTGGGGGCAGCCATCTTTAAACAACGAAGTTACACCTCCCACCCCTAATCAGCCTATCCCAGCTGATTAACTGCCGCCCCAATGGGTAGCACAAGGTCCCCATAACTGTCCATAGCGTTGCCTGGGGAAACTACACCACACCAAAACCAAAAACCTCATAATCAAGGAAATAAAAAAAACAAAAATACCAATTTCCCAACACAATTAATCAACCCACTAATCACCCCAAGATATTCCCCGTCGTGCTAACCATGACACTCCCCCCCGCTAAATAAGGACTCATCCTGAGCCCCTCTAAACCCTATACCGGGTTGGCCTCACCCCAAGGTTAACCCGCTGCGACCGACGTAGGGGCTCTTCAGCCTCACCCTGAGGGAGGCTTCCGATTTCAGCCCGAGGCAACACTTCGGCTACAGCGGATTCCTCCTCCTCGGCTGCAGTCCCTGGCTCCCCCTGATCTTCTACCCCCGTTGCCGGCTGCTCCACCCTGTAGCCGGGCTAACCTCTAGGGCTAGGTGGAACTGGCCGAGGGTCGACCTCAGCCCCCCTCCCCTCAGCCTCTGGGGTTGCCGACATCCGTCCTGGGGGACAACGCCGCAAATGACGACGGTGAAGTGTCCGGAGCGGATCATCTCGTCCTTCAGGGCGCAGTTGGAACACCGGGGTCTCAGGATCCTGATGCTTCATCACCACCCACAGGCTGGCCTGCTAATAGGGGCCCACCTTACCCCCAGCCCGCCGGCGGAAATTTCGTATCAGGACCCGTTCTCCTGGTGCCAATAGCCAGTGTGTTGCACCTGTATCTTGATACCACCTATCTCCCTGCCGTCGCTGCCTCTCTGCAAGCCGCCCACAGTCGCCTTCGATGGCCCTGCAGCCACTCCAGACCAGCCTCTCCCGCAGTCAGGTCACACACCCCCCACCGCTGGTCAATTGGAAACCTTGGCTGTCGACCGAACAGAACCCAGAATGGAGACATTCCTGTGCTGCTATGAGGGGTGCAGGTGTAAGCCTGCACCAACTCCGGCAAGTGTACTGTCCAACGGCCCTGTTCCCTGGTCGATAAGGTATTTAACAAGCGCAACAACGTCTGATTCCACCGTTCACATGCGCCATTTCCCCGTGGATGATACGGTGTGGTCCTTACTTTGCGGCAACCATAAGCCTCACACAGTCCCTTCACCAACTGCGATTCAAAAGCAGTGCCCTGATCGGACAGCAGCCGTTCGGGGCATCCATAGTGTCAAATCACTTCCTCCCTGATCACCCGAACTGCCGTTGCCACTGTCTGATCTCGTGTGGGCACTGCAAAGGCAAATCTTGAGAACACATCGACTAGTACATATGGATATGGATCCCCCGGGCGGCCCAATGACAGATAATCCACCGCCAGAACCTCCCAGGGGTAACTAGTCTGTAGCCCACCGAAGGGTGGTGACCCACCCTTCCCCTGGCTTCCAACCAGGCACTCCTCACAGTCCTGCTGCCACTTCTCCACGTCTCTCCGCAGGCCCGGCTAATGGAACCTTTCCCTAAGGGCCAGGACCATTCTTCGCCCCCGGGCATGCCCCAACGCCCGATGGTACTCCTGCCAC
>JAODLC010000140.1:21600319-21612618 GCA_026781145.1 Hippopotamyrus pictus
AGCCGTCTTTCTTCCTGACTAGCACAACGGGGGCAGCCCACGGACTAGCACTCTCAGTAATCACCCCTCCCTCCAGCATAGACTTGAGGAGTTCCCTCAGTTCCGGATACAGGCTCGGGGGACAGGCCGATAACGCTCCCTCAACGGAGCCGCTGATCCAGTGGGGATACAATGGTACACCGCATCTGTGCGGCCGTGATCATACTCATTGCGGGAAAACACCCCCAGTCCACTCAGCTGCTCCTCTTCCTCTGCGGTCAGTCCTTCTCCCTTAGCCACCAACTCATGTAGCTGGGAAGAGCTCCAGCACCCCTCACACACCGGGTGAAGAGGCTGTGGCTAAACAAAGTGACCTGTGAACCTGTGTCCAGGATACATGGGACCGGCCTTCCTGCAGCCAACACCTCGAGCACCGGGCTGTCTCCCACCAGCGCCTCCCGCAACCCGGCTGGCGCCATAGCCTGGTTCACTTCAGGCCGCACCCCTCGACTACTTGCGGCATTCGTTTCCCTGGGGCAGTTCCTCGCAATGTGCCCCACTTCCCCGCAGCGTAGACAGATTGGCCGTCCATGTTCATCCCACCGGGGCCCTCCTAAGCCCAAGGAAGTACGACCCCGTCGGCGGGACGGGGGATTGGACGCGGCAGCCCCAACTGGGGGCATAGCATCTTCGTGAGCCTGCCTCAACTCTGTCACCAACACCTTCCTCAATCCTCGCATCTGCTCCCGTACTTCGTGCTGAAGTTCCTCCTTCAATGAGACCTGCAGCACCTCCAGGTCCGATGGGGAGCTTGTGGTTGGCCCTGGAGCGGCGGCAGTGGAGGGCAGGAAGGTTCGTCATGCTTCCACTCCCTCCAATGTCCCTCCTGCCGGATCTTCCTTCTCAACCTCTTTCGCCTCGCGACATGCCTCCGCAAACGTCAGCCGACTGGCCCGTCGAATAAGCCGCTGCAGCGCTTTCTTGGCCTGCCACCAACTGACTCCTGAGGGTGGCATCGTCATCCTCTTCCCGGGCAGGTTCCTCCCTTCGCCACCTGGAATGGCATTCGCAAAGGTGGAGGACAAACGAACCCACCCCTTCCCCAGGCTGTTGTTGACAGGTAAAAAAAATCATCCCTCAGCTTTGCCAACCCGGTATCCTCCCCATACAATCCCTCAAGAAAGGTAAGAACCTTATCCGCAGTGTCCCTTTCCTCACTTTTGAGCAATTCCCCCTCCCGCCTGGCCTCCCCCTCCAAGGCACTCAACACAAAGTCTACCTGTTGCACTACAGACAATGCTTGAGCCTGGATGCCCACCCCGATGGCCTGCTTCCATTCCTCAAACCTTACTTTAGCCAACCCATCAAAGCGGGTCATCCAGGCCCCCCCTAAAAGCCAGGGAAGTGCCCCCGGCAACACCCCACCCCACAACACTGCACACTATCCCCTGAATGAGCACTAAAGGAGGATAAGCTCACCCAAGGACAGGAAACAATACTTCCCCCCAAATAAACCTGTTAAATAAACATAAACACAACATTTTACAAAAAAAAGGAAGAACCAAAACAAACTCAGTCCTGGGCCCACATGCTGCCCCGTGTGGCCACGAAAAATAACCACAAAAACAAAAATAAATTCCGGCTTATATGGCGAATGTCACTCCCAGGCAGCGCCGCTATACCCCGACCGGTATGCAATCTCCGGGCGCTTGCTCTTTGTTCAGAAGAATCCAAGCGGCCGCTTCCGACAATCCAGTGCTCCGCCGCGAATTCGCTGGCTCTTGCTCTCCGCGCCCTCCCTCGGCACCTCTCCAGCACTGGCAACCTCTACTTTATGATGAACGCCCCACCGTTGTAATCGGCTTGGCTGCACCGCTTGCTCGCCTCCGCTGGACTAGAGTTAGCCTGAGAGCGCCGCAGCTGTCTGTCTGCTTCCCCTCCAAATATTCCGCCTCTCTCCCAACGGGGACCTACACCTGGAGACAACAAGCAAAACACAGCGGCGGCTCCCGGCGGCGCAGCTACTCCTGCCGCTGACACCACAGCGCTCCGTGACTCAGTCCATGGTCTGCTTGCCGAAGCGCCGGCGTCTCTCCCAGCCCTCGCCGCTTAGTCGCCGCGAGTCCGTCCTAGTACCGAACGCTGCCCGGTGACCTTACCCCCCGCTGGCCCCCACCACACTGGGGGCAGCTATCTTTAAACAACGAAGTCCCACCTTCCACCCCCAATCAGCCTATCCCAGCCGATTGACTGCCGCCCCGATGGGTAGCACAGGGTCCCCATAACTGTCCATAGTGCTGCCTGGGGAAACTACACCACACCAAAACCAAAAACCCCATAATCAAGGAAATAAAAAAAACAAAAATATCAATTTCCCAACACAATTAATCAACCCACTAATCACCCCAAGATATTCCCCTTCGTGCTAACCACGACAGATTCTCTATTTTTTTTGCTTGGAATAATTACTACTAATTGTCAGTCAGTTGCTATGTACAGTATGCAATACAAATGAAACTCTATGAAAATTTAACATCACAATTATAGGGCGCTTTTCCACCGCACAAAGTACGGTACTTTTGGTACGGTACTTTCGGTACTTTCGCTTTTCCATTGACTTTCGGTTGAGTACCAGTACCGAAAGTTTCAGTACCGAAAGTGTCAAACCAGCTGCGGTACTTCTTTAGTACTTCGGTACTTTGGGGTGGGACTTGCAAACGTATTTGCTGTCGATTGGTAATGCAAATAGCCTGCCGCTGAAACACAAAATACAACTGCCATCTTTTGAAACACACAGCAAACAGCGAGAAATGAAATAAAAAGCAATAGAAACAAAGATATTAAGAAAGTAAAATGGAAGGACGGACAAACGAGGAAACACAGGCTTTAATCGCCATATGGTCGGATGAACAGATCCAGCGGGATTTGGATGGCATGACTCGAAATATAAAAGTATTTGCTGTAATAGCAAGCCACTTGGAAGAAATGGGGCACATGCGAAACACCGAAAAACTCCGCTTGAAAATCAGAAAACTTAAGCAGGACTACAGGAATGTGAAGGATCATAATAATAGGAGTGAAATAATAACATAACAGAATTCAGTTAAAGAAATAACGTGCCGTGCTTTGTGATGATGTCAGTCAGGGGTGGTCATTGATGATGTCATTTTGTGCCGGTACCAGTTTTTACGCCAGTGGAAAACCGACACAAAAGAAGTATAATACTTTTGGTACTTTATGGAAGTACCGAAAGTACGGTACCTGGTGTGGTGGAAAAGTGCCCATAGTGACCAGAATTATCATAGTCATCAGTATTATCACGGTATTGTCAAAATGTGCTGAAAATGTTCAAAATGTACTGATAAACAAACTGAAATAATTTTTATAATGAAAACCACAAATTAGCAGCACTACACACTTTTTGTTTCCATAAACATTAAAATAATAATATAGCCAGTGCCTTATGTAAACATATGCAAATCATATTTGTTGTCAGTGGGCATGGTGAGGGATGAGCGATCCACAGTAAGGCTCCAGGGGAAGGGGTTTTATTTAACAAAACTGCACACAAGTGGGAAAAAAACAGAAAAACAATGGGGCCACAAAGGATCAAACAAAAGCTGGAAAGTAAAACCAGTACTAAAAAGGGCTATACTATAACATGGGAGAATCACAATCAGGAAACCACAATTACACACAGCAAAACTAGAAGCAAACACAAAAATACAACACAGACATCTAAGCAGTAGCAAACGCAGGGCAACAACAGCTACAAACACACACAAATACATAGAACAAGAAAATAAAGAAACAGAAATCATGAAAATTTCAAAAACAGTTGAGGCTGGCCTCTGGCCAACCTTTAACCCACACTAAAAGGGAAGCCTCAGTGACACAGGTGTCTGCTCAGGCCATAAAACCATGCAGCAGCCTGGGAAGCAGGGTAACACCTTTGGGTGCTAACTACGGGAAACAAGGGGAGCACAGAACTCGGGGGTGTTCTGCGAAGCAGGATTTCTTGGTTAGCCGGATAACTTGTCGGATTTAAGGTAGTCTGGGTTAAATGTAAGGGAATAAAAATAAAGTTAATTTAGCCCAGACTACCTTAAATCCAAGGAGTTATCTGGCGAAGCAAGAAATCCTTCTTCATGGAATACGCCCCTGGATGACCAGCAACACTAGCTGGCCAAACAAGGAATTTATAGACATAGTGAAAAGGGGCAGGGCAGGGACCAATCCTGACAATATCAACTGTACATTAACCATAAAAATCTCCAGAGCATTGTCACTGCCTTCTACAATGTTTTCACTGATACAAAACGCTGCATACTGCACCTGCACACCTGCATCTGGGAGACTTTTGTTAACTTTGGTTGGTGCCTGATAGTATTTAATGTGAGATTTTCAAAGCACGGAAACCAACCACCTTTTTAATGATGAAATAAAATTGAAAATTTTAATACTAACTGCCGGGAATTTTACCATGGTTTACCATGAAACCAGTAACTGTTTCATCCCTAGAATACAGTGTGCATGTTAATGCCAATGTTAGAGTTCTTCAAAACAAACAATGCATCCCCTTTGAGTAATTAAATGATCCCAATGATAGACCTGCAGTAATAAATGAGGCTCTGGCTTCTGTATGGTAAATATGGTTCCAAATGTATGATGAGATCACAATGAAAACTGACGAGAGTAAAGCAGTTGTGATTACATTCAGTAGGTATTATGTATCAGCAATACTGCAAATTTACTAAAGAAAAGTAGATACAGATCAGGTAGTTAGAGGAATGGTAGAAAACCAAATGCAAAACAGGTAAAATATCAGGTGCTATTAGAGCCAGTGGGTTAGGTCTGGTTCATACTTGCAGGCGCACCACAATGCACGTGCCACTCCTGCAGCATAACCAGGCATTATATAGTTACAGTATTCAAGGCTGGCAGGATTATTATCATTAATGAAAACATTTTTGTGTACTGGAATAAAATAATATATGAAAACAAAATAAACACTACAAATAAACGAAAAATATAAATATTGCTGAAACCAACTGAGATAAAATGAAAACAAATGTTAAATACATTTAGCTAAAGTACACTATATTAGCAAGAATATTGGGACACCTACACACACATGAACTTTAATGACATCCCATTCTTTATGCATAGGCTTTAATATGGAGTTGGAACTCCCTTTGCAGCTATAACAGCTTCAGCTCTGGGAAAGCTGTCCACAAGGTTTAGGAGTGTGTTTATGGAAATCTGTGACCATACTTCTAGGAGAGCATTTGTGAGGTCAGGCACTGATGTTGGATGAGAAGGCCTGGCTCGCAGTCTCTGCTCTATTTCATCCCAAAGGTGTTCTATCAGATTGAGGTCAGGGCTCTGTGCAGGCCAGTCAAGTTCCTCCACACCAGACTCGCTCATCCATATCCTTATGGACCTTGCTTTGTGCACTGGTGTGTAGTCATGTTAGAACAGGAATGGACCATCCCCAAACTGTTCCCACAAAGTTGGGAGCATGAAATTGTCCAGAATGGCGTAGAATGCTACAGCATTAAGAGTTCCTTAGTTCCAAGCCCAACCCCTGAAAGAAAACCCCACACCATAATCTCCCTCTCCACCAAACTTTGCACATGGCACAATGCAGTCAGGCAAGTACCATTCTCCTGGCAATCGCCAAACCCAGACTCGTCCATCGGATTGCCAGACAGAGGAGCATGATTCGTCACTCCAGAGAACACATCTCCACTGCTCAAGAGTCCAGTGGCGGTGTGCTTTACACCACTGCATCTGATGCTTTGCATTGCACTTGGTGATGTAAGGCTTGGATGCAGCTGCTTTGCCATGCAAACCCATTCCATGTAGTTCTCTATGCACTGTTCTTGAGCTAATCTAAAGGCCCCAAGAAGTTTGGAGGTCTGTAGCTATTGACTCTGCAGACAGTTATTGGCTTTTGCACACTGTGCAATGTATGCTGTGTCTCAGCATACATTGTCCCCACTCTGTGATTTTACATGGCCTACCACTTTGTTGCTGAGTTGCTGTTGTTACCATGCAGTTGCTTCCACTTTGTTATAATACCCCTAATAATTGACCATGGAATATTTAGTAGCGAGGAAATTTCATGAATTGCACAGGTGGTATCACAGTACCATACTTGAATTCACTGAGCTCCTGAGAGAAACCCATTCTTTTGCAAATGTTTGTAGAAGCAGTCTGCATGCCTAAGTGCTTGATTTTATACACCTGTGGCTATGGAAGGGATTGGAACACCTGGATTCAATGACTTGGAGGGGTGTCCCAATACTTTTGGCAATATATAGTGTATCAATTATTCATCTTTGGGCGTCTTTTGTACTATGCACTAGAACTATAGAAAAAGCCAACAGCACTGCATTGCGACATTTTGTAGTAGGTAGAATAGTCCTACAATTTTCCGTCTTTCCCTAGAAATAAAACTACTTAAACTGAAATCAAAATATATAAAAATTAAATAAATATACATGTTTAAAATAAAATCTAATGAAATTACACTGAAAACTAAAACTAAAATGATTTTAAAATGTAACTTGAAAATAACAGAAAAACTAAATAAAAAAGTATAACTACAATAAAACCAAGGACATACACAGGTATATGGTGCTGCAATTACAAATGCATTTTATTTTAGTCTGCAGCCATTTGGGAGTCTTTTTAATCCAGTAGCGAGGAATCATATAGGTTAAGTGCTGGTATTTTTTTAATTTTGTCAGACAACCTTTCTTCAAATCCTCTACCTATATGTTTTCTGTATGATTAGAGAGGTTAGGAAAAGGAGCTTGTATTCAATTTTTGTTCTGATTTCCTGCTACTTTTCCCCTGGTCAATAAATGATTGAGATGCGTTTGCATCACTGAACAGATTGTTCATGTCGTTTCAGATTTTGAGAGGTACGCTCCCTTGCCCGCGCCCACCTAGGACCAGCCTGTGATGAAAATTATGTCACTACAACTGTGCATTGTGATGCATCAGTGTCCACATGAAGTATAAACTAGCCTTTAGGGATCCATGCCCATGCCTGGAAGGTCGTGACTTCAAATCTCATGGCTGGCAGAATAATCCTGTCATCTTTGGGTCCCTCAGCAAGGCTGTTAACCCCAATAGCTCCAGGGACACTGGTTCGCCCTGTAGCCTGATCCTTATTTGTATGTCAGTGTTCAGCAAAGAATCTGTTAAATGAATAAATAAAAATAACGCAATTCATTCCTGATTTCACATCATTCTTTTTATCAGTTATTCAGTGCTGATTAAATTACACTCTAAACAATTAAATCAGATCAATGGATCCTGTAAGTGCAAACACTGCCACCATCACCTAAATCTGTGATCATTAGTAAGACAAAGGCTCTGATGTGGTCCAAACCCAAAAGCTATGGCTGTTATCAAGTTCTTTAAAAGCACCGCCAACAATTTGGTTCACCAGATAATCATTGATAATCAGTAAGTAGTGGAAAGAGACTCTGCCACACATTTTTTGCAACTAATAAGCCAATAATTCTCTAAAAATTGTATCCTGGGGATGCAAAGGTAGAGGGGCATTGAAAATAAGTTCTGACTACACCTTTTCTTTTTTGATATGATTATCACCATTAATAAGCATACTCGTTTTTGGATAAGATAGAGCAGACTAAGATTTGGTGCACATTTGCAATCAACATTATACTTCTTGGCTCAGTGGGCTAAGCCTGTGTGCCTGTAATCAGAAGGTCGCTGGTTTAAACCCAGCCTCAGCATGTCTGCGGGTACTTGAGCAAGGCACTTAACCCCTAGCTCCCTGGGCACTGCTACAAGTGGCTGCCCTTCATGGACAACTTATTCTAAAAAACGTAAAGACAATTTCCCCACGGGATTAACAATGTATCAATTATCATTATTATTAGCTGCTACTGAAGTTTAAAGTATATGGAGTCTATGTGCTTGGTTTAATCAAGACTTGGTTTTGCCTATGGACCAGGTGCTAGAATTATGTTGTTCCATCATCAAAATTCATAAACTGGATTGAGTAGAAGCAGCAGGCAGTCCAAATATTGTTTGTACTAGAACAGAAAGCCAAGCTGTGAAGAGAACAGGCATGTACAGTAGCTTTGCTCCTACAAATATTAGGAGTGGACCGCCTACTTGTCTTCTTGCCGATGAACTGTTCCACATAGGGCCTATGTAGCAGAGATGGTGATTATTCTAATATGTACCCAGACAGAGGACAGTTGGTCTACCCTGGGTGCAACATGGCTGTCACAGGACAGCACTTTTTCTTGACAAGTGTTGAATCCTTAGGTCACTTTCAGCCAATCTCCTTCTTGTCTGTAACTGTCTCCACACTCCCCCTGATATGTCTGACATACACAAACATTTACACACACATTCCTTTTATTCATCTTTCACAGAGTGTCTTCAGTAGCATCTCTCTCCCTTGGATACTTTTGGTGACAAATGGGCAAAATTCAAGCCGTACCCAACCTTTCCTTTATTCTTGGCAAAACTGCTTGGGTAGGAGGGCAGTGCTGACTAGAGTATTATCTGAATTTGAAAGATTAACATTTTTAATCAATTGCATAAGCATTTATTAGGCTTCTGCAGTGGAACATTTTCATATTCCCGCTCACTAATGAGGTTGATTGAAAAAGGATAGCAGGCAAAGTTGAAAATGGAGCAACATTCCCTGACCTCAAAATGTCAACTAGGGTGTATTTCTTGATGTCTGTTAAGATTTATTCTAGACAGACTGACATTAACCAACTCAAAATGTCTTTTACATTAACTTCTAAAAATCCTCTATGTAGCAAAGTTGCATGGATTCTCAAATAGGGCCAGCACTTAATATTCTGGAGCCCTTACATAATTTATAATTCAAACATTCGAGGGCCTCTCATCTATAAACAAATTACTAGCAGAACTATCAGAGGTTGTAGCGACAGTAGTTTGGTCAATATACAGTAGCATAGAGTGAACAATGTATGCTGCTTACAGTTAGTGTTTATTGTTTCTTATCCCTACATCTTTATCGCTGGTATAAACTAATTAAAAGCAAATTCATTATCTCTTGATTCACTGGCATAGAATATAGGTGGATAATCAATATTAAGCTTCAATTAATAGCAACATCAATAACAATCATAGTAAGCTAAAATTTCTCATAGCTAAGCTCGACAGAGGTGTAAGTGCACAAACCCTTTCCTCCAGACTTTGATAAATGGAACTGAGTTAATATCCCAAGATTTATCCATGTATGTAGTGTCAGGGGACTGTTTAGATTGAGTGGAGGTTGTTGGGTTCTCTCACTCTATCCGAAATGTTGAATCACTGATGAACAAATAGAATAGTCATAACATGGCCACCCTGCCCTCTGGCAGAGTGATTTTATCCATGGCATGGTCTGGGGGAAGGGCAGTGCTGCAGTAAGCCCTCAGATAAAACTCGCTCTGTCTTAGCAGTTTGATTTTAATTGAGCTGCTCACTCAGCCACTGCCTTGGGCAGAGGGAAGGGGGGGGGGGTATCCCGTATGTCACTTCCTTAACCTAAATTTCATCTATTGCCCTGGACTGCTGCCAGATTCTGGAATGCAAAAAATAAGCATTCAAATATTTACACAATAAAGAAGACAGGGTGGGGACAAGAGGACCCAATATGACAATAAACTAGCTAGTGTTCAGAAATGCTGCATTATTAGTTATCATTCTCATTAGGCTGACCATTCTTTGTTTTTGGAAGACTTAAAATTTTAGTAAAAACCATGAAATGGCATACATATTTTTGTGTGAGGTGCTAGTAACTCTAAAAGAAAACTTGATTTTTCTCCTTGAATAGCAATGCATCCCTCATTTTAAAATATATCACCTCAGCCATCATAAACCCACTCTTGGTTATGATTGATAAAAAAACGATTTACTACAATAACTACTACTACTACTACTACAACAGAAACAATAGATTTACTTAAGAATTCTACTGCATCTATTTATGGAACAGATCTCCTTCTTTATTATTTCCTCCTTACAACTCCTGGTATAGTCCAGTGATTTTTGGGAAAGGAAAATTGAGCCAGTCACCATAAAATAAATATGGAGGGTCATGAGAGAAATATGCATGCATCATTTGTTTTACCATCTGCTGGTCTGAATATGTGAATGCAATAGTTCCCATCATGCTTTGCCTAGTAAAGCTGCTGTTCTAGAGTGGGGTTTGTAGACTTTCACAGGAATACAATACCCCTACTGTCTCAAGATGCTTAAGCTTAAAACCAAGGACATATGCATTGTATAAATTGTGCACAAACACACACACACACAACAGAGGCCCATGACAACGTTTTGGATTTTACAGTGTTGATAAATCATTTTTTTTCATTGTTTTTCCCCTCTTTGGATTGCCACCTTATCGTGGTGGAAGGGTTTGCGTGCCTCAGTGACCCTGGGGGCTATGTTGTCGGGGGCAATTGCCCCTGGTAGGGTCTCCCAAGGCAAAAAGGTCCCATGGGAGGGGCCAGACAAAGAGCAATCCAAAAGAACCCTATGATAAAGAATTCTACCAAGGTTTCGTTTCTCTCGCCCGGATTAGGGTCACCGGGGCCCCACCCTGGAGCCAGGTGGCCGGGCATAGCCCAAAAGAGGCACGCGGGACTGTCCCCAGGAGTGCCCACCACCCGCAAGTGGAATGTCAGGGGTTCGGTGCATTGTGGATCGGGTGGCGGCCAAGGGAGGCCCTGGTGGTCCGATCCCCGGCTAACAAAACTGGCTCTCGGGACATGGAATGTCACCTCTCTGGTGGGGAAGGAGCCTGAGCTTGTGCATGAGGTTGAGAAATATCGACTAGATATAGTCGGGCTCACCTCAACGCATAGCGTGGGTTCAGCAACCAATCTCCTGGAGAGGGGCTGGAAGTTCTTTTCTTCTGTAGTTGCAGCGGGTGAGCAACGCCGGGCTGGGGTGGGGCTACTGGTGGCCCCACAGCTTGGTGCTTTAACAACGGAGTCTACCCCGGTGAACGAGAGGGCTGTTTCCCTGCGCCTTCGGGTTGGGGATAGGTCTCTGACTGTCATCTGTGCTTATGCGCTGAATGTCAGTTCAGAGTACCCGGCCTTCTTGGATTCCCTTAGTGGTATGCTGGTTGACGTGCCACGAGGGGATTCCATCGTTTTGCTGGGGGACTTCAACGCTCACGCAGGCAATGACAGTGTGACCTGGAGGGGGCTGATTGGGAGAAATCGATTTTATAATCGTATCATCTGACCTGCGGCCTTCCGTCTTGGACACTCGGGTAAAGAGAGGGGCAGAGCTGTCAAGTGATCACCACCTGGTGGTGAGTTGGCTCAGGTGGCGAGGGAGGAAACCGGTCAGACCTGGTAGGCCCAAACGCTTAGTGAGGGTATGCAGGGAACGTCTGGCAGAGGCTCCTGTCCATCGGAGCTTTAACTCGCACCTCCGGCAGAATACCAACTGCATTCCCGGGGGAGGTCGGGGACATTGAGTCTGAATGGACACTGTTCCGGACCTCCATTGTAGAAGCGGCCGTATGGAGTTGTGGCTGCAGGGTGGTCGGTGTCAGTCGTGGCGGTAACCCCCGTACCCGATGGTGGATACCAGAGGTGAGGGGGGCTGTCAAGCTGAAGAAGGAGGCTTACCGGGAATTATTAGTCAGGGGGTCTCCGGAGGCAGCAGACTGGTATCGGCAGGCCAAGCGGAACGCGGCTCGGGCGGTCGCAGAAGCAAAAACCCGGGCATGGGAGGAGTTCGGTGGGGCCATGGAAAGTGACTTTCGGTCGGCCTCAAAAAGGTTCTGGCAAACCATCCGGAATATCAGGAGGAGGAAGCAGCTCCTGGTTCTTACCATTTATAGTGGGGAGGGGGTGCTGTTGACCTCACCTTGGGACATCACCCGGAGGTGGAAGGAATACTTTGAGGACCTCCTCAACCCTGCCTCGGGTAAATTTACGCATACTGCCTTTGAGATATCTGAGGGCACAGAGCCTGAGGGTGTTGGGGGAGGCTTGCCCATCACTGGGGCTGAGGTGGCCAGGGTGGTTGAAGTGCTATGTGGTGGCCCCGGGGGTGGATGAGATCTTCCCGGAGTACCTGAAGGCTCTGGATGTTGTGGGGCTGTCATGGCTGACACGCCTTCTCAACTGTGCGTGGAGGTCAGGGACAGTGCCGCTGGATTGGCAGACCGGGGTGGTGGTCCCCTTATTTAATAAGGGGGACCGGAGAGTGTGTTCCAACTACAGGGGGATCACACTTCTCAGCCTTCCTGGGAAAGTCTATTCCAGGGTACTGGAGAGGAGGGT
>JAODLC010000140.1:21626819-21642809 GCA_026781145.1 Hippopotamyrus pictus
TATATATATAGTTTGGTTGCAGTGGCATGGTGGCATTAGGTAACACTGTCACCTCTACCTCCAGGGTTGGGTTCTCCCCAGATCGACAGGTTTCCTCCAAATACTCCAGTTTTCTTCGGCAATCCTTAGGTGTGCAGTAAAATGAACTGCTGTTTTTCAGTTCGACATTGTGTATGACTGAGTGTGTATACATGTGCCTTGAGATGGACCACGATTCTGTTCTGGGTGTACCCCACCCCTGTGCCCTGTCCTGCCTGGGATAGATCTCTCTCTGACCTCATACAGGATAAACAGTTGCAAGGTGAATGATTTTTTCAATTAAGCAACAGTTCAAGACTAACTACTGATGTACCAATTAGAGCATGATGGATTTCTGACTAAGTGGAAAGCAGTATTTTTGATTTTGAGCTATTATGTCAGTTTCCATTCAAAGTACAAGGGTACAGCGCCTGTCCTCACACCTCAATGTACTTTTACATAGACAAGACAATCAAGACAAGCAACATAATAAATTCCATCCATCCATCCATCCATCCTTCTATTTTCTGTAACCACTTATCCAATTCTGGTCTGGAGTGTATCCTGAAGGCTACAGACACAAGACAGGAAATAACCAAGGATAGGGCGCCAACCTATCGCAAGGCACACTCACATGTCATTCATCATAATAAATTACAGTGGTACCTCAGTTCTCAAACTCATTAGAACTCAAATTTCTTAAAAGTCGAACCAACCAGTTCGAAAAAAAAATTACCTAGAACTCGATCTGAATCTCAGAAGTCAAACTATGAACGCCGACCTAAGATAACTTGTTCACCTGGGGAAGTGAGTCATGCGGCACGTCTCTCAGCGGAAACAGAGTATAGATTCAGTTTTGTGGGTAAGGAATTAGTATATTCAAGTGAAAGTGAAACAGTTCAGAGTTAAAAAAAAGTTGTATATACTGTTCTTGTTGGTTGTATGTAATCCCATCTATTTACTGTAAATAAAAACACTTTTTTACTTTTCAGATTTTTTCATATTTTTATTATGCAAAAGGAACATGCCAGTGTAGTCAAGCAATTAAGTCTTTTGGGAAAGATTAGAGTTTACACCCATCCTGCCCTGTATTGAAAAATGGAATCCTGTGTCCGGTGTTGAACCAGAATGGGATGCAATTTCTGTCTTAGTTTCGGGCGGCATGATCATGAACCAGAGTTAGAATTATTTAGGCAGATTAAACTAAAGCATAATTTAATGCTCAACCAATAGAGCCTTGCACTTCGAGCATGATGGTCATTGGCCCAAGTCTTTAGGAGTACACTTGAATCATCCTTCCCTGTAATATAAGTCTATCTGGATAAAAGTGCTAGTTAAATGTATGTGAGTTACATGTACATCATGCAGACAGTATACAAAAAAGTTGTCTTTGGCCCCTCAGGACTCTTTCTATACTCTTACTGATATGTCACAGAAAATGTTGGTTACAGTGCAAATGGGAATATCAATATTTTAACATAAAAATATGAATAATACTTATAAATGACACTTTAAGATGTGGACATTATGACATACAGAAAGCAGAACAGGTAAGCACCTAATTGATGGGGGAAAAATTCAGCAACTTGGCATGTAAGTGGAATGTGCAGTAAATGAATAGGTGTAGTTTCAGAGTTAAGTTATTTCATGACTAGGACTCACAGCATTCAGGTAAAAAGACATTCTAGAAATTCTACAGAGAATTATATGGGCGGAGCCAGAGACGGGGCTGTCCAGGAAATACAATGCTGTTGTTCCAACAGCCCCCCCACCCCCCGCAACCTGTCTAGTTTCATATGTTTTATTTTTTTGCAATGTTTTTGTTCTAAATACACTGAGCTTGGGAACTGATGTACTCACTTTTTTAGTTTTTGTTTTACATTTCCAAGAAGTAGCTGATTTGCATTCCGGTCAGACACTCTTCTCATTTTTTTCTAGTTTCTGTTAAGGGTGCAACTGCTACAGAATCCTAGGTTACCAGGAATCTAGGTTTTATTCTCAGCAACTAGCTCACTCTTTCCCACCATGTAACCATAGTTACCAGTTAGATTCCTCTGTTACAACACCCAAAGAATTTGCCCACACTGCACTAGTCTGTCTGGGCTGCTTCTGGTTGAAATCCTTCTATTATTTTATCAACAGAACTGCAATAATCTTTTTCCTGCCAATCCATGTGGTATCAGATTGATTAAAAACCCACTTGTCTATCAGATTTTAAGCCTCTCCACATACAGGTCACATTCTTTCCCGGTCAGAAGATGGTTGCCTAAATGTGCATTGAGACACGAATGATATAGGAAGCTGGCAAGTTGAAGAATGTAGTTTTGCATATATTGTTACATAAAGAACAACAGAGGAATAGCATTTGCTGAAAAAGAAAGATCTCTAAGAGTCAGGATCTAGAGGTCAGGTTGAAACACTTTTCAGTTGGAACAGAAATTCTGGACCACACAATGCTTCATGGAGGGGTAAATGTGTCCTCATCCAATCTGTGTTAAGCAGTATTTAGGAAGTACTGATCTTTTGAATAGTGAAAGGTGTAATTTGTGGAAACATCACAACCTGTTGGAAATGATCCCCTTTCAGTAGCCATTGCCTGAGGCCTCTGGTGGATGGGAAATTTGATTGCATTGAGGCGGACAAAGTACTATTGGGCTGGTAAACTGATTTCTTGGTTGGTATATTTAAGGAAGGTAGGGAATCAGAACTCTTCAGGTTCCTTAGCAAAGTCTGTGCTAGAGAGGACAAGCTGTTCTAACCTCAGATCCAAGTGGAACAATCCAGATTCTTTCCTGGCTGCAAAACTGAACTAGCACTTTGCTCTATTATAGCTGCATGAGACCGCATGTATTTTGGTAACTTGAAGGAGGTGTGGTACTCTCCTTCACCATATATTGAGGGAAGTATAATGCTGGAATATTTGTATCAGGGTTATCATGTGTGATGAATGTCCACTTTTTTGGCACTACCAAAGTGCGCTTGATTTGAAGGACTAAGAGTGATGTTTCAATTTGAAGATGATGTTGCTCTCATCAGATCATGACTTTTGGAACGTGTTTCAGTGATTCTTTTCTGAACACGAAGCAGCTTATATCTGAACGTGTGACAGTATTTTTTTTTTTTTTTGCCAGAAGAGTGGTATGCTCATTTCAAGAAAGGTGGGAACAACGACCTCTAGTTAAGGAGTTTAAGTGTCTAGGGTGCTGTTCTTGAGTGGTGGAGCATGAAATTGATAACAGGATTAAGTCAATGGAGGCAGTTGTGTGGGCAGAGTACCAGTCTCTAGTGGAAACAGGAGCTCGGTATATCAGTCAGCTTGTATCCCTCCCATACCTAATATCATAAGCTTGGTGTAGTGGCCAAATAGGCGTAATTCTGAATTCAAGAGGCTGAAATTACCTGTCATTGCAGACAATTAAGATGTAGAAAGTGACTCTTTATTACAAACACTCACATTTTCATGTTATGTGCATATGTCAGCTGTTGATGCATCATTGATATGATTCCTTAAGTTCTTATAGGATAGTTTGGAAAATTATTTGGTTTAAACATGATGATGATTGTGTAAAATCATACATTTAAAATCATGGAAACTCATTAATAATAAAATGAATAAAGATATTTGAAAATGACTAAAAATGTAACTGAAAACCCATGTAAATCAAAGGATTTTTAAAAGCATTTGGCACAACTTCATGTATTTTATCTGTTATATATCCTCTAGAGTACATTTATTATTTACTATTAGTAATGGACATTTAAAAGGTCTATAAACTGCATTCATTTCCATAACAGCATATAAAGTCCTCCCCCATATCTCTTCTAAGAATATGAAAATAATTTGTAAAACTCAAGAAGTCCTCATTTTTGCGAAACTACTTTTTTTTTTTTTCTTTCAACATTTTGCGGAAATTATAGAAAATCTGGCCTGAAATTCTAGACTAATACAACAGGAGAGGAATTGTTTTGATACCACAAGACAAGGTCATTTGGCACTTAAACATCTAGCTTTGTAAAAATGTAAGGACCCCATAGAAGCCCAGACAGTATAATATTGTTTTTTGTGACGTGTGAGTTGTGATTGTGCCTGTAAGTTGTGCAGTGGTGAAACATAATTGGCATTGTTCCAGCATGGTGCTCGTACCTCCTCCAGACATTTCTGATTCCCTCCGGTGGCCAGCTGCCAGCCGCCAGGGGTGGAATGCTCCTCTGCTTGTCATTCGCTCTCTTGTGTTGCACTTGTTCTTTGTGTGATGTGATAGTGTGCCAGCAGTGGCGAACGTGAAAGCTGCACAGCATTCTTTAAAATACACTGCACCCTCCATATGTTGAACTTAAGTGCCTAAACTGAAAATCAGTAAATCACTGTTTTACTCATATTGGCCTGCTCCAGTTTTCCTAGTGAGATCAGCATTGTTAAAGGAAACTACACTTAAACCCAGTTGTCCTGAACGCTTCCTGAACCAACTGACATTTGGTATTTGAGTCATTGACTGTGGTCATGCATATGCCCAATGACATCTGCTCTCTGCATACGTAAGCCTTTTTTCCTGAATTACAGACTTAGATGTTGGTAGAACTGAGTTTAACTTTGCGCAAAAAATCCTTGAACTTTTCGACAGGAAACTGATCCATGGGAAACAGGATTGGGGGATGAGATGAGCTGATCTTACTAGCACTCCAGGGATGAGTGAGGCTGGAAAACCGGGCAACATACAAAACAACCATTCTGAGTTTCTAGCATATGTCAAACTGTAAACCAACAAGAAGCAGACCACTACTCCCAGACACTCTCTCACACAGCAAATTCCGAAAACTGTTAGTTACTGGTGAGTTGCTGATTTGATTCTTAAACTTGTCTTTCAGTGCACGACACCTAGCTACCTGTACATATGAAGTTTAGCAGCTGAACATAAATGGGCCTATGTGAATAGCAGATATGATCATTGATCATATGATCCTTAGGAAAACAAACAATTCTTGATTTTTCCAGCTTCACTGTGTAATTAATGAAATTGTCATGCTAGGAATACGTCTTATCTATTATTGACAAAAACAAAAAAATAATAAAGAATAATTGAATCACCTACCAGTAAACACAACAAAACATAGATCTGCTTATGTAAAAGGAATATAAGAAAAACTGAAAGGGTGGAATGATTTGAGTATGCGATTTTGCATTGATACAGCCGATGAAATGTCACAAATGAATTGAATGGCATGCTGTGACTCTATGGGTGGCTCATCTCTTTGGACCCCTCATATTTCTGTCAAATTTATAAGACTGGCATGTCCAAGTCAATACGCTTATTTTTTTGCATGTAGCTATTTAAAACAGACAACACTGGAAAATTAAATCCACTAATACTGTTCAGTAAGTCAGAGGGAAAAAGACTAAATTATTATTATTTTTTTTTGGTTTGCTCTTTGGGAAGTAGGAACGTCTCTGGAGTTACTGTGTAAAACTTCCTGAAATACCAGAATTCCCATAATTCTCCTTGGATCAGGTAAGCTCAGGGTTTACTGGTTCTCTTAATATAAAACAACAAATTTATTAGAGTTTGTCTTTTAGGGGTTGGTGAAGAAATGCACATGACACAGGTGGTGACCAGGATGGCCTCTGTTGACCAGGACGGCCTCTGTTGAACGGGGTGGAAGGCTGTGAAGACAATTCCAAATCTGTTGTGCACAAGAGAAAAATACACAACACACAATTACTGTTTCGTCTAATTCCATGAAATCCAACCTCGCTTCACAGAGGATTGTGGGGCTCTCCCTGCGTAATGGCAATGAAAAGATTGAGACAAGATTTAAACTGAATGTTGAGGACAAACAGCAAGTCATTGTGGCAGGTAAAAAGATATGACACTAGTCACCAGATTCCCTGCATGCTCAGAATGGACACCCATGAATTCTCCCTCTCATATTCATTCTTTATATGTACAGTGAGGGAAATAATTATTTGACCCCCTGCTGAATTCTTAAGTTGACCCATTAATAAAGAAATGACAAGTTTTAAATGTCACTGGTATGTTTATTTAAACAGCAAAAGACAGATTATTAACAAAACAAGCAAGAAAAAAATCCTTATGTAACAGTCACCAACCAAATTGTCATTTATCTAGGAAAATAAGTATTTGATCCCTTAGAACACATGCTTTAGTACTTGGTGGAATAACCATTGTTTGCAAGCACAGCTGTCTGACGTTTCTTGTAGTTGATCAGCAGGTTTGCATGCAGGTCAGCAGAAATCTTCATCCACCCCTCTTTGCAGACCTCCTCCAAATCTTTAAGGTTTTTAAGCTGTCACTTGGATATACAAAGCTTGGGTTCCCTCTGTAGTTCTTTTGCGGAAGACTGGCTAAGGTATTCCATGACCTTAATGTGCTTCTTCTTCAACCACTCCTTTGTTGCCTTGGCCGTATGCTTAGGGTCATTGTCTTGCTGGAAGACCCATCCACAATGCATTGTCAGTGGCCTGGCTGAAGGAAGTAGGTTCTCATCCAAGATTTCACGATACTTGGCCCCATCCATCCTCCCTTTGATGCGGTGCAGTTGTCCTGTCCCCTTGGCCGAAAAACACCCCCAAAGCATAATGTTTCCACCTCCATGTTTGATGGTGGGGACGGTGTTCTTGGAGTCATAGGCAGCATTCCTCCTCCTCCAAACACGACGAGTTGAGTTGATGCCAAAAAACCAATATTGGTATCATCTGATTACAACACTTTCACCCAGTCCTCCTCTGAAACATTTAGATGTTCAGTGGCAAACTTCAAACAGGCCTGTACATGTACTTTCTTGAGCAGGGGGACCTTGCGGGCACTGTAGGATTTCAGTCCTTCACGGCGTAGTGTGTTACCAACGGTTTTCTTGGTGACTATGGTCCCAGCTACCTTGAGAACATTGACAAGTTCCTCCCGAGTAGTTCTGGGCTGGTTCCACACCGTTCTCATTATCATTGAAACTCCACGAGGTGAGACCTTGCGAGGAGCTCCAGACCGAGGGAGATTGGCAGTTATTTTATGTTTCTTCCATTTGCAAATAACCGTACCAACTGTTGTCACCTTCTCACCCAGCTGCTTGGCGATGGTCTTGTATCCCTTTCCAGCCTTGTGTAGGTTCACAATCTTGTCCCTGACATCCTTGGAATGCTCTTTGGTCTTGGCCATGGCGCAGAGTTTGGAATCTGGATAAATTGATTGCGTCTATGGACAGGTGTCATTTATACAGGTAATGAGTTCAGAAGGCTCCCAATGTCAGCTAGTTACCCGTATAAAATACACCTGGGAGGCAGAACTCTTGCTGACTGATAGGGGATCAAATACTTATTTCATTCAAGAAAATGCAGATTAATTAATAACTTTTTTAAAATGCATTTTTCTGGATTTTTTGTTATTGTTCTGTCTCTCACTGTTCAAATAAACCTACCATTGCAATTATCATTTCTTTGTTAGTGGGAAAACTTACAAAATCAGCAGGAGTTCAAAAAATCTTTTCCCTGACTTTATATATTTTCCAATCTTAGACATCATGCACATTTTTAGTTTTAGAGAATCCGTTACATTATCCTACTATTGACTGGATCCTACTCTCATTCTCTTCCTAATCAGAGAAGTTCCATCATCATCATCATCATCAAGCTTTTTTTACACTTTTCTCTTCATAGCTGGCATATTGGTGTGGAACTTTGAAAAATACACATTTATGACACTGTGAACTAGGACTATATGCCTGTGATAGGAAGGTTTCTGGTTAAAATCCTATAATCAACAGTGTGATGTAACTATTGACTCCATTTGCTCCAGGGACGGGCTAATTTTGGCTTTTCCAAAGCATGTTACTAGTAAATAAATGTATGTTAAGCCAAAAGCACTGAGCAAACTGAGAGTCACCAAGTCCAGAAGAATGGTGTAAGAAATCAATGCACAGAATAATAGGCAACCTGCGATTATGATATTCATAGCTTGTACCTGAAAGGAAAAAAAATGAATTCAGTGTAATAGAAAGTGAATATTAGGCAAAAAGGCTACCCAGAAATGGCCATATTACAATGATATATGGGAAAATTTAGTGCCTAATCATAATTATACTGTATTCTGTTTCCATAGTGCTTCTAAGAAAGCAGGTGATTGCAAAATGTGTGGGAAGAACATTGTTATTGGTTTTAGCTTGTACTTTAGTGTATATGAGCTATGTTTCAATTACCAGAAATCATACTTAATTCATTGGAAATCAACACCCATCCATCCATTCACCTGCCGTAGGGCTGAGTAGACCATGGATTGGATGCTAGTCCATGAGAAAAACTCAAGCAGCAGACTCACCTCACGCTGTCAAAATATGCCAGTTCACCTTACCGAACTCCATGTCCTGTGAGAAAATTGGGTGCCCAGAGACCCACCATGCTAAGGCACACAGACAACTGAAGCCACAACCGGATGCAGATCTTTCTACATGATCATACAGTTTTTCAATTTTCAAATATACTCCCATTTCTACTGAAGCGTGTGCTTTCATCCCAGCCAGGGGTATATGCAGGAACAGAACCACTGGGGCACTGACCCAAGCTGAAAGCTGATTGGCCCCTGAAGTGCCCGCTCCTCTGTCACTCACGGATTCAAAACATATCATTGGCTAACGAAATGGTCAACACCTCGGTATGAATTATGGCCCATTTTATGCTCCCCACCTCAAAAAAATCATAGAATCAACCCTTCTCCCAGCTTTGCTCAGTGACTTCACATCCCACGTCATTTGTCCCTCGCTCTCCCATCTGCTGTTTCTCGTCGCCCGGATTTTGAAAATTCCTTGGTGCGCAATTTTTCATAGGCAGTCATAGTGCATGAGCCCCAGTCTCCTTCAATTACACCATGCCCAGGATTAGAAGGCATCTGCTATAACATATTCAGTCTGGTACAACGGTGATATTTTCCCATCCTCCCTAAAATAATATTTCACAGTCAGATGGAAGAGAGCACAAGATAAAGAACCATCGGAAAGGGTACATGAGGCCATATGAAATGCTGCTGTTTAGTTTTTATTGCCTAAACAAATTGAGGCAAACTCTTTTTTTATGAATGTGGAAAATGGCTTTTTCAATACTAAGACAATTTAAAAGATGAAAGCAGAATGAAGAAAATTACATATATTCAGTGTGCTTTTTGTATAATTTGAAAAAAAAAAATTGCAATATCAAAAAATGTGCTGGAAATATATATTGATTTGCATTTATATAGACATCAAGGACACATTAACATAGAGGGCAAAGTACTCAACGATCTTGCAAATTTCCTTATCTGAAAAACTCGGCTTTCGCTGGTGAATATTTTGCATAAAATGGCAAGCAAGTGAAATCTGAAACAGTTGCAGAGAAGCCAAAATAATCACACTGCTTTTAGAAATGAATGTATTAACATAATTTAGTTCAGTAAAGTAATCACAAGTTTTTGCTGTAAAGTCCTTTTGGCTTATCCTTCTTTCAGCCTGATGTGCTTCTTTGGGATGCTGCTGCACATTTATTTGGGTAGCATGGTGGCTCTGTGGGAAGGGTTGTAGGTTTGAATCTCACTTCTGATCTGTGTGTGTGGGGGGGGGGTATTTAAGACATCGTTACCAGACCTGTTACTTTTTAGCATGTGCAGACATTTTTCAGGCCCTCACAATAATTAAACCTCAATTTCTAAAAATCTATGAATGCAGTCGAAAAGCCGAAGTAGCCAGAAATCTTGCCTTGTGTTTGGTTGCTTGTGGTTAAGGTCAGGGCTGGGTAGGGCTTAAGGTTGTCATAGTTAGGATCAGGGTTATGCCCATAGAATGAATGGAGAGTCCCCACAATTAAATAAATACCTCATCTCTCTCTCTCTCATATACAGTATGTGTCACATTGTGGTCATGTATGTTACATTGTGGTCATGTATGTTACATTGTGGGGACCTGTTATTTTGACCATTTTTTGGTTCCCACAAGGAGACATTCAATTTCATAAAAATCTGCGAGTGCAATAAAAAAACTAAAAATGCCAAAAATCTTAGTTTCTTATGGTTAAGATTAGGGTCGGGTTGGGGTTAAGGTTGTTGGGATTATGGTTATGCCCATAGAAACCTGTGTGTGTGTGTGTGTGTCTGTCTGTCTGTGTGTCTTTGTGTGGGGACTTTGCATGTTCTCCCTCCTTTGTGTGGGTTACCTCTCACAGCTCAAAGACATGCAGGTAGGCTAATCAGTTTCTCAACCTTGCACATATTGTGAGTGTGTGGGTATATGTGCCTGTGATCGACTGGAATCCCAGTGTGTACCCCAGTCTTGTGCCTTATGTTGCCTGGAATTGACTTCAGGAAAAGTGCTTGGAAGATGGATGGATGGATGCATTTAACAATAACTTGAATAAACAACAATGAAAATAAAATCCAATATCCATTGTTAGAATAAATAAATCTGTGAATGACAAATGCATGCCAAATACCAAAACCATGGTTGCTTCATAACCTTTCCCAAGGAATACTTAAAATGTTATTTTGCTCTGAATAATAGATGCATAAATACTGCTGGTATAGGCTTTCAGGTTCAAGTGTTTTGGTTAAGTGCAACCTTTATGAAAAAATATTCTGCCAGTACTTCCTTTCAACAAACCAGTGGTCCGAATATCACAGTTGAAAACTCTGGACAGTTTTAGTGTTCTATTATCTAATTGTGGTCTTTAATGGCAGTGCACTGTGCACAGTTCATCTGAGTTTATAAATCCTGCAATTGTATGTGTTAGATATTCTTGATATATATAGGACAATTTTTTTAAGGAAAGTTATTTGTGGAATTACCTTGAATAGTTCTTTTTTTGGATGAGGGCAGACTGACTGAGGTAGGTAAATATAGCTGCTATAATGCTGTCCTGTGGCATTGTAGTGTACTCAATGAGCCCATGTCTTTCAACTAGATTATCACTGGTGATGCTGTGTGAACTGGAATATCACTGGTGATGCTCTGTGAACTGGAATATCACTGGTGATTTGGTGTGTAAACTAGTTAATCTAAACTGCCTTTGCTGTGTAACAATGAGAGTGAATGTGTGTTTGTACAAATGGCCTGCATTGCATAAAGTGGTATATCTTGTGGTATGCTTATACATTGCATGTCTTTGTGCATGCAGCATAGAGGTTACATAATTTGGTGGATATATTTTAGTTCTTGAATACATATCTGTATGATATTAAAATGGCTACAGAAATTGGGTAACGCTTTACATTAATTTCACCTTTGTAATGCACTCATTATGCATTCATAGAACATTCATAAACAGCATGTAAGTAAACCTTAACCTCCTAACATGCCTTTACAACTTTAATATACCTTAATAAGAAACATTAAATCATTACACGATTATAATGTTTATTATCATACAATATTTGCTATATTAAAGCTGTTTAGGTATGTTACAATATACTTATATGCTGCTTATGAATATTCTATGAATGAAGTATTATGACGGTGCACTAAATGTTCTATGAATGCATAATGAAGGTGCAGTTAATGTGAAGCGTTACTAAA
This sequence comes from Hippopotamyrus pictus, assembly GCA_026781145.1. Lineage (NCBI taxonomy): Eukaryota > Metazoa > Chordata > Actinopteri > Osteoglossiformes > Mormyridae > Hippopotamyrus > Hippopotamyrus pictus. The sequence goes on from JAODLC010000140.1 coordinate 21,638,376, forward strand.
AATTGACCTGTAGCTATTGGTAACAGAGAAATAAGATTGGAGATCAATGGCTTGATTTCACACTTTATATCACATGGCAGCATCTCTTTTCCAATGACCAGAGGTGATAGGTCTGTTCGTACAAACCCAATTCAGAGTGCTGGGACCCTAGGATGAAATCGGGAATTGTAAGAAACATTTCTCCTCCCAGGCTGGCGATACAACTCTAATGGATTCATTACATTAAATGTGCCCCGTCTACGTGAAAATGCCTTGTAAAGATGATGGGGAGAGTATAAGCCAAGCTGTCTAAAGTGATAACAGTAGCCTTGAGCATTTGTATTCCCCCGGAGCCCTTTTCCTTCATTTGGTGTCGGAGATCGACAGTGTGCTGAAAGAGCCCACATCTCCACTGGATCATGTACAGGCGCAGACCTTCAGAATGCAAACCTCATTTGCAACTGACAGCGGGGCCCCCGCGTCGCTCAATAAAAAACTATGTATTTGCACATTTCCTCTTAAGCACAAAGAGTCACATACAGACTGGCATTTTAATAGATGATGTGTTGCGTCTTCAACACTGGGAGCTACAGTGACATATTACGCTATCTTTCTTTTGTACCACAAGCCAACCATTTCATTAAAAGCACTGATGCTTTTAAATACGCCTGTTAAGTCAAATGGAAATTCCTCACACATTCCGTGCTGTCTGAAGCCATATTCCACTTTACAGAAAACATTGATTGAGTTTGAAAATAGCCTGTTGCCGAAGTAGACTAATATCAACTTTCACAGCACTTCGCAACATTCTTTCATGTTAATATTTGTCAGGAAACCATAGCTGCTTATAGGGAAATGTCAGCACTTATTTTAAGTGGCACAGTTTAACTCAACTTTTTCCTTTCTGAATTTGGAAAAATAATCACTGAAATCTTATTGGGCCATGTAAAACACGCTTCTCTAATTGGTTACTTGGTCAAACTGGATACAGCCCAGTATTTCAGTGTTGAATAACATGATTGGCTAAACTTGTCATACTAGTTCTCATTGAAAGCCACAGTGTTTTGTTTTATTGTTCTATGGGACAGTGCAAGCTGGAGGATAAGTTGAAAGTTCGATATATGGGGAGAGATACTCCAGTTTGTTGTCTTTCTGTCAAACCCATCCAAAGAAAGAGAAAGAAAAACAGGGAAAAGCAGTAGTAAATAAAGGGACAAACTGAGATGGGAGACAAAAGAAAAACAGGGAGGCTCCAGCTGTCTCAGAATGTGGGAGTATGTTCTCCTGATGCTACAGGGGCTCTGGCCGCCTCCTTCCTCTTCTCGTCTGCCCGGCTTCCCTCATCTTTACTCACCGTTATTCCTCTCCCTGCTCCAGAAAATGTCAGGACAAGCTGCAGATTTCCCAGACCTCCTCAGCAGGAGGGACCAATCACCCTGGTAACCCCCTTTACGTACCCAATGAAAGGGGCAGGAAAGGAAAGAAAGGGCTCTTTATGTGTGACCCCCCCCCTCCGTTATTGCACACTGCAGTCCAGTCTCGAAACATGTGGATGGGTTCCCATGTCTAATGATTGCAGGCGAGTGATGGTGGCAATTGGGGGAGGGGGGAGTGGGACAGTCATTTAATTTGTAAGTCATTTGATTGGTGGAAAGGAACCCAGTTATCCTAATTCATAAAGCGTGGTTTTACAGTAAGGTGATTTTGTAAGTTCTCTTACTATCCCTTACACTGGAGGTTTTAAACAAGCATTTAAAATGTTTTCAAAATGCTGGGAAATGCATAGTTGGCTTTAGGACCTGCTCATATTTACATTTAATTTTCTGGTTGGTGCTTTTCTTCAAAGGGACTTACAGACCAGGCACAAAATAATACATATTAAACAAAAGACACAAACCAAGACCAAAAAAATATTACCCCTATATTGTGGGATTACAGCAATATTGTATTAGAAAATATGTGCCAATATTACATAGCGGCCTCTTTTATTTAACATAAAATTAATTGCACTTACTGTATAACTCAGCTCAAACTACTAACCAAGAGGAAAAGCTATATATACATACATACAAACATACATACAAATATACACGTGAACCCAAAACAGAAAGAGCACATCCCCTTAAATTAAACTAGTATGCAGAGAGTTGCAGTCTGAATGAATAAGTACTAAATCCCTTCTTGAAGCTAGAGGATTCTATAAATTAGTTACTTTAATACACATTATTCATTTAATTAAATCTAACTTCAATGTGAAATCGATAACAATAACAGAAACTACATTTATACAATTGAAAGTTAAGCCCAAATTGCTTCCAGCTGTTAATCAGCCCATGAATGACAGAGAGAAGGCCGGTCTTCTTTTTATGAAGGCATCCCTTAATTAAGCAGTGCTGGACATGAAACTCTGGCAAATCATATGAAGATGACACATAAAAAGCCAGGCTTCCTGTGGTGCTCTGTGTTATCCTTTTGGATATGGGAACTGCCATATGTCACTGCTTAACTTGTGTGGGGAGTGCTCTGTTCAAGATTTTTTTAACCTAGTTGAAATGTTGGTGGATTATTTACTAAGTTGCACCTGTATTAAAAATGTGTCAAAGGGGCAACATGTTGACAGTTCTTCCCTTTGTGGTGTTAGTTGAGGCCAGGAGGGAGGACCAGCTGTGGGGAACTCTGAGGAGTGTTTAAAACAGGTCTGAGGACCCATTCCTGTGCTGGACATAAATTAACTTTAATGCTGCCAAATCGGCAGAAAAGTAGTCAACTAAGTGAAGTTGGATGAATGTATTATTCACCTATGTAATATTTGTTGGTTAGGGTGGCATGGTTAGGCAGTGGTTAGCACTGCTACCACACACCTCTGGGACCTGGGTTCGAGTGTCTACTAGGGTTCCATGTGTAGAGTTTGCATGTTGTCCCTGTGGGGTTTCCCCTGGTTTCCTACTGCAGTCCAAAAACATACTGAGGCTGATTGAAGTTACCAAATTGCTTGTAGGTGTGTGATAGGTTGGTGCATCCTGGATTGTTCCCTGCTCTGTCCCTACAGGCTCTAGTCACCCTGAATAGGAAAAGTGGTTTCAGAAAATGTATGGCTGGATCGATCACTCAATTTAAACTTTGTTCAATAACTACACTCTCAAAGGAAACATTGGGGACACCTGCCCTTTCCTAGAAAGACACTGACCAGACTAATCCACATTAAAGGTACAATCCTGTAACTAATTTCACTTGTTAAATCCAGAGAGAGGTCTGGGTATCTCTCCTGAAGCTGCTACCCCCGCGACCCGAACCCCAGACAAGCAGCAGTTAATAGATGGATGGATGGATGGATAAATTCATTTCAGTGAAGGGGGGAGGGGGGCTGAGGAAAGATTTTTAAGACACTGTGTTTTGCAGGAGACTGAGCGAGTGCCTTTGAATGCGGCATGTGAACAGGTTCCAGGTGGGCAGGAGTAGGGAGAGAAGTGCCACACTGCTAAGCAGTCTCCCATGTGTATCTGGAACTGTCCGCCGTCCAAAGGACTTTCAGCCAACAGCAAGCTAGTGAGTGAAAACAGGTCACTGATGAAAGAGCTTAAAGTCTAACAGAAATTGTGCAGATCAATAGACGGTCTACAACTGGCAATGCAGTATGTTGCTGGTGCCAAATGGACAGTAAAAGAATGCACATAGGACTACTAAAAGAATGTACCTTGATATGACAATATGGAGGATTGAAAAAATAACCTGGACTGATAGACTGGTGGTTGTCATGGTAGTGATTGTGCGATATTTTGATGCAGGCCAATATCTGAATATCATTGGTAAATGAGTATAGGCCTTCATACTAGCAGAGTGTTACCATCGAATAGATTTTTATTTCTGTGAGATAATGCCCATAGCCGGGAAGATTGTCCAAGAATGGCTTCATGAACATGACAAATAGTGTATCTTAATGAAGTGTCCTGCCCAGTCACCAGATCTCTGTCCAAGTCTGGAGGATGAGATGGCACATGCGACTCAGGGTAGAGATCCACTTCTGGCTAATTGAGATATGGGAAGTAATGGGTCAGCATGGGCTGGAATCCACATGGGATGCTTCTGATACTCTGTTCAGGACCATGACTTGAGTGCAAAATAAGGTCGCTAATGTTTATTATACTCTGAGTATGTTTGCCTTTTTTCCAGAATGACAAGTATGATTATTTTTACAAGTTCCTGCACTACTAACTAACTAATAATCACAGTGTTGCATATTATTGAGTTGTCACTGTATGAATATAGCGTATTGCTGGAGACTATGAACAAACTATGTTGCGTATTGAAAAGGAATCAGTTTTTACCCTGCGTATGCATTTGATTATGTGTAGTTGATGCAATCTATAGTGTCTTGTAGACAGTGGTGGAATGTAACAAAGTATTTGTACTTCGTTACTGTACTTAAGTACATTTTTACGTATCTGTACTTTACTT
>JAODLC010000140.1:21642909-21693624 GCA_026781145.1 Hippopotamyrus pictus
ACTTGAGTACATATTTTGCAGGATATTTGTACTTTTACTTAAGTACTAAGCTTCAGTACTTCCTCCACCACTGCTTGTAGAGAACACTGACGTACGTAATATGAAAATCTGTTATATTAATTACAAATTAACACAGAAAAAGTGGGTTAGTAGCAATGATACACTAACCCAAGATATTAACAAAATATATTTCAAATATCATGCATGGACATCTTCACATTTAAGGTTGTAAAAGCAGATGTGGTCAAACTCCATATAGTTCATTTTGAATGTGGCCATGTCCTACGCTGGTTGACATTTAATACTATAGCACTGTGGAGTACACTTTCAGGCCCATTCATTTCTGGCTGGCAGTGTCCAGTGTCATCTGCCCTGATCAATCGAGCGCTAGAAGACAGAGTTTCTGTACTGCTGTTTCCTGGCTGAAGCAATATCAGAGCAGTTGTGTAGGGACAAAACAACCATGTCATTGTGCCTTTTATGCTGGCAGTCTACTGAGGAGTCTTTGAAGATGGAGATAAAGGGACTAGAGACTTCCAACTGGCACTAGGACACAACCATCTGGAGAGATCCTGATGGACCTTGCTGAGCCAAGGAGGACCCTGTCAGAATGATGGAGTTGTCCTCTAGGTACCATTTTGTGAATGAATGCCCCTGCTTGACTTTCTTCCCAGTGTCTTTCACTTATTGTTGGCCTCCACTGGACTTTGATTTATCCTCCTTTGAAATTTGTTAATAGTGAGTAAATCTGTAGTTTTGTAAACCCTGTCTATGCAAAACATCAGGATAATTTGGTACGCTGAAGTAAAGACCAATGGAGAGCTAATATTTGTTGAAACATGCACATTTTCCAGCATTCACTTCTGTAATTGAATGCTTGCTAATTGAAATCCAGATATATTTCTTAATTTAAAGCTACCAGCCCATTGGATATACCATACACAGTACTGGAAGGTTGATGCCTTCTTTGGCTGAGCAACAGTGTCTCTGATAAACAAACAAGAGAACAACACTGATATGTGCGCTTGCACCTTAGAATGTGCCACAAGCTTTAACGATGCCCCTCCTGAAATACAGGGTAAAGATAATCTTCCATGATGAAGAAAGACTTCTAAAAAAATCAAACTGTGAGCCACCATGCACAACAGTATCTGTCTGACTCGATAGCGGGAAGCCGTGACAAGCGACACATTTGTCTGAGGCTCGAGGTAAACAAGTGAACAGTCTTCACAGAGAAAACTGCAGCATTTGTCCTGTGTTCAGTCTGCCTGGGAAAAAGGACCAGCAATTCTCCCTTTGTTAGGATTAGTTCTTTAATTGATAATTAATTTTTGTGTTGCTGTGAAATCAGTTACAGAACATAAACGTTTAACTGAATAGATTCAGACGTGTATTTAGGTAAACAAGGCATCTTGTAATCAGGAAAGTTTTGGGAATATGAAAACCACAAAAGGATGGGCTTTCATGTCCCTTAATGCAGAAGGTTTGTGTGCAATTTACATCTGAATAAAGATTCTACTCATACTTAAATTTTTTTAAAAATAAGAATGAAATAAAACCATTAGATGTGTGAATAGTGGTATGATTTTTTTTCTGCTTTGTACAGGACACCACAGCATCCACAGTCTCCCAATCGCATCTTAGTTTTTTGTGTTTTTGTGTTCTTTGTCCCTGTGAGTAGACAATACCAGCACAGCAAATAACAGAGTATTGATCCAGAACTGCCTCATTTTTTAAACACTTAGAGATGTGCTTTGCACTCAGTTGACTTCTTGCCAGCCCTGGCCACTGTTACTTCCTTGTTTTAATGTTCGCTGGCTGGCTGGTTTCCATTGGCCAGGCTAACCCCAGGAGCTTGGAAATGTCTCAGAAGCCGCATGCTGGAAGTCCTGTGGCACTGTAGTTCACACATGGTGGGGGGCTAATGGACCTTGATAGGATATAATAAAGAGTGGAGGTGTTATTAAAGGGGTGAAACCAGGGCTAAACCATCTGTTTTTGTGGTGGAGAGCACCAATGCCTGCAGACGCCCTGGTGGGAGTCTTCCTTTGACCCAGGACAGTTCGCTCCCAGGGCTCATAATTCACAAGCAAAGTCCCATGTGGGCTTCCTGAGCTGATTCTTTCTTTTATCCCTCGGCTCTCTGAATGGCTCCAAGCTATTGGATGTGGAGAAGGGGGCCACAGAAGGTCCAGTTTACCCTGAGACTAACAATAATATGGTTTAAAATTGCTTTATATAGTTTAAAAGCTCCTAACCATCACCATAAGTGGATTATGAAGTGGCAAGTGGTTATTAAAATAGGTCACTGTATGACTTAAAAGAAATCTCACAGCAAAATTATTAAATAGATGAATCGTACATTTACTTCAGAGCATAGGTATATAGATAGATAGATAGATAGATAGATAGATAGATAGATAGATAGATAGATAGATAGATAGATAGATAGATAGATAGATGGATGGATGATAGGCTTTGTTGATTGCAAGGAGACATCTGGTTGCAAACAGCAAAACAATATATATCAAGGGCACTGATATACATAGCACAGATAGACAAGGCAGGAGACAAAAACAGACAAGAAAATACATTAGGAGTGGAGTGCACATATATATATATATTTACTGCTATTTATATCACATGTTCTACTCTAAATGGTGTGTTGTAAAAGTGTGCTGTTGGGCTGCGGGTGAGGGCAGGCATGTCAGGAGGAGGCATTTTAATTCTTGATGCCAGCAGGGAGAAAAGATCCCTAGAAGTGTTTCTTAGTGCAACATGGCAGAATAAGCCGATGGCTAAAGGTGCTCCAAGAGAGTGCCCCATGGAAGGGATGGGTAGAATTGTATATGATGTTCTCCATTTTTTCCCACATCTTCTCTGCAGCTACTACAGTACCAGAAGGTCCATGGTCTGTCCTGTGATCGGTCTCTCAAAGGTCTTCATGAAGCGTGAAGTGAAAGCAACTGCTCTGAAGTCCTTAAGGCTCCCCGGAGCGCCCCGTTTTTGGTCCCTGGAACATATAGGATGTCTTCCTGGGTAGGAGAACTGTCTGCAGGCTCAGGGATAGGGAGAGCAGGTCCTGAAGCACCCTGGGGCTGATTCCATCAGACCCTGCAGCCTTGCCTGAGTTCACCAGAGACAGCCAGTCAGGGAGGTGGGATGAGGATGAGACCTTGGGTATATATGGCCTTCATTGAACTACCCAGATTCAAGCTGCCTTGTATACAAAATTCAGAGAAGATTTAAAAAGTGCAAAATGAGAATGCATACATCAATATCCATTATTCAAAAATATTTGGAAATCAAGTGGTTGTGTAACAGGTAATAGTCCTCACAGCAGGTAACTCCCCACTCCAGGCTTGCATAAACACACCATTCATGATCATGCAAGCCACGTGTGAGCCTCTCAAGAATGTTGCCAGAAACTTCTCGCATTGATTTGCTCTCTGCATCCCTCCTGCTTGAAGGCATCCACTTCTCAATCTTATTATCCACTCAACCTGTTTTTTTCCACTGTATTATTTGATTTTCCTTTCTTCTTTATATTTTTGGTCCCTCTTCTTCATTAATTAAATATTAGCCAACCTCTTTTAATAGCCCTTAAGGGCGTTCATTACTGTGCAAAATAGTTAAGCATGTTGAAAGTGTTTGATATCCCTCCCCCAACCCCGACCTGCTCTCTTTTTGCTTTTGGTTTTTCCACTAGATTTTTTTCTCTGCAGATTACTGCCACTGACTGTTATCTACTCATAGCATCTACAGCCATGATACAAATATCCTAGATACATAATATTAAAAAAATAAAAGACTCTAGCAGCATAATTGGGAATATCTTTGAACTGATCCTGAAACCTATGGCAGGAACTTGAGGTATCTGCACTGTTTCTGAAATGCAGTTTTTTGTTAGGTGACAATTGCTTATTATTAATGCTACTCATTTCATTTATTTAGCAGAAAGCAGCATCAGCTAATCTTCACTTTTGTACAACATGTACATTATGGATTCAAACACAGAATGTAGATTACAACAAAACCAGGATTAATTCTGTGTCTGTTTACTGTGGTGTAACAAGAGAGGGGCCTTACATTTCAGTCAGATTTAGATTGCATTGTTCTTTGGGAGGAAGCACAATTTAAGGATTAGTCTTCCATTTCATTATATACCGAAACATACTGTATGTCATGCACTAGTATTATGCTGAAAAAAATCAGGGTTACGCGACAGATTAAGATCCATGTCAGTATTATTTACATGTCAGGAATGGGAAGGACCTTTTGGATTATCATTGCACATGACTGCAATATCAGAGGACTTAAATAAAAATTAATAAATAAGTGAGACTTGCTTGATTTTCAGATGACAGATTTTTTTCTATAAAATGCATTACTCAGGAAAAGCTCCATCCATCCAGTTGTCTTCCATAAGAGCTTTTGGCCATAGTAAGCTTTTCCTAAGCAGCCCAGGACACCAAAGCAGAGAGCTGTCTCAAATCACTTGCACCTACCCATACAAACATTATGGGCAATTTAGCAATGCCATATTACAGAATCGTGTGATTTTAGACAGGGGGAAATAAACATAGTATGCACACAGAGACAACATGTACAGTCCACACTCACAGCTTGCTTGGAAACAGCATTTAGTAGGGAAGGTGTTCCCTTACAGGCTTACTGTAATTGTCATAATGGCACTCTTCACATTAACAGTGAATTATCGTTATGTACAATTTTGCAGCTGAATCGGTTGGCCTTATTTAAAAACATTAGCATAAGACTTCATTCATGGCAGACATTTGCATGGCGCGCTTTATATGACTTTTAAAAGTGCCACCATTAATTGCTTTGGTACTTACTGTATTACTTTTTTCTTTTCTGCATTAAAGGTTGAATTAAAACAAAAGTACAGTTTCATGTCTAATATGAGAAAGCACCAAACAAGCATAAGGTAAACAGCCATATTGAAACAGCAATATTGTGTGGAAGGGGAATTTTGGGTGACACTTTACTTGAAGATAAATACCTTTATAATGCATTATAATGGTCAGTATAAGAATTAAGGATGTTTTGTACTGTATTATGAAGGTGCATTACAGATGACAGCTTCATAAAGCATTCATAATGCATAATAAATATGGATATAATATATTATAGCTTTTTATAAATCATTATAGCCATGTTTATAATGCTTTATGAAGGCATTATAATGTGTTGTGAATGTGCACATAGACATGGCACCCATCTGACTTCTCTTAATATATGTGCTCATGCACTGCTTTTTTGCCCCCCTGTCAATTAGCCCCCAAACTGAGCGTCTGCCATTGGCATCCCGCCTCCCCCTCTTTCACCTCTCAGGTTCTTGCCTGTTGCCAGTGTCTGTGAGCTCTCATTCGGCAGCACTAATGACCACAGCTGCCATGGCGAAAAGCCACGCTGCCCCCTTCCTCCATAGTGCAAACAAATATGCATCACTGCTCTCCTGCAGCCCCCGCCTCCCCGATCAGGACCCTGCAGTTGCTCCAGCTCTGTGTTCTGCATAGCTCGTGCATGTGGTGCATGGATCATTTAAATAACCATGATTGCTTTATTTCTTTTGGAGTATGCAGGCACTTAGAGGTGAGGCAAATGTTTGTTTCTTCAGTTTTAGTTTTTGAAAATGATGGCTTTGTGTGCGGCCCTGTCTCTTTATTATAATAGCGCCCATAATGAATGGTGCCATTAGACCAGTGAGCTCAGGACTGCACACTTGCAGAACAGCACTGATTGTCTATTGAAGTTTTCCTCACTTGATTTTTGTCATACTTTTTATTATAGTCTCCAGTTTAATGGATTGCAGCTGTTGTATCTTGTTCACTCAGGGCTTCATAGAAGGACCTTCCAAGATTTTACTAAAAACCACCTGAACATTACCCACAATTAGCCCAACATTGTTCAACATTGATCAAAAACCTCTTTACAGCTGGATTACATGGACAGTATATGTAAAAAATACTTAACTAGCGTGATTATTTCAATTCCCCTCCATGACTAAGAGAAAAATCATTTTTAGATGATTATTTCAAATCTGTCATGTTAGATATAAAGTCTCACTCACATCTGTGTCAGAAAAGATCATGTTATAAGACAAGGTGCATCACCAGTGTAGCTGAGATGTATTTATTCACAAAATCCCTTCCAGTTGGCAGTTACGCTGGAAGTCTTTTCAGCATAGAAGCCCCCACTCTTAACTCTTGTTGTTCTGATTTAAATACACTAATAGTATCCTTGCATTTAATTCCATATTGAGATATCTGACTTTATTTTATATTACAGAATGCAAAGGCTGGTTAATTAGAAGCCTGGTGGTTTATTAACTGACACATGCTTTGTCTCTTTGTCTGTATGGAGACTAGAGTTATTTAATGATTAGGCCATGCTTACACAAAAGCCAGGGGGTGGGGTGGGGGGTGTTAACGTGTGTCTGGGGTTGGATTAGTACTGGTTAACTAGACTGGTTTGTGCCAAAACACCAGGCTTCCTCAGCTGCCCCCTTTTGTCTGAGACTTTTGGCATTTTTAGTTTTTTGATTGCAGTCCCAGATGTTTGTGGAGACTTGAAAAATAGTTCCCACAATGTCAAAATAACTGGTTTTTATTACATTGTGGGGGACATTTCGGGATTCTGGAGAACTTAAGTCTCACTCTAATCTCTATGGATACAACTCCAAATATTGTTTGCATTAGTGGAGTGCAGAGGTCAAAGAGTGGCACGTATTTTAGCAAAGGGAGTATGGTTCATTAAGCCTTTGGTGCAGGGTTCATTAAAAGTAAGGATTACACATTCCAGGCGACTTTGTTGAGAAGCCCCTCCTTTTGCCACCCCCCACATCTTCCATATGCATGCCAACATCTCCCTGAACCCCATCCTTTTATGAGAAGACAAAAGGAACCATCTGCTTGGCCTCTTAACTTTCCCTTGCTCTCCAGACTGCAGCGATGGGTTCTGCAGGTGTAAGACGCTGCTGCATTGGGGGGAGAATGGCTTTAGGAAAATAGCTCCAGCACAACAGAAGCACAACTATATCCATTTAACATGGTTTCTAGTGGAAGTAATGGCACATATTTTTAAAAAAAATTGATTAAGGCTGAAAAACAGGTAGAGCTACACATAGTTCCAGATGGATGTCATTGGAAACATAACAGTCATATGAACGACACTTTGGACAAAACAAAATGCACCATGCAGTGATTGTTTTGTTGATTTTAAAGTGTGATGCCTCGATTGCATTAGCATATTGATCCTCATGATGCGTTGTGCAATCTGCATGGCCTGCCTGAAGGATTTAGCCTGTGCCATCCCTGATATGTTAATTAAAATTGATTTCAGGCAATGGTCTTAAAGCAGGTTAGGTAAGGTTTAGTAATTATGTGTGTTATGATTGATGGAGGTGAATGGGGTTCAGCGATAAGATGATTGAGAGAGAATAATCAAGTATGAATGCTAGAATTCAGCATTCAAACTATTATTTCACAATTTTGTCACTTGTTTAGCCTTTGTTAGTTTCTTTAATTATTGTTCAGGGTTGTTTCTTTAATATGTTCAGCATAGCATTTGTGGATTTAATCTGCTACTTTTTCTCAGTCCTTCTGTAGAAGGACAATATTTTAATGTGTGGCTCCCAAAGAAATTCTAGGTGTTTATAACCTTCCATCCATTTTCCATACCTGCTTGTCCTATGCAGAATCGTTGGGGTCCGGAGACTATCCAGGAAGTTACAGGTGCAAGGCTGGGAATAACCTACTGTAGGACAGGGTGCCGACTCATTACATGGCTGTGTTTCTGTGTTTAAACCTGTGCAACACAAAACACCCATCCGTATTGCAATCACCTATCCAAGAGAAGGTCACAGGAAAGTCTGGAGCCCATACCAGTCAGCATAAGGCACAAGGCTAGGGTACACCCTAGATGGGATGCCAGGCCATCACATGACACATACATACAAACAGGCAATTTTTGATATGATAGGCCACATAGTCTGGGAGGAGCTGGAGGTAATCCTTGCAATGGTGGGAGAACATGCAAACGTCATACATGCAGAGTGGAGGTGGGATTCAAACCCACAATTACTGAGCTACCATGTTGCCTTGACATCAAATAAAACTGTTATACATAATAGAATTAACATTCAAACTCTTGTCCAACTAATAGAATTGATATACAAACTTTAAAGGCTTTAAGGTAAAAAAAACACAATGATTATTTACAATGCCGTTTCATCTAACTAGCAGATTTCATGGAATGAACAGTATATCGCCAAGATATTAATTTTATATCATTCCAGTTCCTACATAGTAATATTTATACATAGTTACTCATTCAGCGTTAACTTTCACTCAATTATAGACATGGATATTTAGTTATACAATTGACAAATATTTTTTTCAAGGACACCACAAAAGGAAAATGACAACACTCTATTCCATAGCACTCCAAGCTTGATCTGTTTTGCAAAAGAAGAAGCTATTTCAGTATCCCAATAGATTTTAATTACCTTAATAGAATAGAGATGCTTCACTCATTACCATGGGAAAATTGTTTTCACCTAACTTATCTTGCTCCCATGAGACATACAGACACATATACGGGTGGCAGCAAGTCTGGGGGTCCTAGCATAGGGTCAGCCAGCATTCAGCCCAACCCCTGGGGCAATTGGGGTTAAGGACCATACTCAAGGGCCTATCGGTGGCAACAGTCTGCCTCCCATGGTATTTGAACTGCCGACCTACCAATTATGTGCTTCCTAACCCCCAGCACCACACACCGCCCCCAAAACACAGATCCAAATGCAATAAATAGCTGTTACTTAATGATGAATTAAATATAACAGATTTGGGATTAAACCTTGCAATCTGGTCTCCCCAGCTGACAGCCCCCTTATCCTAATAAGTTATCTGTGTCAGATGAGTTCTGGTGCCCAAACCTGTCTTATCTCAGATCAACCTTCTCGCTTCTGCTACACAATCCCTACATTATCGGGGGACATTATCTACCCTTAAGCATAGGAGAGCTCCTCGAGTCATCCAGGGGTTATAAACATTCTAGCAAGTAACTTTTTTCAGTTTTGTTCTCCTTTAAGTAATATCACTTATAATTTGCATGATCTAGATGTTGTTAATTAGCACTAGTGTTTGATATGAGTTTTGGGAAGAATACATTGTGCTATTTTTATTTTGATTTTTTGTAGAACATTGGTTCAAAGCCTTGTACATATGACCATATAGAATAAAATGTGACTCAAGAATGACGGATTAAAAGGTTTATACCAGGTGCCACACACAATACCCTAAAATTCCACTGACTGTAATAGCTGCAGGCTTAATTGTTAGGATTGTTGGAGTTATTTAAGGTCATTGGGGCTTTTTACATTAAACACAGTCCATTAAGTCACTTGGTGTGTAGGAATTAAATCCTTCATTGGCGCTCATCACAAAACGAATGAGTACACAGCTCGTGTATTAAGCTACTAACCCAGGCAATCCGTTTTAATTTCATAATTAAACTGCTTTTTTGCCTCAATATGCCCAACCTATACTGTCAAATTCCTGACACTAATCTAAACTCTGCAAAGCAAATCTCTCCTCCTACACATCCTTCCCAAGTCGACAGCTGGTTCTGACCTGCACTTCCCTTTCTGCTTCCATCCTCCAAGACATATAATGGTGTCTTTTACTAACTGAGTTCCCCTAGATCACTTTTCCATTTTCTATTTTGTCCAGTTACAGTGGCTGCTTGCCTGGCGCCGCATTCATGTAGCCATTTTGTCCCTTCAGACCATTGTTATTCTTTTTTCACTCTGCCTATGTGTATCATTATCTCATTTCTTTACTTCCCCTTCTCCTTCTTTCCATCTTGTATTATTGCTTTTCTACCTAAATTTCTCCTCCCTTTTGTATACTTCACTTTTTCACTGAAATGTTAGTCTGGAAGCGGTGGTTCCATTTTCCTTTTTCTCTGAACTGCTGACAGTACTGCTGATGAGCTCACTGATCCATCCGCATATCCACCCACACTGCCACCTCCCCTGGCCCCAAACAGCATAAATGAACCTCTTAGCCCTGCTGCTGTGCTTAATGATAGTCAGCGGTCCAGCTAGAACAACAATGTCCAGCTGTTAGCATCTGTTCCTCCCACCTCTCACAGCCCCTCTCTATTATGTATCACTATCTCTAGGGGTCTAAAGTGTTAAACCAAAAAATTGCGCGATCGTTCCTTTGACAAATAGCAACATGTTTATCTTCTGTATTGGATTATTATTTATGGTGCACTATATCTTATATTTTGTTCGGTCTCAAATACAGTTAAGGCATTCATTCAGTCAGGATTTCTTGTTGAATGAAATGATTTGGTGGTCAGTAAAATCAAGCAATCAGAAACAGCACAGTGGCATTGCTAGTTAAACCCTGGAAGTACCCTACTGAGTGTGATTTGCAGAAAATGCGCAATACAAATAAGTCTACCTCCTACCTGTATTAAAAATGTTATTGAAATTCTTGCAACAATGTATCTGCAGCCTTGTCACAGCAGATGATGAGTCCAGGGTGGATTTCATGCACATTTCTGCAATTACTGTTCAGTTAGAGGCATAGAATAAGAAAAAAAAGTTGAGTACTCTATGAAAATGAAGGAGTCCGCTGTGAAAATGAATTCTGCACAAAGTCTGCCCTTTGAAGTGGTACAGATTCCCCTAGGAGTATTCAATACATAAAACAAAATGAAGAGAGCACTTCTTGTTCAATTTATTATTTATGAAAATAAATGTTAAGCTAAAGGCTGTAGCAGCAACTATGCTGCGTATGTTTTGAAGGGCAGTGGATCTCAGACTTCATATTCCCGTCAAAAAAATTGACCTCACTGAACTGCATACTGCGGTCTGACAAAGAAACAAGTCAGAGCATAAGAGTTGCATTTTCTGGGTTTTTCATTTTGGTTAGATTTGAATAATAACAAAGAAAAAAGTTAATAAAATAACTTCTCCTTTCCTGCACTGATGTGTTTTAAGGAGGAAGGGAGTTTTTTCATTGTCAGCTGTTTTCTGTTGTCTTGTCCTCAATGTCCATTTGATATATTTTACTTGAGGGAGAGAGAGAGTAGGATTCCACTTACTTCCCCAAGAGAAGCAGTGCTGTGGAGAACAGAGGCTCCTCAACAGACCTGCACCCAGGTATGGCCTCCTTTCTGTTATACACATCAAAAATGCTCTTTTTTCAAAGGTGGTATTGACAGTATAGATTGTGGGTTGGTGCAGTAGCTGTTCTCCTTCACGTACACTTATACAGTTGAATTTCAGGGGCACAGTGATTTTAAATTACTTTGACCAAGTGTTGATGATTTAGCCCCTCTTGGATTTTGCGACATTCATGCTAGAAGTTAAGCTTAATGTTGTGCTATACCATTGCAGACCTGAGAAAATGCCAAATTTCATGGTGGCATACCTTCAGGCTTATGGAGATTCCCAAAATAATCTTTGGAATTCTCTTTTGTTTTAAATTCTTATTTGTGAAGAGCAAATATTTTTCTACTAAGGTATACAGATCCATCACGGATACCAATCAAGTGACATGAAACAAGTAGATAGTTGCATAATTAAACATCTGGATGGAACAAGCCTCTGTGGGTGATTTTTCAACACTGTTTGGCAGAAACTGAAAACAAACTTTCCTTTTGTTTAGTAAAATAAGTGTACAGAAGATAAGTATCTCATTTTTTATGGTTCTGAAGAGTTATAAGATGAAGATGTACACAATCTTTTCATGGTTGGGAGTAGTTAAAATCATTTTCTGCATGTTTTGTGATTTCATGGTATTTCAGTGCAAACTAAGCCTAGGACTTAGTGTATTAAGCCATTTGATGTTATACTAAAGGAATCTATTAAGATTCACCTAATATGGCATTTTTAAATGACTCCACTTTTAAATGTCCTAGTAAGGGCAAAGGGACCCTTTCAAATATTGAGACCAGATTAATATTCAAAATATTTTGAAAGTATTAAAAATAAAGCTTTTATCTTATGCCTGAACTCACAATTTTAAATTATAACATAAGTAAAGGCAAATATGGATCGTTCAGCAGTAAACAGATAAACCCCTGAGACAAGTGGAAGAGAAGGATGCTGTTCTACTTACATAGACGTTTGTGTCATTTTTCTACTGCTATTCTAATTATTATGTTTCACATAATATTTTTGTTTGAATGTGGGTTCACTTCTACTATCAAGCTACTTGGGTGTGTTTCTATGTGTTTATGGGCTTCTCACCACATATACAGTATGTTTGTATGTTCATGTTAAATCCTAGGGGTATGCTACCAGCAAAAACATCTTCTAACAGAAAAAATAAACTAAATAAAAATCTAATTAATTCTCTGCTCTGAAGTGATGATATTTTTCAAGTAATTAAGGACCCGATTTTTCTTTCGCTCTTTAGGTCAAGGAGGTCAGAGAAGGCTCAGCTTTTCTCATTAAGAATAAAAAAGTGCTGAGTCATCCTACTTGTAGGCTTCTTTACACACATTTCACCTACCTCTTACACCATCAGAAGCTTGCAGCACGAGTCTTTAGATTTCAGAGGTGAGCGCTTGGTATCATGCAGGCAAACTTCAGTCAGTATGTTCAAAGTGTCCATTCTGTAGAACAAATATTTGAGCCTAGCAGCATACACATAATAAAAAGAAATCAAAGCCCATTATAAGCTGCATCTAATCAGTTGAAGGTCATTGCCAAAAGAATTGCCACATTTAATTTATTTAATGTACTGAGGAACAGTTTTAGTTTCAATAGAGAAAATCATATATTGATTCCAGTCCAGTAATCTTAAACCACCTACTCAACTTCTTTGTTTCTGACCTGTTAGAGATACTATAGATCTGTGACTTGGATGTTCATGATATCCATGCGCTCTGTGACAGATTGTTTTACGTTCCAGGTCTGTGATTGGTTAATCATTCAGGCATGTTGCACGCTTGCTGGTCCTTCTTTCTCTCTTTCATTCACCTGTCAGGTAAGATAAAATAAATCAACCAATCAATACTGTGGGGAATGAAAAGTTAGCATCAGCAACAACAAAAAGCAACTTAATATTTCATTGACCTAGCACTTGTTGGTTGATTAATTTATAGTGTATGTCTTGGTAGATTAATTTTCTTAATCATGATTAATCACATATTCAGTCACGTTGCAATTTGTTGAAAATACATTTACATTTAGTTTTTATATACAGCATTATATTTGACAAATTTGTACTTATGGATCAAACACATGGCCAGAATAATCGTCAATGAGACACCATAATCTGCACATAGTTTTCAGACCAAAATTTGTGTGAAATTTACATTTTTAAAAATGGAAAATGGAATAAGCGGCAGAATTGACAATAATGTTTTTATGTTTTTTTTTTTTTTTTGATCTACTCATGAATACCTTTAAGTTTTATGCGCTCTCTGTTCCCAATGGTGAAGTTAAATTCGGCATCTAAAAGATTCCTAATGTGTCTTATAATGAGCAATAAAAACCAAAGGACTTCATTTCGCCATTAAAGGATCTTCATTGTTTTCTTGTTGTTATCTGACTTTATAAACTGATGTAAATCAACAGCATAAAACAAGTGTTCTCATGCATGCGCTGTGTAAATTGGGCTTCTGGTCTGAAATAAACTACGTGGTACAAAAAACTTGATAAATGCATTGTCCTGACCCCAATCGGGGCTCTGCTGTAGGCTGTATGTTAGCACAATTAAAAAATAATGACGTGTTATTCTTTTTAAAATTAATTGCACATGTTAGCATGGTAACACTGACAGCCTGGTGCTGTACGGATGTAATTTCCCTAATAAGATAATATACCATTTCAGTGCCGTATACACTGATTGTTTACCTGCTGCCCTACACTGACGCCATGCTCCCACAGCGGTGTGCTCTCAGCAAGCCTTCAGAACTCAGCCCAAGAATATAACCCTGAAAGTGGGGGCCACAGTGGTGCTGAAGTGTGCCGTGTTGAGGCCCTCTGGTGTAGTGCAGTGGGTCAAGGACGGACTTCTTTTGGGGCCCCAGCGCAGTCTTCCTGGCTTCCCCAGATACAGCATGATTGGCAACAAGGAGAAAGGTGAGAAACTGGAGGAAAGGAAAGCTGGGAAATGATTGGCACCGAGTTCCTGACACATTACTGAACCGCTTAAATCTCTGCTCATTATGTAGCATTTCATCTTGCGATTTTTATTTTATGCATATTCACCAGTCACATTATTAGGAATTCATTTCTAATACTGGGTAGGACCCCATTCAGAACAACTTGAATTCTTTGTGACATGCACTCAACACAGTCCTTAGAGCAGTGGTTGCCAACACTTCGCCTGTGAGATACTAGTATCTCACATGGAGCCAATGAGTAGCTCCCCATAACATTTCAGAAATAGGCTAAATTATGTTAAATTCATAATTTTCTCAATTTAGCTTATACATGTGGACACTGCTACACTACAAGGAATTCCACCTTGAATGTAAGGAGAATTAATCTGATTGATTATTCTGGTTGATTTAGTTTCATCGTTTGCCACCTCCCTGGTTGATATAACCATGTAGCTAAGAAGGAATAGAAGTGGCTCTCACTATAAATAAGGTTCAAGATCCCCACCTTTGAGATTCTGGTCCATTTGACATTGTGTCACATTATTCCTGCAGATTTATTCGCTGCACATTGATACTGTAAAATCTCATGTTCCTCCACATCCCAAAGATGCTTTATTACATTCAGATCTGTTGACTTGGGAGACCACTGAAGTGCACTAAATTTATTGTCATGTTCATGGAAGCAGTTAGAGATGACTTTCTGACATGGCACATTATCCTTCTGGAAGCAGTTATTAGAAGAGGAGTAAATTGTGGCCATAAAGGGATGCACATGGTCAGCAACAATACTCAGAGAAGCCATGGCATTTAAGCAACGCTTGGTTGATATTAGAGTGTCCAATATGTGCCAAGAAAACATTGCCCACATCATTACACCACCATTACCAGCCTGAAACAAGGAAAGCTGGGTCTATGGATTCATGTTTGTTTATGCCAGAGTATAACTCTTATATCTGCATGTTATAGCAGAGATCGAGATTAATTGGACCAGTTGATATTTTTTCCAGTCTTCAACTTGTCCAGTTCCAGTGAGCGTGTACTTAACTGACAGGATGTAGTCTTGTACTATTGTAGCTCATTCACCTCATGGATTGACATGATGTGTTTTCAGAGATACTTTTCTGCTCACAACTGTGGTAGAGGGTGGTTATTTGAGACACTGTACCCTTCCTGTCAGCTTGAACTCGTGTGGCCATTCTCCTCTAACCTCTCTTCTGACAAACAAGGCATTTCCGCTAACAGAACTGCTGTTCTCTGGATGTTGTTTGTTTATTGCACCATCCTGTGTAATCCCTAGAGCACGAAAATCCCCGGAGATCAGCAGGTTCCGAAAAACTCAGACCACCCTGTCTGGCACCAACAACCATGCCAGAGTCAAATCACTTAGATCACATTTTCCCCCATTCTGATTTGTAATCTGGCCATTAACTGAAGCACTTAACTGGTTTCTGCATGACTTTATGCGTTACACAACTGCCACATGATCAGTTGATTAGATATTGGCATGAACATGCAGGTATACAGGTGTTCAAAATAAAGTGGCCGCCACTATATTCCTGTATTCCAGATTTTGTGAGTAAGATACTAATGAAATTTGATATGTAAAACTGAGAATAGTGCTGATAGTAGTGATGAGCTAATTATGTCATGAATTGAAGAATTGTAGAAAGGCATCTGTTCTGCTAATTGGTCATGTAAATTTCTGTAACAGAAGTTGGCTATGCTCCTGATTCTCAGACTGTTCTTTCATGATACCTCCTAGTGTACAGGTTCTGGGGAGCACAGGAATTAAAGGATATATAGTTAGGCTGGGTAAAAAAAAGCTTGGATTGCATGATTACTGAACTTATTGCTTGTATTCAGGGAAGTTAATCTAGATAGTCCCATAATCCAGATTTGCAGTACCATACTGTATATTCACTTCTATAGTAGAAGCAAGGGTTGAATGAACATTGAATAAATGAACATAACATTTATTCAGTGCTTTAAAAACATCCAAAACACTTTACAGAAGCAATGGGGAGCCTCTTCAACCACCACCACTGTGTAGCCCCCACCTGGATGATGCCACAGCAGCCATTCTGCACCAGTACGCTTACCAAACAGTAGCTAAGCTGGGGAAGGAGCAGGAGAAAATTCACCAGTTAGATATATGGGATGATTAGGAGGCTAGAATTGAAAAGGCCACAGTGGGCAAAGTAGTTAAGGCATTGGAGTACCAACGTCACTCTTTCAAAAGATGCTCAGGGATCTTTTATGACCTCCGAGAGGCAGGACCTCGGTTTAATGTCTCATCAGAAGGATGACACCATTTTAACAGCACAGTGTCCCCATTACTGCACTAGGGCATTGAAAACCATATAGACCACAGAATGGGCTAACCTTTTGGCCACAACAACACCTCTTTCTGTCTTCCTCCCCATCTACTTTAGGAGAGTACCATCTTCAGATTGAAAAGGTTGCCTTGGAAGACGATTCCCCCTATGAATGCCAAGTGGGCCCGTCTGAAAGCAGTGGACCGATCATCTCTCATATTGTGTGGATCACTGTACTGAGTAAGGAAAACCAGCTCTCCTGCATCTAATAAGTTAAAGGTGTGATCCATAATGTTGAGATTAGAGTTATAAATGTATATGGAGGCATTTCTTAAAACAATTCAATAATACAAATGTGGGGCAATCTAATCTGAGTTTGAACAGCAAAATATTTCATTTTTGTAGGGTTGTGACATGAAATCAATATATTAAAATAGTGAACAAATGGCTACAGACTTAAGCCACTGCCATGCTGTTGACTCGGAGATCTTCTGGTAAATGGCAAACGGCAGGTGTTTGACTCCTTTTTCCCAGTCAGTGATAGAGTCCTGCCCAGAGACCCTTCATAACCCCTGGCAGCACCATATGCCCTGTGGTCAGAATCACATAGACATAACCCTGTAGATTATATTGCAGGGAAAATGATTTGGTAATACATGTTTTGTTGTCAGACTGAATATAACGTTGCCTTGGCCACTCCCTGCTGATCTAACCTAATAAGGAAAAAAATAATCAAAAGAGCAAGGGAGTAAATGGGAAGTCTTGCATAAAAACGGGAGTAACAATTTTTGTAGCCATGTGACTGGTTGTCACCTTCTGTTAAACATCATACTCCGATATTCTCTGCTTCTTTCCGCCTCATGCCTCACTTTCTTGTGGGAGAGAGTCCATATGCAGGAAGCCCTTTAAAAATGCCCTTTTAAAGATGCTGCACTTCGTTAACTTCTCTTTCTCTCCCCTGCATTTCCGTAGTCTGTGTACATATGAGGGGGGCTCAGTTGCCATAGCAACACGGATGGGTCTTTGTCTGCTTTCCCAAGGAGAACACAACGGTCTTTCCTGACATCACGAGAGACAGAGGAATAAAGCTGAGGGAGAGTAACAGAAGCTCTTTCTCCTCCTCCTCCTCGGCCCCTCCTCTCCTTGCTCTCCGCCTGGCTGCATGCTAACCTATTATCCAGCCACTCGAACAGCAGGACTCAGTCCCACATCTATCACTGACAGGGCCGAGGGAGAGTCACTGTTCCACACAGTCGGGGACATTATGATAGATAAAGAGAGCCTGCGTATATAGCACTGTAGCACCTGTAGCTAGATCATGCTTATAAGTAGACATAAGGGCCAGAAAGACTGGCCCAGCTGATTTCACGGTGCAAAGAAAGGGATTTCGGATGTGCAGAGTTACACGCATTGTTTGCATTTCCTGGCATTGGAGTGAATATAAGGGGATTTCTCAGCAGTAAATATCTCGGCGGGTCATGGTTTTTGCCTAGTTGAGCCAATATAAATTTTATTAACCATTTTGGCTTTCCTATAAGCCAGGGGTGTCAAACTCCAGTCCTGGGGGGCCAGAGCCCTCTGTGGCTTAGTTCTTTTCCTATTCCACCACAAGTGACTCCGCTCAAGAGCTGTGTGGTGATTAGCACAAGGAGTTGAATCAGGTGTGTTAAATGAGGGTAAGCCAAAAACTATGCAGGGTTCCGGCGCTCCAGGACTGGAGTTTGACACCCCTGCTATAAGCAGATAAGTTAAGTATTTGGAATGTAAATATTTACAGTTTATTTATTGCATTCATCCCTGCACATTTTTTTGAGAAGACAGAGTTCCTGGAGCAATTGGGGTTAAGGGTCTTGCTCAGGATCCCAATGCTAACATTACACAGCAGATCATGGGATTTCAGCAGGTGCCCTTCTGCTCACAGACACAGCATCCTAGCCTGCCAAACTTCAAAAATCTTTGTCTTTCAACCTCTTAATATGGGGCCACAGAGAGTCTGGAGCCTATCCCAGGAAGCATAGTGCACAAACCAGGGAGACACCCTGAACAGGATGCCAGTCTATTGCACATATATTGTCACACACTATGGACGGTTTAGAGACACCTACTGACTGTATGCTTTGAGACAACAGAAGAAGAAAACTTACCCTTGGATGAAAATGCAAATTCCAGACAAACATAGGATTCCCAAACTTGGAGGTTTGATTAGCTACATTCATCCTTCTATACCTCTAATAATTGTTCTTCCTTAAAGCAGGAGCAGAATCAAGCAAAGGTTGGTTAAATATGGTTACTACTTGTCTCATTTCTGAGGAGTCCAAAGCCTTTGGTTTTGAAGGCCTTCAGTGTGCCCAAATGGTTCTCAATGCTTTCCATTGTCATACCACTTACAGTGCCAAAAATTTACATTAAATTCACCTCTATTTTTTTTCTGTATAAATGTAATGATAAAATAATTCCTCCACATAGTCTGAAGGAAAAAAGTCAACATAAGCTCCTAACTGGATTCTTCCGTCAATATGAGATGTATTATGCCCTGCTAATTCAAGATACATCACCTGAGGCATAAAGTAGCCACGAGGGAGGAAAAATGTCAATAACCTTACTCTGTAAGCCAACAAAGAGAAATGCGGAGAGATTCCTATAAAGGAGGCATTACTCCTACATTTTCTGTAATCCTGCAGAGCTTTAAACGAGGATTATTGCTCTAGCCAGATCAAGCACACCCTCGCAGTCCATCAAAGTAATCATTTGAGGGATACTCTCTTTTGGCTAGTTTCAACAAAATTTTGTACTAAGATCTCTTCAGAATTATTCTGGAATCATCAAAGTCATAGATTATTCTAGTTTTTTTCATGAATTAAACAATTTTCAACACTATGAGTTACACCCATAATGACAAGAGATTATATAAAGACAAAGTGATCAGAATATATTTAATTCCAAATTTAAATTTCTGAGAAATTTCTGAGTGTAGGCTTGTCTGAAATAAGGACCCATCTAATTAAACAGCATTTTCACTTTTTTCAGCATCACACCGCAATATGTAATCATTTAGCTGAAATAACATATATAATTAGAAATAATAAGTATGTTTGGGGACCTTTTATAAAGATTTGATTAATAGAAAAGCTATAGAAAGTTATAGGAGTTACATCACATGAGGAAGCTCTCTGAGAATCTCAACTGGAGAATCCTAGTGTGAAAGCAATAAAACCAAGCTGCAGCTCATTGGAAGGGAAACTCCTTATTGCCACGATCATCAAAATGAGATACCCTATAGCCACTGAGCTGTCGCTTCAGTCACGGCTCTCTTTACTAAAGCAGAAACTGTCATCTAAGGTTGACAAAGAGTAGTTAAGCTACTGAGAGCTGATGATGTCCAAATGGGAGATGGGAGATGAGTACAGCTGTATGTCATTGGCAAACTCCTGCCCCCTCCCCTGTTCTGCACTTGGGAAATACGGGAATCAGAGAAAGGTGCCTTATTCACTGGCTCTCTGCTTCCCACCTGAGCCCTCAGATGCTGACGCCAGAGTATAAGCGTGTGTGTCTTTGTTCATCCATATGCCAGTGTATTCCTCTCTGAGTGTTTCTTGGTTTTTTGCACTTTGTGTATCTGCATTTGGTTTTTTCCCCTCATACTGTCTGAAATGTGCTTAATTGTGGCCTTCAATGCATTAATATTATATATTCTTTTCAACAAATGTGTCCATTTGATGAGTGATGTGGCTGCATTTATGTGGTGTATGTGTTGCTGCTGAAGTGTGTTGATTAAACAGCAGCTGTTCTGGCTATTTGCTTTTTAACTTCCATCTGTATTTACACATCACATCAGTTGTTTTTCATCGCTTATGGGCTGTTTGTGTTTACAAATATCCTCTCTCTCTCTCTCTCTCTCTCCTCAGCCCTACCCACCCACTCCTCTGTGTTTGTCTGATGAACCCACTGCTGCATTTCACTGTCTGTCTGTCACCTGAATGTCTGCTGTAGGGTTTGTGTGTCTAAGTCCATGAGGTGAGGGGCTCAGGTGGGATTATACGCCTCTCCCACGGCTCACCAGAACACCTCTTATTTGTGGGCCTCTGCTTGCCAACCTGAGTAGCTGTACAGCCTGCACTGTTATTCTGCAGAGCTCAACTACAGTGAGTGTGTGTGTGTGTGTGTGTGGGGGGGGGGGTGAGAAGAGAGAGGAGGCAGGATGGAAGGAGCCTGAGACAGACTGAGAAATGGAGAGGTTGGTACAAACACAGGGTAACATTTTTAAGAGAATAGCTGGGGAGATAGGGGGTGCGAAGGTGAATGAAGGGGGGACAAAGAGAGTAGGGTTATTTAAGTTAGCCAAGACAAAAAGGAAAAAAAAAAACTTGAAAAGAACCAGGATGCTTTTGAAGGGGAGAAGGAGAAGAGGTGTAAGATTGCCAGTCTGAAATTCAGAATGCAACTGTATCATTATTTCTTATTTTGGGGAATTTTTGTGGTTTTGGCAGACTTCCTCTGTACCAAGTGATGCAGTCCATAATATTGTCTGGAGACATGCAGCTGATGACTCCATTGAAAGTGCACTAGCTGTCAATAACTGCATGACAAAGTTAATGGTTTAAGAAGAAATGCTTCCTATTATATCTGCCTTGGGTTCTGCAGTGACAATCCAGAGAGATCCAATTGCTTCCTCTAAATCAGTTTTAAGCCTGAGCTACAACATTTTCATCTCTGTGAAATAACGAACACTGCTGGCTGAGTATGACAACATCTCCCCCTAGTGGTACTCGTAGAGTATCGGGCTTAGTGAAAGCAATCTCTAAGACTTCATAGCACTGTTTCCAAGAACATTTGTGGAAACCCACCAAACAAAAGGAATTCATAAATGGTAATGAACCCAAAAATTCTGCAAGGTATAGAATAAACAAAGAAATCCCCAGGTTAGTCGTTTAGATACATTGAGTCTTTCAACAAAAGATCATAAGCCCACATAAAGCCTAACCAAGTCAGAGAGTTGAGCGTATGTTTCACTAATGTCTGCTGAAGTCTCTAAATCTGAAAGCATTTTCCGCATTGGCAAAAGCAAATACATGCTTCAAGTTAACTCAGCCCATCACCAAAGAAGTCCTTGAGTACTCCACAGAAAAACTGCCAAGCTAAGTAGATGCAGGAGAGCATTGTGTAGCCCCACATGCAGCACTCACAGAAGAATGGTTTTAATGACCGAACATAGACTGAGGGAGCAAGATCACATACCACACGTGTGATTGTCTGCAGGTATTTTTTTTTGGGGGGTGGGTGGGTGCAGACCTGGAAGTTTCCAGAAGGCTGTTGCCATCCCAAGTCTAGATGTAATGACACAGAGACAAGACAAATCTAATCTGCAAAACATGACTTTACTGGTTTTATTTTTATGTTTTGTACAATAAATTTAGATTTATTGTGATCATTTGTAATGGAAACAGTACTACATAATAGCTGGTATTCCACACCGTGCTACCCAAACAACTTCTATAACTATTTTGGTTTGGTGATATAAACACCATTGTAAGGTCTGCCACGATCTGCACAGGGATTAATGGTAGGGATTATCAAACCTTCCGATTCGATATTATATCTATCTTTGTTTATGGTTTTGATTAGTAGCGCTGGCAGTAGGATGCCAAGGGTACTTCAGCACTCAGCCCACCTGGTTGTTGGTAGTAATGCAGTGTCAGATTACTGTTCAGCAACGTGCCCATGCCTATAATTTTATTCAAAGAGAAACATAGTTATGTTAATTATCTCACAATGGGTCAAAGATGACTTTATGATTAAATCTTGAACAATTTGGATATCAGAGCATCGATGAAGGAGTTCATTAACACCACACAGGAAATAAAGTTATTTTTTAGGTCACTGTGACCGTCCATGTGAACTATTGTTGTGATATAAGATGAGCTCTGTGGTTGTTTAAAAACAAACCTGCTGCCCCACAGCGCAAGTAGTTTTGTAATTTCAAAATATGATAGTTTGCAGTTGTTAGCTGTTACGTTGTAGCAATCAATAGCTTTCTGATTCTAAGTGCGGCACCATTTTTGTTGTTATTCATTCCCTTAGCAATCAGTCTTTCCGAGTGCAGTTCATCTTGCTGATGCAGTAATGCAGTGGTTTTAGCCAATCTGCTTTCATGCTTATTTTGCTGTTAGTTGTTGATTACAGTAGCCCTAAAAGTCCAGAGCACGCCATCATTAACACAATTCAAAAACACTAAGAATATGCAAAAACATATAGATGACACAAAACCATCAAGAAATTTTTTTTTATATATATATGTTTTTTAATGTGTTGTAGTCTTTTAATGTGTTGACTTTTCTTAGTGTGTTGCGGTTTTCACAATGGAAGTGCTCCGCGCCACTTGGAGGGATATTCGACCAGATGATCAAGTTTGTGTACGAGATGGACCCTTAGGGCTGGGTGGCATATCGATATATTTTTAAAATTAGATATAGGATGACACAATCCTGTTTATATCGATTTGTTGTGTTCTAAAATTAGGGCTCTGTTAAAGATTCTCAGAGACAAAAAATACTCGTTCTTGGTTCTAAGCAATGCAAAAGGTTCGGTCATGATGTTGCACAGAATACCAAAATCACAGTTACAATCAACCCAGGGTGCAATTCCCAAAAGCTCTGTTTGGCACCTTACATAGTTAGAGCCATTCTGTTGCATGGTTCCAACTATGTAAGGTGCTAACGTATTTAGTGTCACATACATCCCACTCCGCCTGTCTGATCGCCACGTTTCCTCTCAGGCATGGCTCTAAACAAGCCAAGCCTGGGGCTCTTTAGCCTTACCTCTTGTTCCTGCCCTCCTGTTAACCCGTCACAGCTGCAATGTGTTTGCTCCCTTTTTAGTCAGGTATATTAGTGTCTCCCAGTCTTGGCCTCCCTGTTCAGCCATAGTAGTTTATGCGTATCCGTCCTGTTTACCTCAATAAACACCCCCTATGGGGGGGGGGGGCAGTTTGAACGTTATGATGCCATGACAATTAGTACAGTATATGCTCTTCTTGTATTATCCGGTTCATTTTGTGTTTAAATGCTTAAAAAAAAACATATTTAGGTGTAATTTTTTGGGGCCGGGGACCAGTTCATTGGTTTTCCATTATTTCTTATGGGGAAAATTCGATCACAAATTGAACTTTTTAGGATTCGAGTTCGAGTTCTGAGGTACCACTGTATTATTCACATTAGTAGAAAACAAAGCGCAAACTCATTTTATAATTGGTTTTATAATAAAACACATTTTATAATTTATTTATTGTAATCTTATAAATAAAGGTATAGAGAAGCTCAAAGAATGGGTGGAGTTCTACTAGAAATAACAACAAAACGCTATTTATTAGGAAGACAATTATTTGATATTCTTGTAATATTTATTCACAAAAGTTTGTATATGTATGTTTGATGTAGATTTCCGTCAAAATAGCTGAAGCAGAACGCACCCATCATGTAACTGGAACACCTCCCACATGTAAGCTCAATGTGTTTTGTTGTTTGGGGTTACAATGCTGATTAAAAGTTTTATTTACCAATCATAGAGTATCCATCCATCCATTATCTTCCGCTTATCTGAGGTCGGGTCACGGGGGCAGCAGTCTCACCAGGGAAACCCAGACCAGGGAAGCCCACCCACCCTGCGGAGGAAACTCATTTCAGCGCGCTTGTACTCGCGATCTCGTTCTTTTGGTCACTACCCATAGCTCGTGACCATAGGTGAGGGTAGGAACGTAGATCGACTGGTAAATCGAGAGCTTTGCCTTTTGGCTCAGCTCCTTCTTCACCATGACAGACCGATGCAGCGCCCGCATCACTGTGGACGCCGCACCGATCCGCCTGTCGATCTCCCGTTCCATCGTCCCCCCACTCATGAACAAGACCCCGAGGTACTCAAACTCCTCCACTTGGGGGAGGACCCCACCCTAGTCTGCCAGTCCAGAGGCACTGTTCCCGATGTCCACGCGATGCTGCAGATGCGTGTCAACCATAACAGCCCCACAGCATCCAGAGCCATAAGGAACTCCGGGCGGATCTCATCCACCCCCGGGGCCCGGCCACCGAGGAGCTTTTTAACCACCTTAGCGACCTCCGCCCCAGAGATAGGCAAGTCCACCCCCAAGTCCCCAGACTCTGCTTCCACACTGGAAGATGCGTTGGTGGGATTGAGGAGGTCTTCGAAGTATTCCTTCCACCGACCCAAAACGTCCCGAGTTGAGGTCTATCTATCTATCTATCTATCTGTCTGTCTATCTGTCTGTCTGTCTGTCTGTCTGTCTGTCTGTTTCTGTCTGAGGATTTGGATGTGCTGCTATGACAACACATCCGCTGTAGCGGTATCTTTCGAAAAGAATATCATCCGGCAACAATAAAGGATCTTGCCGATCGCACAAAACCCTCTCAATTTGAAATTCCCTTCTTATTATTTGTGCACCGATCGCAAATGGTCGCTCATCCGTGAACGGATTTCCATGCATGGACAACGATTAGGTGTGTGAGCGTGTGAGCATACATGCGTGATATAACAAAGTTTTATTGAAATAGTGTGTGGGCTTCCTTCCTTGTTTGCCAGTATACAACAAGTATTCTGTATAGACATTTTATTTATTCCAAATACAAATCTCAAAATAAGGACAAAAATCAATGTATGTCTATAGGCGCAGGAAAGGAAGGCCACACACTATTTCAATAAAACTTTGTTATATCACACATGTACATTTAACACGCTTAACAGAATACCACGTATTGCTAATTCTGCCTGAAAAATACCAATATATCTCTGGAATGGGTTAAATAAAGCAGCCATGATATAAAACGATTCATTCAACTATATGTTCACCAACATACTCGATCATTTTTTATCTGTTTATGACAATACTCTCAGAATATAACATTTAGATTTTTTTCTGTTCATAAACAATCTAAATCTAAAACTATTTAACACGCCGGTCCGGTAAGTGTTTCCTGAATTTGTAGCCTGTTGACACTAACCAGCTGTCGTAGATATTTGATGCGAAGCACGAAATCGAGAGTTGAATGCTGCCCCCTTTGGCACGGAGTAGGTCTACTTCCATCTTGAAAACCGCAATACATTAAGAAAGCATTAAACATTTAAAAATCAAATGTGTTAATGCTTTTGTCTTGACGTTTGTGTTTTGTTAATGTTGATGTGCTTCACGTCGCTCACCAAGGGCAAAAAAACATTTCACGCAGTTTTTCCAGATAGCCTGCGCCCCTAATCCCCACGACGTGTTAGGGTGAACTGTGTATAATACAAATATATGTCCCAACTCCAGGACAGACAAAGACTTGATTCGATTATTACAACCCTGCTTACGGGCCCCCTCTGGTGGCCATCGCTGCACCTTGCTAGGGATATTACCTTTGGCCATGCAATAAGAGGCCTTGTTTACAGAAATTTGAGAGACCTAGCTTAAGCTGAGTTTTGTGCCTTACTACAGTTCCCCCATCCAAGCCCATCATTGAGGTTAACACAGAGGAACCTTGGATAGCAGGACAGGAGTATATTGTTACCTGCACTGCCAAGGATGCCAAGCCAGCTGCTGATGTCACCCTGTTCAAGGGTATGTGCCTGTCCCACTCAACCGTAATCCCATATATTCTATATTTTATATTCTTACACTGTTTCTGTCATGGATGTGACAACATCATGAGTTCAGATTAGTGAAAGTGAGCTAATTTTAAGGGCATTGCTGAACGTTTACAAAATAGACTTTTCCAAACATTACACACTGTTCTAGTCTCTGATGTCTTTCAGTGCCATTTGTTCTCATTTTCTTTTAATTTTCAAAGATGAAAGCAAAATTACTTTGCTTAAGCAGGTATCCAAATTTCAAATAAATGAATGATCCATTCAAAGTAACAGGTTAAAGCAATATTATTAATTCTTGGAAAAATTAGCATAGAGGAATATATGTAGTACATGTCATTTTTCTTTCTGTGTCTCTCCGAGCAGATGGAGTGGAGATGACTGGAGCAGATTCTAACACCATGTCTGGCTCAGAGAATAAGTTGGAGAATACAGAGGCCATGGTGAAGTGTGTGGGCGTTTCATTGCTTCATGCTACAGCTCCCTAACTGCATATTTTTGTGGAAATTTAGCAGGGTATATTCAAGATGCTTTTCTCTTAAGTCATGCACAATTAGCTGTTTGTAACACCAAGGCAAAGTGCATTAAAGTGCAGGAGGAATTTTTTCATAGCTTGCATAAGCTAGAATAAAATAACTGACTTAGAGTGAATCTACAAGGGAAAATTAAAGCTGAATTCCATGTATTTTATGATGTCTGACTTGTCTTCGTAATTGGAGCTTATGAAACAGGTCGATAGTTAATTTAATCAATTTATTCTTAAAGAGGCCTTATTATCCTCATTTTCTCTGTTCATATTTTTATTTTTTGGAACTACTACAACAGATTTACATGCTTTGATGTTCCAAAAACACATTATTTTTCTTATACTGTACATCTCTATTCACTCTGTCTATAACTCTGTCTGAAACACTCTGGTAGAGCTTTAAGCCCCA
Organism: Hippopotamyrus pictus; assembly: GCA_026781145.1. Lineage (NCBI taxonomy): Eukaryota > Metazoa > Chordata > Actinopteri > Osteoglossiformes > Mormyridae > Hippopotamyrus > Hippopotamyrus pictus. The sequence goes on from JAODLC010000140.1 coordinate 21,669,944, forward strand.
CCCCTAATGAGCCCAGTGTGCTCTGACTGATCAGCTTGTCTGATTGGTTAGCTTGCCCTAAATGTTCCGCCCTTGTTGGAAAAAGTTGCTGAGCAGGCTGCAGGTTTCTGAGACTGTGCCAAGCTTACAGGTAGGCAGCCAATAAGGATTATATGATTTTTCCTCACCGTGTCACGTAAGTAAGGGATGGAATTCGAACAAGGCGTTTCACGCAGATTAGAGAAGAGTGGTTTCTGTGGTGAGAGGTACACCCTTTGGCGATTACTTTGGGCTTTAAGACTTTGTAGATCATGTACATGTACATAAGGCTATTCAGGTTATATAACACACTAAAGGAAAGGGTAAAAACAGAAAAGCATAATAGGGCCCCTTTAAATGTCAATTAAAATTATCCATTAAATTGATTCATTGCTATTTTTTTAATTCAAATAATTTAATTAATTCAGTTTTACTGAAGATCACGTTTCAGTAGGTGACATGATGGATTGAAGTATTGGGGTTTGAATCATACCTCTGTGGTTTTCCTGCCTCAGGCTCACTTGTTCATAGTGTTGTGGTGTGTGTGACTGTGTGCCCTGTGATGGATGGGCATCCAGTAAGTCCCACACCCAGTGCTCTGGCCTTGCTGGGATAGGCCCTACACTCACCATAACCCTGCAGTTAATTGGTTATGGAAGAAGGGTGGATAGTGATATAATAACAAAATCTAAGATGTGCTTTCTTATCAGACCTTTATTGATATATGCTTGGGAACAGGGCCGGCCCTGGGTTTTCTGGCCCCCTTGGCGAGATTCTGCTCATTTATATTTAAAATATTTCAGTAGCACAGGGTATCTAGCTCCTAGCTAGCTAGCTAGCATCTGTTTCACAAGAAAAGCAGTGAAAAATTAAAACTAGTGTAAATAACCGCAATGTCATGGAATGTAACTACCGGCAATTCTTCTGATTTTTTTCACTCACTCCTTAGCTCCCTTTAACACCACCCCTAATGGCACCCCTAAGCGATCGCCCCTGTCACCGATTGAGCAGGCTGGCCCTGCTTAGGATATAACCTTTCACCATGAGGGATAGCCGAATATCCCCGTGGTAAAATATCTAGCCTTTATCAACTTTATAGTGAAATGTTGTGAGCAATGGAGATGACCTGTGGCAAGGCTCTTTAAGGCTATTAAATGAGGCTGGTTTGACTAAGGATCCTGCTTCCAGGTTTGTTGCCCAGAGCTCAGACAACGGACGGCAGGTGGTGTGTCGTGTGAAGCATCCTGTCTTATTACATTCCCTGGAGAACTCCATCATCATGAATGTATACTGTAAGGATTTTCTCCCACTCCACCTCTTCTTGCATGCCTAGAGCAGGACTGGGGCACTTAGCAATCCTCTTAATCTGGCATGCTGAATATAACATTTGATGCCTTTCCAGTCTGTTACACTGGCCTCAGTATTGTGATGCCTCCTTGACTGATTGCAGCAATAAAATAGCCACCACACTGTAAAGTGTTTTATTGTACATCTTTTATTCATTGGCTGGGATTTGTCTTGCATTATTCTTCAGATATTTGTCATTTCTTCATATGGGGCTTCAGGCAGGGGGCGAGTCTCTTGGTGTTTCAATTAAAAGCTTGCCAAGAGTCATGTTTAATGTGTGCGATTTAGTGATGGCACCCTGACATAATAAGTTATGTTCAGGACTACTCATGTTGGTTTTTCATTCTGTTTTTCCTGTAATTTTCATCTGCCACTCAGTCCCCCCTCAGCCTCCAGTATTAGAGGGACTGGACACAGAAACGGTGCCAGCTGGGACCAGTCTTAAACTGGTGTGCATTTCCCATGGAGGAAACCCACTAGCCATGCTGCACTGGACCAAGGTCAGCAAGAACTTGTTGAATTGTCTGAGGGCATGAATTGTCATGCCGTGAAGCATCTCTTTCATGGTTCACAGGCGTTAGGCTGCTGGTAATGTTTCAATGACAATGACAGTATTTGAGCAGGATTATGATTTTGAAGACATTTGGTTACCTCCGGAGATTAGTTCAGTATATCAAGATTCAGAAAGGCATAGGTTATTAAGCAGATTAAATGAACTGAGATGAGATTTGCAGTTTCGTCTGAAGTTACAGCCGTGAACTTTGCTCCTCACTCTTTCTCTCTGGCTTTGCGTTCCTCCCAATACTGGCCCTCAATCATCCCCACCCAGAACGGGGAAGTATTATCCACCAGCTGGGAAGTCGACACGTTCTCTCGCAAGGCTAGTAGCATCCTAACGCTGCAGGTGAAACCGGAGGATAACCACGCTGAGCTGAGCTGTGAGAGTGTCAACCAGGTGTCCCCACAGCCTTTTGTGCTGCTCCGCAGACTTATTGTCCTGTGTGAGTCCACTGCCTACCTTCTCGTATTGGAACCATGCATGGTTGTATAGTTAATGCATTGCATGGCTACCTTTTTTCTAGGGTCTGCATATGTATATATATATATATATATATATATATATGTGTGTGTGTGTGTGTGTGTCTGTGTGTGTGTACAGAGGCTCCTCCACTTACGAATGAGATACGTTCCAAACGGCTGTAATTTGAAATGCAAGTACAAAGAACTAGGATGCTAGGAGTACGCACGTTACAATAACGCGTGGGGGGAGTAGTGACCAGAAGTCATGCTAGGCGGAATTGGCACACAGAAGAAAAAATTGATGTTGCAGACAGGAAACGGGACCCCAGTGAACATAATTTGGACTTACAGTCATCTTCATTCGTATGTCTGAAAGTTTGTAAGTAGAAAGTTCGTAAGTAAAGGAGCGTCTGAATTTGGTTTTGTGTACAACAGATACTCTACTTTGTGCCTTTGTGATATGGTGTGTTTGGGGAAAACTAAGTAATCCAATGTGCATGTCTTTACCCCTAAGGCACTCTAACTGCACACTCCGGCTTCTCCTCTCCTTCTCCTCACAGTTGAGCCAGCAGAGGTGAAGGTACTGGGATCTTCCAAGGCAATAGCTGGCAAAACAGTGACCTTGTCCTGCTACACAACGTCCAGTAACCCTCCAGTTAATATCCGCTGGTGGCTGGGCTTTCGCGAGCTCAATCAGACAGTGGTCACGTACACTGAGGTGAGCTGTTTTTGTCTACACTATACAACCATCCGTAACAAGATCAAAACACTGTTTCTACTCAGATAGCTGTATGTACAATTCATAGAGGGACAGGGAGTGGGATGTGTAAAAAGAACAAGTATAAAATAAAAAAAAATTAAATATATCTTTTAGTGCCCAGGATGTAAACTAATTTGCACAAACAATTTAACTGTATGCCATTTATTTTTACAGAAAAAAGAAAGTTATTTTAGAATACCTGCAAATACTTTCATAGAACAACACAATGTCAGTCTCTGAGATATGAGGCGACTTTCTGTTCCCACACCTTGATGTATTCTGAAAATAAGATGATTTCTGGAATACAGTTTAAAAAGATATAGATATCTTCCATAAAGCTTTATTTCCTTGATTACTGTGGCAGGTGCTTTTGCACACCAGTAGGTGGTGCTGTGTTTAGTTAACATGCTGACCCAGTTGTCAGGCCTAAAGCTTCCTTACCTGATGTCCCAATTCAAGGGAAGCAATGGGGGCATGGTGACCATGTCCAACCTGACCCACACTGTCTCCCAAGAGGAAAACGGGCTGCCGCTGACCTGTGAAGCCTTCAACAGAGGGACCCGCTACTCCAAAATACTTTCCACCCCCCTGCAAGTGTTCTGTAAGCCTGGGACTCTCACCTTCCCATAGGAAAGTGCATGCAAGGAATGTGCCAGCAGTCCATGATAAATGGGAAACTATGATTCATCACATTACAAAAGTCATACATGTTACATTGAGCAGAGTTGATAGCTCATACATGGAACCCTCTGCTTCCTGAGAGGAGGTCCAGGCTCACCCTGATGCTGAATTGGATAAGCAGTTACAGTAGACGGGTGGATGGATTTATTATACATACAAAACAATGGAAGTAATTCCACATGTGTATTCTCATCTTTGTGATCTGAAATTTACACATTTACTTAAATTCTAGTTTATTCAGTGCTTAGCTATGAATAACAGAAATCTATAGGCACATCCTATAGTCAATCATCATAGCTCAACAGAATTTTCCAGTTGAACTATTCAATATTCAGATGTGTATTATAAGTTTTTTTGCATTTGTCTCTGTTAATCTCATTTTATACCTGTTTTCCATTTTTAGCTCCTGCTTTAGTTCTTAAAATTTTCCTTTCACTTCCCTCTCCACCACCCCTAGTCCCTAATTCTCTTTTTATCTTTTTACATCCTCTTTCATGTTCCATTTTGTCTGTGTTGACCTTTTGCTCTGAGTCTTTGCAATATATCTCTCAGACCCTCCTCAGAAGGTTTGGATTGAAGGTCCTCCTGATGGAGTCCCTCTGCACTCAGGGACTACAGTCAGATTCATGTGTTTTTCCACTGGTGGAAACCCCCCTGGCCGCTTGACTTGGCTCAAGGTTCGAGAGTAAACATTGAACATTGCCAAACTGCCTGTTGTGAGTTGAGGATTTTGCATCTGTGAATTTATTTCAACATTCACACTTGAGTATTTGGATTGCATTTTGAAAGAGACTTAGCACTGGTAAAAATTTGCATGGATTATGCTACATTTAGTTTGGAATGCTATTTCCGATTTATTTGAATAAAATCTAGTCTTAGTTTACAAATGCTGTAAAGTCTTACACCAGATCTTATAGAGGTACCATAATAATCTCATTGTCAATCTGTCAGGATGGTAAAGTCATCCGGGACCCTGAGAAGCCAGTGACTTCAGAGAAAGGCGTGTCCCGCGAGCTGATTCTTGTTCTTCAGCCCAGTGACAACATGGCCACCTACCGCTGTGACGCCACCAATGACGCAACAAAAGTTCTTTCAGTCGAGACAAAGCTGCACATACTTTGTAAGAACATGTGTTTAAATTTCTGTCTGCAAATATGAGTTGGGATTTAAAGTACCAGCACGACATTTACTGTTGGCATTTAGTATGTCACATTTTTCAGCTGCATGGTTTTTGTGTTCTATGAGGTATGTATGTGAAATATTAATGGAAAGATTAAAAAAACAGCATAATGAACAATGAGGTATGTAGCCTAATGAAAATAATCAACTGCAATTTGGTGTAATGTGCGAAGTTGGAGATTTTATTTTTAATTTAATTATTTTTATATAACCACTAACCACATACCTTGAAGAGGTTTATCACGCTTATGCCATAGCTAATGAACAAAAAAACAAATAATAAAATAAACTTGTCACGGGTAATTCTTCAGAAAAAATGTATATATATATTTCAGCTTATTGTATTTAATAATCTTCCAATGGGCTCTTGAAAGTATAGTCCCTATAAGTACAGAACGTATGGTCTGGCAACTGACTGAAAGCTGAAAATAAGAACATGAGAAATTTACAAACGAGAGGAGACCATTCGGCCCATCAAGCTCGTTTGGGGAGAACTTAACTAATAGCTCAGAGTTGTTAAAATCTTATCTAGCTCTGATTTAATGGAACCCAGGGTTTTAGCTTGCGCAACACTACCAGGAAGAGTATTCCATACTCTACACTCTGTGTAAAGTAGTGCTTCCTCAAATTCGTTTTAAAATGTTCTCCCACTAATTTCCATCTGTTAAATCTGTTAAGTTACCATAGAACAGACAGACACTGAAAACCAATGAAAATTATACTGAAAGAATGACTGCTTATTTACAGTATGAGTAAAAATCATGTAGATTTTTATATTAACATATCTAATACATTGTTATGTCCGGCGTGCGAGCGAACGGGGAAGCAGGCGAGAGAGCCGTGGATAAAGGTAAACTGGGTTTATTCTTGGGGACACGAATAAACATGGCAAGCAACATCAATGACGGACACCCAACTAAGGAAGACGTGGGCTAATATACATGAAACGAGCCAAAATAACAGGGAACAGCTGGGCACAATCGGGGAAGCACACGTGGATAATGAGGGGGCATGGCACACACGAGGATCAAACGAGCAGTTCATGACATACATCATAAAAACGTATTAATATAGAACTGCTATTAGGCTGCGGTATCTACCAGTGTAGTTACATAAAAATCAGCACCGCGTGACATCTCTGGATCAATAAGAAAAAAATATTTACCAAAGCCGTGGTATAAATCTCAATATTTTACCAGTTACCGGAAGATTCAGAAAGAACTTTTTGTGCACTGTTTTGTGCCCCTAATGAACTGTATTAATTAGCATTCTATCGTCTTACCTCCAGAGCTCTGGGTGCTTGTAGCAATGTGTGTGAAGCTTGTATGTTTTCCCTGTGGGTTTTCTTCCACAGACAGTTTAGGTGAACTGGTGTTTCTGCTATGACCTGGCATCCCATCTAGAGCAGTCTGCATTGTGCCTTGAGCTTCCATAATTCTGCACTGGATAAGTAGTTATGAAAAAATGCTGGAAGGATTATTCGTCTGAAGAAAGGGACTTTTTGCCTTAACTGCTGTGTCTGTGCTTCCAGTCCCAGCCATCGGTGTGAAGATTGTGGCCAAACAGAAAGAGGTGCGCAGTGGGCAGGAGCTGACCTTGGAATGTATCACAGGCAGCAGCAACCCCAAGGCAAACATCTCTTGGAACCTTGGACCTCAGAAGTAAGAAATATTTTTGGGCAGGAAATCACATGTTTTTATTTAAAGAACTACTGAATAACAGTAATTGGATTAGTTCTAATGTACTCTGTACCAGATTCCTTTATAAAACAAGGTGTACCTAGTGTAATTTGGTATCTGTTACCATATGGTAATACTAATAGTTTGAAAACTGTTCGGGTGCTGCTGACATTATAATGAAGTCTGCAGTACTGCTGAGGTTTGGAGAAGCAATTTGATTATAATATCTATTTGTCTCACAAGGCTGAATGGGGTGGACCAGGCCCTCACCAAGGCTGAATATGGGGGTGTATCTGTACGCAGTGTGCTGTCGCTTCTACTCTACTCCCACCATAACGGCTTAAGGGTCACCTGTCAGGCCTTCAGCGTCCTCTTGTCTGAAGGGATTAACACGTTCTACAAGCTCACTGTGCTTTGTGAGTGCTTTGTAACTGTGACTGTGTGATTTTGAGTTGCTGCATATATGTGCACAGATCTATGACTGAACAATACTGTGTGAGTTTGTGGCAGTGTATAGCTTTGTTACTTTGTGCATTGACTTGTATTTCATTGTCATGTCAGTGTATGATTGGTTGCGCAAGTTGGTCTTTAGTTTATTGTAAAATAATTTCTTGTGTCTTTTCAGACCCCCCTGAATTTGACCCAAACCAGCCTATAGCATTCCAAGCAAAGGAGGATGATGCAATACACCTGCCACTGATGGTCTCTGCCAATCCACATGATATTGACTGTGTCTGGACCTTTCTGGGCAAGGAGCTGCTGAAAGGTAGGAAGTAGGGGTGTAACGAGATTTCATGTCATGAGATCTCACGATATTACAACATGACGAGATTTCTCGTCGGAGTGAAAAGCGTTCTTGAGAAGGTGCTGCAAATCAGGTGCTGTAGACATGTCGGCATCTGAAGAAATTACCATAGTAGATGCCCCAGACACTTTTAAACCTTTTGTGTGGCAGCATTTTGGGTATCCGGTGGAAAAAATAAACAGTGAAAGGGTGACAGACGAAATATGAACAATCAGTAAGCTCTGTAGGAAAATAATGCCGTACACAGCGGCTAACGCTACTACTATGCAAAGCCATTTTCATTACCATCATAGCTCTTTACCTAAATCCACTGCACCAGTGAAGAAAACATTAAAAAAGTTTTATGTTTGTTATTTATATTGTTTTATTTATATTCTATTTTATGTTCAATTGAGAAGTCAAATAAGAGAGAAGCCTGTCATTTGAGTTTGCGGTGAAATATTTTATGGTGCTCGATGTTTGTTCTGTTCTTTACTGCTTATGATGATGGTGATTATTTAACACATTTCACCATACATCTGCATTATTTAGTATTTTTTTTCTTTCCAATTAATCAAATAAAAGGCTGCTTTCCAGTAATATAATTCCTCTTTGAAGTTTTCCTTAAAATATTGTTAAAATATCATCTCCTCTCTTTCTCGTGAACCGAATATCATGTCTCATCGCATCTCGTGGGCTGAGTATATTGTTACACCCCTAGTAGGAAACATCTCTGATCTATCAACAGGACATACTGTATCAACAACCATCTGCCAGATGCAGTCCTCATTACATTTTAATGTATGCAGCCTAAATGAAAATTCCAGTCCTTTCAATATAACACAATGGATCCATGATTCCATTATTGTACTAACAACCATTTTAACTTGGCAAGAAACAAATTCAGGTATTCATTAAATACAGGAGGCAGTTTTAAAAAGAAGTTTCACACACTTAACTCTATTGCAGTAATGGTTCTGAAACCAAGACCAAAACGGCGATATAAACGTTCATGATGTCATGCTGCGGTTCTGGCACCGCGACATGCCAACCCCAACTCGCTGCCACTGCTGCAGGTGCATCCTGTTGAGTTCTCATTATAAATGAAATCTTACAAAACTCATCTTACATTTCACAATTAACTTGATAACTCATGTAAATCTTAAAATTGTTATTCTATTTAACTCAAACTCAATAACAGAGGAGGCTGAAATTAAGAATTGGGTTGAATTTGACAGCCAAACCAGGTCAATATTCATTGAAATGCAGTCTTAAATTGACCATGTGTAGCCCGATTTATTATGAAGAATTATCCGTCCATTTTTCAACCCACTTATCCTTCTGGGGCATGGGGGGTCTGGAGCTTATCCCAGAAGCTACAGGCATGAGGCAGGGAACAACCCAGGACAGGGTGCACTCTCACACCATTCACACCTATGGGCAATTTTGTCTTTGGACTATGGGGGGAGGAAACCAGAGTACCCGGAAGAAATCCCATGACCATACAGGTAGAACATACAAACTCCACACACATAAGCCAGGTGGAGACTCGAACCCAGGTCCCAGAGGCGTGAGGCAACAGTGCTAACCATTGCACCACCATGCTGCCCCTTTATGATAAATTATTCATACAAAAATATGAACTTAACTTCTCCCAAGACACCTTTTCCTAGCGCTTATCCACCACACCAGGTACCGCACCAGGGGTGCTTTCCCTTTCCATTTACTTCTGGTCGAGTGCCAGTACCAAAAGTTCCAGTATCTAAAGTGTCTAACCAAGTAGGGTACTTTTCTAGTACTTCAGTACATTGGGGTGGGACTTGAAATGCTGGACAAATGAGGAGACCCAAGCTGGTCGGAAGAACAGATACATCAAGATCAGTAGGGCATGACAAGAAATAAGGTATTTTGTATAATACAGCTACTAGGACAGCACTGTATTTGAAAATTTCCAAATATTGAAATGTGAGTTTGTTGTAATAAATACTGGTGTATTTATAAAGCAGAAAAGGATTTCAACATAAATTTCTCACAAACTCGCCTAGGAGTGATTTAAGCAACAATATGAAAATGATTATGATTATGATTGTCTTGGAGAATGCATGTAGCACTTTTGCAAAAGCAGCGGGGACAAACTTTAGACTGATTTTAAAACAGATACTACATAAACCAGAAAAGGAATAATCATTAAAATGACAAAACTTGCTAAGTTTTTTTTTACCTATGAGAGAGTAAAATGTTTTAGCCAAACTCCCAGTGCTATAATGTCCATACAGTATGAAAGTAAGAAAAAGTCTGATCTTAATCTAGCTGACTAGTAATGTAAGAATTGCATGTGCATTTGATGTTGGTATTAATATCACCCATCACCCAACCCTATAGTATACTACAGATATTTTTCAAATTCAGTACAGTACTCCAGCTTGTTTTGTGATGTCATTCAGTGCCTCCAGTTTTTATGCCAGTAGAAAAACCACATGTTGAAGTACCGTCCGTTTGGTACTTTCTCTGGGATTTGTAGTAACAGTGATGGGTGAGTGATCGTACCTAGGCTAGTGTCAGTAGAGAAACCCAGTTTAGTGTTTCAAATTGTTGGGGATTAAAACCCAGAAACTGTTAACGGTCTTTTCTCACTTACCCCCCCCCAAAAAAATAGATAGATTGAACCACAGATTGTGAGAATCATTAGACCCCTACTTATTGCCCATACTCCCACCTACACCTGTTAGGGGAGTGGCTGGCTTCTCAGTCATTTATGGGGGCAGATCCTGATGCACATTAACAAGGATGTTCCTGGAATTGTCACTATCCTTATATCCAGGGAAAGACAAAAATCATCGCTATCACTGGAGAGAGGGCCTGGAGATCTGGAATGTGACTAGGAAGGATGCTGGACAGTACAATATCAACTGTAACAATACAGAGGGACAAAGCAACATCACCCTCACCTTGGATGTCCAGTGTAAGGCATGCATAAAAAGAGGTAGTGGGCATGCTGTGTGGCTCTGGGAGTTAATGGCTGAGATTGGAAGGTCATTGGTTCAAATCAAATGACTGATGGAGTTATTCCAGCTTTGGGCCCCTGATCAAGGCCCTTAACCCCAGTGCTGCATGCTCACTGACCCTGTACTCTGACCCCAAAACTTGCACTCACCTGTATATATTTGTGTGTCTAATGGAGGGAAAGATGGGGACATGCATAAACTACCCAATTCTCACCTGCAAATGAATAATGTGCCACTATTAATTTCCCCTTTGCCATGTGCCATGTGCCCCATACAATACCCTCATGATGAGTGCAGCACATTAATTTCAGAATGTTCTGAATACCATGCAGGGTAAATTTTGCTTGTGTTTATAATGTAGAACATTTTACGAAGCACACATGAAGTTATTTAGATTGCTGAAGCTTGTCAGATGTCTAAGACAAACATTTGGGGACCTAGGTAGCTTTGGATCCTCCAATGCAACACTGTGTGCAGCACCCTTTCCCAAATTTCTACCTGTATTTCAACACTCTAGGCAGATAGTTATTCTTTATTTTTGTATTTGACTTTGTTCCTAGATGCCCCCAGTGTGAGGATAGTGACTGATCCAGTTTATGTGGATTTGGGCCAGACGGCTAACTTGGTGTGCAAGGCTGACGCCAACCCCCTGATCTTGGGCATGTTCTCCTGGGAGTGGCTGGTGAGCTTTTCTGTCATTCCAGGCATCCCATCTTTTTCACTGATGGTATTTTAAACTCTCTTCTGTTTACCACCCATTCTTCTACAAACAGAAGCATGCAACATTTCATTGCCCTGACAATTCCTCATTCTCCCACTTTCTTTCTTTGCTCAAGGGAAGAAGAATAGGTTTCATTAAAACAGTGTTACTAGAGGGAGTGTTTGTCAATGCCGTCTTGGATTATGTAATTCTCTCACTTTTAAGCACAAAGTTCATTGGAGCTGTGTTCTCCGGCTGACTCAGTATTATCAGAATCTTGCTCTGTGTATTTCAGGGAGAGGAAGAAGAAGAACTTGGTTTGCAGGATGAAGATGAAGACACTGGTTGGCTCACCATTGCTGAGGTTACCCGTTCCCACAGCGGGCGCTATAAGTGCACAGTAGACAATGGCATTGGACCCCCTGCAAGTGCAGAGATCCAGCTTGTTGTGCGCTGTGAGTAATTTAACATTCAGAGGTAATTAAAACATTACCATGATGTGGTGCTCTACAGCTTTTTCCCATTCCTGTAGTTAAGCCTGAGATCCAGAAGGGGGTGCAGTGGAGCAAAGTAGCAAGTCGGGGCGATGGCAGCAGCAATGCTGAGGTCATCTGCCAGGCTGAGGGCATACCAAAAGTCCATTTATCTTGGGCCAAAAATAATGTGGCTATGGATTTTGCCGACCCAAGGTATGGAGAAAACTATTTCTAATCCACCCACTTATTTAGTATATCCCATTGAAGAATTTGGTTTGATGTCAATGCAAACCGATATTTTTGTGCAAATAAGTAATGGATCCACTGCTTTCACATTTTGCATGTCAAGTACACAATTTGGCATCATTGGGTTTTATTATGATGAGTTATAATGGCTAAGAAAAAGTAGCGGATATTTAGAATGGCAAGGATCAGTGGTTCAGTTGAGTTGTGGACACAGGCGAGATGTCACCCTGAGCTGTGCTACCTTTATGTGGCAGGTATGAAGAGCGGACTGTTAGGGAAGGCTGGGTTTACACCAGCACGGTCACCATAATCAATGTCAGCGCAGCACTGGACTATGCTGTATTCACCTGCACTGCCCGCAACGCCCTGGGAGAGGACCAGCTGGCCGTCCAGCTCCTCAGCACCAGTAAGTGGGGAGAAGAGAATCCAGCCAGTCATTACTCTCCAGAAATTCTTTACTATTTTTAAAAATGTTGTAATGTGTGTGATGAAGTTTTATGACAAGAATGCATCATATTTGAAATTAATAGTGAGGGAGACAATGGGATATTGATAAAGGGTGGCTGGAGAGGAGACAGGACAGGAATATACTCAGATAAACAAAAGGACAAAGGAGGGGTGTAAAGGAATGAAAGAAGTGTATATGTGAAAGGAGATGATGGTAGGAAAGGGGAAACAGGATCAAATTTAAATAACACAGAAGAAATATTGGGCATAAACATATAAAGCAAGGCATATAGTGGTAAGAATGAAGCAAACATAATCATTCTAATGTTATTTTTGTCCTCACTTAGCCACAGTGTTGTGAGATTACAATTAAGGGAGAGGCCAAAGCTCAATGTGGAAAAAAATCCATTTCCATGACAACACCTGAAATGTTCCTTGTTTGGCATTCACAGCTGCGATAGTCTGCCTGTAAATTAAACCATGGAAAGAGCATGTGAAAAGAAGATGACATGATTATGGAAGCCTATTTCTCCTGATATTGTTACGCTCTAATCCAAAGAAGCATACAAGAATAAAACATGGAATTCGGCATTAGTTGTGAACCACTGATACGTAAAACAAAGTGACCTAGATATCTTAGCGGATAAGTGAGATGGAGTGGAGATCAGGTGTCCATCACTGGGAACCTTTCTACATTCGACATTCTAGAATATTTCTTGTTCTAACATTTCCAGACAGCAAGGTTGTGAAGAACTTCCTTGTTCACTGCCCTGGCCGCTCTGCCTTCTGGCTGTGAAATTAATATCCGTCCACATCCACAATGGCCTCCCAGACCAATCTTTACCTTAGAAACTATGAGGTGCAATCCAGTATCTTCACTATTTTTTATTGCTGCAAATATTCATAATTAATCGGTTACATTTATATATAATTATATATGCTCCTTATCATTATAGAGTTGAAATAAAATTCTTAATTGCCATCATGGTGGTAATGAAGGATTTGAAGATGCAGGCCCATGATGTAATACAATTAATCCTGAAATGTATAGCTTTTTATTTTTGCTGTATTTTTTGCCTACCTCACAAATTGACCTTGAAATGATGAGGTGTATGCTCTGATGTGAATGTTGATATACATTTTTTATTCAGCCAGCTCCTTTTTACAGAGTTTGGTGTCTGTTCACACAAATGGATTGTTACAGTTGGAGTGAGTGAGTTCCCACAATACTAATGTAAAGGAATTGCCAAGCATAGAAATATAATTCATAACTAAGTGATGGTCCTTAATAGACTTGGGCTCTGTATGTCTATGTATATGTCTACAGGGCTGGCCCAACCATTTTGGGTGCCTTAAGCAAAATTTGATTAACCTACTTGTCATGTGTCACGCCCAGCTCCGTATGATCCCCATGTGTGCCACGCCCACCTCGTTACCCTGTGTTTTTACCTGATTGTTCTCGCCTGTGCCTTGTTAGTTTGCTCTGTCTTTTGTATTTAGTCCTTGTCAGAGTCAGTCTTCCCCAGACTTGTCATTGTAGTGTTGCCCCATGTTTGCCCATCCTATGAGTTCCTTTCTTCAAATAAACCCCGTTTCCCCGACCATCCGGCTCTGTGCGCCTGCTTTCCTGCTCGCTCACCCGCCAAACGTGACATCATGTGTCATCTTATTTCTTAGGGGGGCATCCTGTGCACCACTGGGCCCTAAGCAGCCACTTAACTATCTCATGCCTTGGGACGGCCCTGAATATCTCTGTGTATATCTATGCATATGTCTATGTGTTTACATCAATGTCTCCTTTTGTATTGTAATTTTTCACTCATTATTTCTGATCATTTTAGAAGAGTTGAAGCAGCTATTTTGTTGCCAATCATGTATGCAAATGAAAAATGTACTACTATTATTGTAAGACTGTGACAGGTAATCGATACAATTTGATTTCTGTCTTTTATGTTTACACTTTTATTCCAAAATGTTTTTCGATTTTTCTCTCACAGGTCACCCTGACCCTCCATCAGAATTAAAATTAGTCAGCGTCACCCACAGCACAGTTACGCTGGAATGGAACAAAGGCTTTGATGGTGGATTAGAGCAGAAATTCCGTGTCAGGTGGATCCATTAAGTTCATTAAGGCTGTAATCAAAATGAATTATCTATGATTTGCAATTTTACAGAAAGTGATTCTCTTTCTCAAATCATTGGGTTATCCATGGCAGGTATCGCTGGCCCGGTTCTGCCAGCTTCCTGTATGTGGACGTCTTTCCACCATGGGCTACCACATTCACAGTCAGTGACCTGTCTCCTCAGACAGCATACAACTTCTCAGTCAATGCCCTCAATGCCATGGGGGAGAGTGGATATGCTGATAATGATGCAGTTCTCACAGTCATCACTAGCGGTCAGTGATTTATGGAATGTTTTATTCTTGAGCCGTCCTTTAATACTCTGTACAATACGATATTTTGTATAAAACAATAAAACCAAAAAAGTGATAAATTAAAAAAACTAATAATAAATGAATGCAGTGTCTTTATTCTAGAGCTCCTGAAAGTGTATACAGCTGAAAACTGCAACTGTTGTGAATATTGTTCTGGTTCAGTTTCCAATGTTCAACTGTCTGTGTTCTCTTCATCTCAACAGAACAGCAGCCTATAGATGAACTGTCCAACACAGAAGAAGGAACTGTAGGTAATATTCGGAAAAGAAAACAAATGTCCTTCGGTGTTTTTGCAGAATTTCAATGACAGCTTTCCAGCCTGTATATAGCAGTATATCTTGCTAATTGGAATCTTTGTTAACCTCAGGGTCTCAGAGCATGCTGCTCCATTGGGTGACAATACTGACAGTACTGGGTGGAGTCTTGTTGGTCCTCAACTCATTGGGCTGCTATGTAGGTCTGAGGAAGAGAAGGGGGCATACCCTCGCAGGTACTGTCTGTGACATCACATTTATCCTGATCTGGTGCCAGTTTCAGAAGCTGTCTGTGAAGCTCAGCTTTAAAGGGAGGGGAGATGTGTCTTAACCCTAATGAGTCTGTTATTTGCACTCTCGCTTTTCCCCCTCTAATCTTCTTGCTCTTCTCACTGCTCCAGTAGCTCCACTTACATGGCCTTGCATGCCCTCTTGTTTTTTCTGCAATTGTCATTTCCACCTCTCTGTAATTTCAGTCACTTTTGCTTGTCTTACACCCACCCCGTCTGTCTTCCCCCAGTTTCCTCTCCTTAAAACTGTCATATCTTCATTCCCTCCATGTACTTCTCATCTTGCTTCTTTTTGTCCCTGTTGCTCTCCTTTCTGGAATGCTTCATTGCTCTGTTTCCTGCTTTGTCTCCCATATCCTTTTTTAGTTTGCACTTCTTCCTCCTGTCCTTCTGTTGTCTTATTCCTCTTTTTCTCTTCTTCCCAGAGGAAAAAAGTAATTGCTCTGAAGGATATATAAAAACAGGAGTGGGGTGAGTTAATCTAGCTTACTTTCTGAACCAGCAAGCCTCTGCAGGTAAATAAAGTTGGGAAATTACTTTTAAATATCAGTCACATTTGATTTAGTACAGATAGTAAAGCTGAAAGAAAAGTAAAAGTGCATGTATTCAAAAAAATATATTATTCTCATTTGTTAGGCTGTTAACTTTAAACTTTTGAAATGAATAGTAAGATCAGCTAGGGATCACTTTAAAATAATACTGGGTCAGAAATCCATTGTTACAGGTGTGCAGTTAATCAATAGTTTGTAGGAATCAGGGATTTTTTGATAACACAGGGCATGAGGGTATTCGCATGCAGAAGAGTGTAGTTGTGAGTATAATAAGGAGCAGCAGTAGAAATGTTGGTAGGTCTTTGCCTTAACTGCATCTTCATAAGGCATTCATTATGCATTCATAGAACATTCATAAGCGGCACGTAAGTACACTTTGCATGTCTAAACCATTGCATTCATACTGCTTTCACTGAACAAGACATGACAGCTGTAATATATATTAATAACGAACACTATAATCACATACTGTAATGTTTGTTGTTAATGTATGTTTAAGATGTCATATTTTGCTCATTGAAAGTGTCATGCACTTTCTTTGTTTTTCGTATCCACTGAATGTTCTACAAATACAAAATAAAGGCATTAGGAAAGTGCAGTTAATGTGAGGCATTACCGAACTTTCTGGTGAATTTGTCACTGTCTTGCTCCATGTAGGTCCATGCTGGCCGAGTTGAATCGATATGAGGGAGGGGAGCTGATCAACGCAGCTGCCCAGCACACCTTACTGGTGGACAGTGGCTCGGAACCTGGGAGCACAGTATATGAGACCTATGGAGATGTGAGCAACCTTGGATAGAAAAGGGGAAGAGAAAGAGTAGCAGGGAAAATGGTACTAACTGAGTGGGTGGGCATGTTCTTCAGAACATTTAGCTATGTTTTGGACATGCAGTTACAAGAACTAATTTCATGGGCCAATGAAAACTTTAGACTGCAAAATTTCAGGAATACCCAGTTCAAAATACACTAATCATGAGGGGAATCTTGTTATCATCAGGACCGCAGCCATAAGTACTACTTTCCTGTCACCGATTTTCGGCCTTCGTTGTACTCACATCCTGAGAGACCAGAGATGCACAGTAAGAAATTATTTTTGGTTATTCATAAATGTTTAACATAAAGAAATTTACTTATCATTTACCATGATTTCCTTCCAAGGTGCCAGGTACTCTGTGGGAGCAGAAAGTCATAACTATGAGGAGGTGAGCGACTGGAGAATGTATGAAGATTTGGGCAAAGTGTCCCTCCCCCCCCCTCATTTATTATCCCCACCCTTCATGACAGACCGTCACAGGTCTTGGCAGGAGACCAACCTCCAGGTAGGGCTGGGCAATTAATCAAATTTTAATTTCAGTTATGATTTTGGCTTCCAATGAAAATCAAAATAAAATAATCAAGATAAAACAATTATTGTGTCACATTTTGTTCACAATGATGCTTCCCCTTTGTCTTGTGTTATAATGCGCACATATGGCATCAAGTCAGATTCACCACAACCAGACTTTGGATTTATTTACTTGAATTTGAATAGTAATAGTGGATTTCATTAGCTGAATACCAGAATGTAAATCTGAATATGTTTATCTGAATTTGAATTAAAGACACTGAATTTGAATTCATTACTTGACTGGTAACCTGTCTTGTGGGTGATAAGATCTACACTTTATAACCCAAAGTTGAATCTCAATTACCATAAAAGCAACATAAATCTAGGAAATAAGTCCTACTTGTCCTATTCAGGGTCACAGGGGGTCCAGAGCTAATCCCAGAGGCTACAGGCCCAACCCAGGATGTCATCCCATTGCCAGGCACATTCACACATACATATGGGTAATTTGGTAACTTCAATCAGCCTCAGCATGTTTTTGGACTGTAGTACCTAGAAGAAACCCCACAGGGAGAACAGGCAAGCTCCACAAACATGGAATCCTGGCAGAGAGCTGAAGGTGGGAGGTGACAATGCTAAATTTAAACTCAGTTCCTTTAATTAAAGCTCAGGTACACATGTTCAAATTCAAGTTCTGATATTCAAGTTATGGCTAACATTCATTCATCCATTTTCCAAACCATTTATCCTTCTGGGTCATGGGGGGGGGGGGGGGGGGGGGCCAGACCCTATCCCTGAAGCTACAGGCGTGAGGCAGGGAACAACCCAGGATGGCAAGCCCATCACATTGCACCCTCACAACTTAGTAACTACAATTTGCCTCAGCACATCTTTGAACTGTGGGGGAAAACCAGAGTACCCAGAGGAATCCCCACAATGACATAGGAAGAACATACAACCTCCACACAAGTAACCCAGACAGAGACTTGAACCCAGGGGTGTGAGGCAACAGTGCTAACCAGTGTACCACCATGCCACCCCTTGGTTAGCATTCAAATTCTAGTAAATAAATTCAAGTTCAGGTTGTGGTGAGTCTGATTTGATGCCATATGCACCCCTTTTCAGATCCTTGTGTTGAACTATATTTGCTGTAGATTTCAAAGAAATCTACTTTTAAAAGGACATTTTCTTTTACAAGATCAATAAATGCATAACATTTCCCAAGTCAATGAGTAATGTTAAATAATGTTGATCTCAGTATTGACCACGATTATAATTTTTGCCATAATCTAGCAGCCCTACCTCCAGGTGAGTGAGATTACTTACTAGCAGGTCTGTTCGACTTTTGCTGCCGTGACTTTACATTTTCCCTTGTAGAGGGATGTCTTTATTATGTTTCGATATCCTCTCACTCCTCTCATGCTTCACAGGAGGCTTATCAGAGAAGAAGGAAAGACACAGCTGATTTGGAGACACAAGACGGAGCATATAATTCAGTAGTGGAGCATCACCTACATAACTATGACTATGAGCTGCCATTTGAACTCAGGGGGGAATTAGTTTGAGATGATATTTGATTATTTGACTGTAAACATCTTAACACCTGCAGGCAGAAGTAATATATGAGTAAAAAAACACTGTCACAGATTATTTTTCATCAAATCAATAGTAGGATAGAATTTTTTTTTTGTTTTTGACTTTATGATTGTTGTTTTTTTATTACATTCTAAAAACATCATTTTAATACAGGATTGACTACTGTACAGTATATGATTTCAGATGTGGGGTGGTGTGTGGTTGGGAGGTCCCATGGTTAAAAGAGGGATTTCACCACTGGACCCTTAAGCAAACCCTTTAGCCACAGTTATACCAGGAACTCAGTTGTATGTTGCATTAGACAAAAGTGTCTGCTAATTAAATAAATGTAAATAAAATGTATTGGGCCCACAATTCACAACAGTTATGTAACCCCTTTAAATACACATTATTCACATAATTAAAATGTAACATTTTTTCTATATACTATCATCTTGTTTATTTCACAGCATAATATATAGCGGTATCCCTGTAGCTTCACACCTACCTGCCTGTCAGTTGAAATATCAAAAGCACAGCTCTCTTTGTGATGTTTGCATGTATTCTTGTTCGTACATGAATTTTCTCCAAGAACCATCCATGTACTGTAGTCCCTGGATATGCAGTAATGTTTTCCCTGCCTTGTGCCCTGTGCTTCTTGAGTTAGGCATCAGGCCTTTACTGGATAATCAGTTATAGAAAAGAATACAGGATATTCCTGCATTCAAAAGCTGAATAATCTTCATACTATGAGGGCTTCAAGCACACAAAATGTTCTGCTCTTTCTCCCTGTTGGACTGCTTTGTTAATAAGTGTGTTTATATGCATCAATGAGGCGTTTACGTCAAGCTCTCCTGACACATGCCTGCAGTCAGGGGGTGGGGGGGACAAATTTAATGACTGAATGAGCTTGATGAAGGCCCAGTGTTTACTGATGGCAGTAATTTTGTTAATGTAGGGGACTAACCTTTAAAATGCTTCACAGAAGAATTGCATCACTCTGGGATATATTAGCAATAAAATGCAGAAACAATGTAATCTGGGCACTCTTTACACAGCTTGTTAAACCCTAGTTTATTTTTGATTATGTGTTTTATATTTCTTTCTAAATGACAATGGCCCATTTAAAAATAATATATGAATATCTCTTGAGAAGTTCATAATAATCTATGTAATTAACAGCATAATTTTGAAAAACTACCAGAATATTAGTTACTCCAAAAGGTAACAACCTAAAGAGATAGTAATACAGGTCCAGAGCACTGAGTGGAAAAATAACTGGTGATATTTCTGGACTTTATTCAGAACTTAATTCTTTGAAAAGGAGCTTGTCTGGGTAGGCGGAGGAATGCAACATTAATATTACAATTTATGTCTAAATCTCTAAAGGTAACACTGGTGAAATTATTGGTAGTGCAGCTGCACTAGGACCCATAGAAATGGGGGGGACCCACGAATAGTCAATGGGCCCCTTCTCAGAGATGATCACCAGACTATTAGACTAAATTACTGAAACATATTACATTGCCTTATCAATAGCTGCAAATCAAAGAATATATATGTCATGTACCTTGCTGGCATGATGATACAGTACTTGGAACATCTGTAGCATTTAACCTTTATCTGTTACAGGCTTTGTTGGCCATTTCTTGTGTCTACGTCAGCACAGTGGGCCGAAAAACATGCAAAGGAAATCAAAATCCAATTTAGAAAATGATTTTTTTTTTTTATTCAAAACCACAAACATTTATATCATTATACATAGTGGACTAAATAAATACTCACCAATCAATCACAACATTAAAACCACTGACAAGTGAATAATATTTTCATTATACTGCTGTATTTATCGTGGGCAAACCCCTCCCTCCCCACTCAGTAAAATTTATCATGAGGGAATTTTATCGTGACAGTTAGCCCTCATCCTAGTCAGTGCTGATACATGAAAGAACGAGTACAGATCTGGTGAACCTAATTGCATTAATAAGAGTCACACAAAGCGCTCCAGGGGTGCTTGATACTGTAAGTAGCCTGACAATGCATTCTGACCACAAGCTTCCCTTTCAACAATACAGTGCTCACAGAAAGTCTCAGGATGCTTCCTTAATCTGTAATAATGCTGCTAATTTATTGGTTTCATAACAGGAGTTCATTGACAAGCAATGTTTAACATATCTGCACATATCTTCCGCACAGACATTTTTATTTTTTTGACTGACTCATTCAGTTTTGTTCTTGACATTTTGCTGTTAATTGCAATTGTAGTCACTGGCTCCCAAAGTGAGACTAAACAAAAATGCTTGTTGTTTTATGTTATTGTAAAGGTGTTATTAATTAATAAGCACCCAATGATGCTTGTCAGTTAACTTTGTAACTCAGAACTGATCTTTTAGAACTACAATTTGAGTTTCAGTTTATTACAACTTCCAGTTGTTTCTATGGTGATATATACTTAAAAAAAAAACAAATGAAGTAATGATTTTTGCTATCAAACCAATAAATCCACATTTTTACTAAATTTAGCAATCTGTAACCAGGACAGCAGGTTTTTGTGGTGTATCAAGGGCCACGGTACCCATGGACCACATCCAACAAGAGTAACTGTGGACGTAAGAGAAAGCTGTCTGAAAGGGATGTCTGCACTAACCTGGATTATATCCAAAAATACGTAAAACCACAGCTGTCCAACTCACTGCAGAATTACACATTGACTCTCCTGTTTCCACCAAAACTGTTCATTGGGACTTTGTTCTTGATGGGTGTGTCACTGCCAAGGTCTACTGAACCATTCTGGGGGACCATATTCACCCAAGGGTTCAAACATTATATCCTGAAGGTAGTGCCATGTATCAGGATGATAATGCACAAATGAGCAAGGATCTGAGCAACTTTGACAAGGGCCAAATTATGATGGATAGAGGAGTCAGAGCATCTCCAAAACGGCAGGTCTTGTGAGGTATTCCTGGAATGCAGTGTTAAGTACTTCACCAAAGTGGTTTATGGAAGGCCAACCAGTGACCCAGTGATGGGGTTATAGGAGACCAAGGCTCATTGATGTACATGGAGAGCAAAGTTTAGCCCATATCCCTCATTGATGCATATAAACACACTTATTAACAAAGCAGTCCAATCCCACAGGAGAGCTACTATAGCACATAACGTTGAAAAAGATAACATTGGCTATGAATGATTGGTGTCAGAACCAGTGGCAGAACAACTGCACACAAGGTTCTGGGGCAAAACACTGATCGAGCCCCCCCTCCCACGCACGCACACGTGCATGCATACATATATGTGGCAGTGCTGAAACCAGTTTTAAAGTGTGGGTGCAAGAACACAAAAAACTTAACGAGAGAATTCGACTGTCCCTCACAAAAACTGTAAAGTTTTAGTGGCTAAATTGCGTTTTCTACACCTTTTCAGACAGTAGGAGATTTGTTTGGCTATGCCTAAAAAAACAACGTTGTTACCAGTGTGGAGACCGTCAGAGTTTTACCAAGGACAAAAATTCCACCTCCAGCTGCCTGCCCAGCTCATCCATTTCTGTTGCAAAAATTACAGTGTATTGTCTAAGTGAACAGGGTATAGGTTAATTAGTGTGCACGCACCGTCTTTCTCTTTCTCATAATGCGTCCATGCCTCCGGTTATAGCCCATTCAAATGTCATGTAGCCTAACTTTTTATACAATTTAGACAGCACAGAATTATTAACCTACTTTAACACATATATTTATACAACCACATATTTCCCACATTTTGACATCAGTGATGCCGTGAAGATAGTCTCTTTATTTCTTGACGCCAACCCTCCCCATTAATCCAGGCTTGGGACCGGTGTTATGCCGAAAAAGGCATCCTTGCCATAGAATGCATGCCTGTCTCTAAATGACCAATTGGTCGCTGATCTGAAACAAGTTGAGCTACTTTGTCGAGTTAGGATACCGTAGTGCTAATCGATAGCCATAACCCTAACCCGTACCCTAACCCTAATCCCCAAAAAAACCCTAAAACCCTAACCCCCAAAAAAAGGCTAAAGAAGATAGCCTACCTGGCGAAATTGTAAACAAACAAATTAAAAGGCCCATAACATATAATTGGGCTATATACAGTCGTCAGATGGACAAGGACGTTAGGCAACCTTTACAGTAGATCCTACCCATCAGGCACTGCAGTTTTTTGCAAATTCCTCAAACGGAAAACCATTAAATACAAAAGGAACAGCTTAGTTTGATTTCAAAACAATACTATGTAGGAATTATTAGCTCAAATAAATTTTAATATTCTCCACCAATATGTCTGAAATTAATTAAAGTTTAATTAATTATTATTTAATGCTGATTATTAACTGTTATGCCAAATGGTCGGCTCCTCCAAACTCAATTGCGATATCCCCGTAAGTCTGTTAATGTGACACTTAAATGAGATTCACCAATTACCAATATCGCTTATAACCTGGGTTAGAAGGCTCGTCCAGCAAGCTGCATCATCAGGTAATGTAAACGATTGGTAGTGAAACTCCTCTCACGGCCAATGAGAGAGAGTCTCGTGATATTTCAGGCGAGTTTGAGGTTTTAGAGCAAGTAGCAAGATCGCACAGAGGCAGGGACTATTGTGTGCACTCAATGAACGGAGGCTGAAGTTGTGTAAAGGACATGCATTTATTCCTCACGGACACTACTACTAACATAAGACAAATATTACACCTAACACAAACAACAAACACGAAATAACAGAATAGAAACAAACAATGTAATTATGAAATGTAATGACCGGATTTAAATGAGTAACCTTAAAAGGGAATACTGTTCTGCAAAGCAAGCAACGTTTCTGGAAACACGACCCTAAAGTCTTATAGCAAGTTAACAGAACAGCTTAGGTTGTTAGAGTAAGAGGAAGTTGGTTTAC
>JAODLC010000140.1:21700321-21715237 GCA_026781145.1 Hippopotamyrus pictus
TCAGAGCTAGATAAGATTTTAACAACTCTGAGCTATTAGTTAAGTTCTCCCCAAACGAGCTTGATGGGCCAAATGGCTCCCTCTCGTTTGTAAATTTCTTATGTTCTTATTAATTTCAATGGGTAAGCGCAAATTCGGAAAGTATCATCTACTTACTATGAAGAGTAATATGGGCCTTTTCATCAAAATGAATAAGCCCTTAACTAGTAATAAAACCATTAAATTGTGCAGTGGTACCTTGGAATATGAACTTAATTCATTCCAGAAGGCTGATCAAGTTGCGATTTGGTCGAGTTCCAAGTCGAATTTCCTCATAAGAAATATTTAAAATGAATTTAACCCCTTCCAGACCCCCAAAGGATTGCCTGTTCAAACTTATTATGATTGCCTATTCAATTTGTGGGCAGTGGTGGCTTGATGGTTAGGGAAGCACACTTATAATTGAAAAATTGCAGGTTCGAATCCCTGACCAGCAAGGCACCGCTGAGGTACTCTGACCAGGAGTCACGTTTCGTTGTTGCGCACTGTTTGCTGTGGTGTGTTGACACTGATCGCTAAATTCTAATTCTTATCTACCTAGCTAATGATAAAAAGGATTGACAATCAATATAAAATTAATACGGGCATGAAAAAGCAGACATACAAAAGCAATAAACGTGAATTACAATCTCATACTACGAAGCGAGAGCCAACACACGTGCATCATCTTCAAGTCTTGTTGTAATTTCATTTTTAAGTTCTACAGGTACTCTTTCCTCTTCGATTTGCTGCTATCACTGCTGATATCACCGACCTGTTCGAGGTCCGAATTGATAGACTTGAATGCGTCTCGCCCCAAACAAGGTTTAGCAGGAAAGGTTGACTTTCACGATTTCGGTCGAGGTACAGTACAAATCGAAAAAAATCAACAGACCTGTTGTCCGAGGCGTTCGAGTTCCAAGGTTCTATGTATTATGTAGCCAGGACGAGGTGGAAAGGCTAGGCAAAGTGATGTGGAATTTAAAGCTTATTAAAACTTTATTTTTGGAATTTTCCACTCAATATTTTTGAGCTGTAGTAAACCGCCGATTACAGACCGCGCAGTTACCAAATCTGCAGATTGAGGGTTTAATAAACTATCTGAAAAACTAAACCACAAGCAAATATCCTTATCCAAAAAACTACAGCAACAAAAGATCAATTTTAACAAGAATAAGCTTTAATAAGAATAAGTTAATAATCTTTCCCCACAATCTTGCTCCACAGAGTATCGCAGTTGGGGCGTCTCTGTTATTTATCTTCTGTCCAATCAGCAAATTGGAAATCAGGACATTCTGATCAGCAGATTCTGATGGCGTGGAATAAAGTACAGACCAATACTGTAGACCAATTCGGAAGGCAGAGCAGAAATTTGCCCACTTCTAGATCCGGCCATGAAAATATGCAAATATAGAACTTCATTAAACTGTTAAGCATGTAATGATGGAATACGTAGGAGGCAATGAAGATGTTAGAATTTTGTTCAATAAATAATATTTCCCAAGATTATTCATTGCTTTGTTTGCTTTTTAACAGCTTGTGTTATGGAACCTTTCAGTTCCTCAACTCCTACTTCATCTGACCAAACTACATGGATCAACATTGCATTATTTACAGGTAATGACATCTGATTTCATCCTCATTATTGTTCCCAAGATTAAAGCAGTTAATGTAAGAGGTAATATTCTTGTACAGTCTCATTTTAAATAAGTGTACAGGGGTAACCAGACACAAAATGTAGTATCATGAATAAAGTCTGGAACTTATAATCCTTTAGATTTATGATGATGTTACAACATGAGAGTGTTTTATAATGTTTTATATAATAATTTTGCATTTATTTATGTTTTTCCCAAGAAAATGAGAAGGATTTTGGATCTGGGACAGAATTAAATACTTCCCCTGAGGAAATGAACACTGAAAGTATTCTAACACCACCAGGGCTAACTCTGCCAGGTAAAAGATCTCTTGAACAGATACATTTTAAAGGGCAGTCTTTTATATTGCTACATCAATTGCATAAAATCACACTACAGTTGGTGCATGACTTAGGCTGGTGTGAGACTCAGGTTAGGACTGTGTGCTTGTGATCGGAAGATTGTCAGTTCAAGTCCTGTGGTCCGCAGGATGATTTTTCCATTGGGCCTCTGTGCAAGGCTCTTAATTATAACTGCTATACGGACTGGCTGAACCTGCATTCTTACTTGTCCATTGCTTTGGTAAAAAGCATCTGCTAAATAAATCAATGTAACTGTTGTTTTTTTTCCATGAACATTAAAGCAAAAATGAAGAACGAAACAGCAAACATGGCAAATAATGGTAAGGCAGCACAAGCTAATAGCTAAATATGTTTTTGATTAAATCCTAGACAGTACCAAGTCCATCCCTTCATTTTCCATATCCTTTTGTCTTATGTAAGGTCACTGGGGTACAGTACCAAGTGTTATATATTATATAGCTCAGTAAAATATATACTGTAAATAGAAAGCATAAAGTACTGCTGCAACTCCATCGTGGTCTATTTATGGCAATTTCTCAAATATTAAAGTTTGTACAATATAAATTAAATGGTAATACACTGTATTTTGCTTTTCATTATATATCATACGAATAAAGAGATCAAATGCTATGTTTAATTTAAGAGGACATTGCACGAAGGCCTAAAGCATCCATGTTTGCTATGGGCAATGTAGTTTATACTGATCGTCTCCGTACCAATCTATTTCATTTGTATAGCACTATTGGTAGTTTAATCCCAAACAGTGGCCGTTCTAAACTATTCCAACTTGGGGGGGGAAGCATATTGTGGCCTCCTAGCATTAAGAAGCAAAAGATAATTGTACACTGGTGTTATTTATGCAATGCTTTGCAATCACATATTACACTTTTTACAAATATGCAACTCGTTCTGATGTCTTGTTCAGACTATCTTGCTTCCAGAAGTTTGTTTTTTTTGTGCCGTCAACTTCGCTTTTTACCAACTGAAGAGACTCGACCACCCTGCGCAGCCATGTTAGAGACCCATCTAGAAAATGTGCATTTGTGTTTTGCCAGTTACCAGCACACAAAATTTTTGCCCTCCTATATAAATGTAAATAACAATAATAGTAATAAAAATAATACATTTGCTTCAGACCCAAATAGCACAGGTATTTAGGGGGGGGCCATGGGGGGTGCATGTTGTCACAGGGGCACTAACCCCCCCCCCCATCTTTCAGACTGCTCCTGATCTTGAATCCTCAACACACCATCTGGGCTGTAGCCTGGGTTTGCAAAAATAGCAAGATCTGGGACCACCATTAGTTCGCCGAATTTTTTATTCAGGTTAATATTTAGCTTCAAATTTTATTTTTAGCTCTTAAGAAATTACAGTGGTCTGGACCTTGGTGACCTCATAGCTGGCTACGAGCCTGCCCACCATATGGTGCAAATGGGAAAATAGGGGAAAAAATGGATTTTCTTCTCATCCGATTAATTATCAAACCAACTCATTAAATAATTAGTTAAATCCAGATTTTGGTCTGTTTGGCCAAATTGAAGAATTACTACTATATGTTGTTTTATTTCTGATGAACATTTAAGTGTGATGCAGGCTAAAATTGCTTATTGTTCTCTGTTATTTGTTGCACATTTTTAAATACATGTATATAAGTATAGCTTGATTTTTACAGATGGCGACCATGATGCAGCTTTTGTTTACGGTAATTTGATCTTTTATGCATGGTAACTTATTCCTTGAGCTTTCCTAACTGAAAATGTTTCATTTTTAATGAAATGCTGCTTGTTTGATTAAACGTATGTATTTTAACAAACATCAAAAATGTTTCAATTCATATCTTGCACAGATTACAGTTCCCTTCGGCATGTGGGGTTATTTGTGGCTGCGGTGCTCTTCCTGATGGGAATTGCAGTGGTGACGTGTGAGTACTAATCTGGAATACTAATGATAAACTATGATTACATCGACATATCCTGTGAGTAGAATGAGGTACTAACATGGAACATATTTTCAATTAATTTATAATTTCTAGACATAAATTCAGCAGCACTTTAACCAGAACCTGGAAAAGGCAAATAATAGTTAGGTTCCATAAAGGTTATAAATACATTCAACAACTTCAAGCTTGCATTACTTACATTGCACAAAACTCAGGAGTGTTTATGCAACAATTCTCTTTAATGGAGAACATTGCAAGCAACATGTAGTTCATTCACTTCATGAATTTATTTGCTATGCATTGTATGTATTGTACGTTTAAAATATTATATATATATATATATATATATATAGTATGCAGTTTCTACAATTGCAATTATATTATATGACAGTAGATGGCAGCATACATGCAGAATCCATCTGCAATATGCTGTACACTTGCAAGGTAGACTGCTTTCACTTTAGATGAATAAGTAAACATCTGCTTGATAAATAACCCTAAATGCCATCTAAGTCAGATGTTGACATGTTCTAGAGCTGGGTCATAGGAATAACCAGTATTGAATTTGGAATTGTTGGACTGCTTTATGTGAGAAATTTTATTTTGCTCATTATTTACAGATTACTACAGTCACTACTGTCATCAAAATGTTATATGGATCATTCTCAGGCCCCGATCTGACAAAAGGAGATCTAGACTAAAATCAACTTATCAGGATATAACTTTGAGAAGATGCCACTGATTGAAACACATCTGCTTGTGCCCAGATTTTGACTTTGGTTTCTTCCTTGTAACACAGTTGGTAGAGTGTGCCGGAAGTCTAGGTGTCACGTAACTTCGGGAAAGTGAGTATTACTACTGTATGAAACGCTCATGTCAAGATCAATGTGTGCCAGGGTGATTTATGTGAGTTTTATATGAGGTTTGCAGTCACATGGTGAGGCTCAACCTGTCTTTCCTGGAAACATACCAATTGGATTCATGAGGATTAAATTGCTTAAATCCTCATTTAATTATGACTCAATGATGAGGAAAAAGGCAGGAATTGAACTACTAACCAACCGCTATGTGGTCCTTAACTCATACACGTAAGCATGATCATATTTTTCCTGCCCTGGCCTCACTTCTTCGGCTTCCATACCATTTTAGAATTGATCTTGAGATTTTACTGTTCATTTGAAAGTGCTAGAAGTCTGTCTGAATATCTGTGATGTCTTACATACTTACATCCCAGCAAGGTCACTTAGGTCTTCTGATCAGACGCTATTGAATGTCCTGATATTGAGACTGAAAAAATGGGTGATTGTGGTTTTTTGTGGCAACCTAGCCTCTTCAGATGAGGACTGCACCTACATTATTTTATTTCTTGGCTTAATTCACTTAGATTTTTTAGATAATTGCTTTTAGTTGATGTTTATATTTTATTATTGTTTTATTGTTTACTCTTATAACTCTTTTGCCTTTTAATTCAGATGTGTTTATCGGTTCCTATACAGGTGTTGTTTTTAAAAGTGCTTTATGTAAAAGTTGACATCGACATCTGTGCTTCTCTTTCAGGTTTTACGAGGTGAACAGAGTGTAAATAAGATGAACATTCATTGATGTCATTATTAAATTATGATTGTGATTAACTCCTAGTCTTGTCAAATGCATTCAATAATGTGAATAAAAGCATGAATACCAATTGCCAAAAACTTAAAATGATATAAATTTAGAAATCCATCAATCCATTTCCTTTAACCGATCATCCATTTCAGGGAAGCAGAGTAAGTTTATGAATAACTATATGCACATCCATCCATCCATCCATCCATCCATCCATCTTCCAAAAGCTTAAAGATCGTTGTCTTTTAATCATTCAATATAACTGACATCTGTAAAACCTGATTGTTTATTTACATTGTACATTTTCATATTGTTCAAATTTGTCCAAACTTCTCACAGTCCTGCAGTATTTTGTTGAGATATAATATAATTTTCTTATTTTGATTCCTTTATAGAGACATGTCTGTAAAGAAAAGGAAACCAGTCAAAATGTTTAAATAAGCCAATTATTTTGTGAATAGCAGTTATTTTAGTAAATAACCAATTTTCCTGTTTTCACTAACACTACTGTATACTGCTTTATCACTGTAAGAATCAAATTACTGGCATCTCATGCAGAGTGTACCCCAGCCCTGTGCTGCTTGGTTCCAGATAAGCAGTTGGAAGATGGATGGATAATCTAATAACAGCACTGGGGGTTTGCATGTTCTTCCCATCCAAAGACAAACAGTTAATTGGAGTATTTCAGTTATTTAGGGTGTATGGGTGTTTATCAATATGCATACTCAACCATTCTTGTGTTTTCACGTACCCGCTTGATGTGATTTTTTCATTGTATAATTACAATTCCAGTACTCAGGAACAAAAGTAAGGAGGATGACGTTCTTGCCCAGCCCCCAAAATTAAGGATGCATCAGTTGCATTTTCACTAACAAGGAACAATGTCATGATTGATTACGTACAAAGTTTGTCTTCAGAGGCAAGTTAGCAGGAACACTCTTGCCAAGAACACAAGTGCGATCTTTGCGTTCTCTGTATTGAGAAACACCCTACGATTGTGTATGTATACTGTATGTCCTGTGATATATTGGCATCCCATCCAGGGCATACCCCAGCCTTATGTCCGGTGCTGCCTGGGATAGGCTCCAGGGTCCCCTTGACCCTAACCAAGATAAGTGTTTGGAAAATAGATGGATGTATGGATGTAGTAACTACAGCTAAATTATTAAAAAATGCTTTATGTATGGTACTTTATTGTTAGTATTTTTAGATTTTTTTTGCATAATTGTAGTTAGAATAAACCCTGTCTGAAAAGTTTGAGGGATTGCTCAGATATAAGTACAGTGGTAACTCAGTTCTCGAACTCATTAGAACTTGAATTTCTTAAAAGTCGAAGCAGCCAGAACTACCTAGAACTCAATCTGAATCTCAGAAGTCAAACCGTGTACGCCGACCCAAGATAACATGTATGCACAGGGAAATGAGTCACATGCCACGTCTCTCAGCGGAAACAAAGGGTAACGCTCCAGTCTCAGCCTCACATTCGCTGTGATAGCATCGTGCATGTTTATACTAGCTGAATACAAATATTCAAACATTAAAAATACATTCAGACAATGATAGACAGTGACAGTAATTATTATATAATAAAATACATTTAAAAATAAAGATTTCTTATTAATTATTTTAATATTAATAATAAACCATTAATACATTTAATTATAATATAGTTGTGCCAAGCCGGACGGAACGGAGACAAAGGCGCAGACGTCAGGGTATCGGGGAATACGGGGTTTAATTACAGGTAAGGCAGACGGACAATACAATGACCGAACTGGGGATACAAACTGAAACGCGGACTTAATAGAGGCCTAATGACAACAGCCATAAACAGCTGATTACTATGGGAGGTATTTTATGCAAAAAATAAATTGAAAATGAAAATGATAAAAAGAAAATACAATCTCCACTTTGCCATTTAGTTTCCAAAGTCTGTGCACAAAAATATAGCTTGAAAACATGGCAGTCTGGCCCAGGCTAATTTCAGTGCTTCCTTACAATGGTATACCTGCCATTATATCACACGACACAATATCATATTACGTATTTTCAAGATGTCTTAACTAAAAACTGTACAGCATGTGCAGCTGCGAACACTCTCCTATAAAGAAGCTGGAAGTAACTTAAGCCGTAAAATAAGTTGCTACGAATAAGATAAATGAATCGGAAGCTGCAGAAAAGTAGCTAACTTAAGCCGCTTGTGACATTAATTTGGGCAACAAGGTTGACCACGGCCAAGAAAGACAGACAACGGAATCGGCAAACGTACTGAAAAAGCGCAGCTGTTATCCGTAGCTCCGCCCACCCCACCACTCCGATTAACATATATTTGCATGTACTGAACTTGAAAATGAAAAGGCAAATTGAAAAATGAAAAGTCAAATTGGAAAATGAAAAGACAAAAAGGGTTTTTAATTTTATTTTTTAATTTTTCACATCTGACTCATACATGAGTGGAAAATTAAAATGCAAATGATGCTATTTCATTTTAATTTTAGCAGGATTTTTGCGCACAGACTTTCGAAACTAAATGGCAAAGTGGAGATTATATTTTCTTTTTATCATTTTCATTTTCAATTTATTTTTTGCAGAAAATACCTCCCATAGATCACACGGGGATTCCACACGGGGTTAACGAGGGGTCGTGGCACACGGAAGGAGCGGACGATCAGAGCAGGACACATTGTTTTTTTTTTAACTTTACGCATTGTTTGGATACATCTATTTTCTTACTTTACAAATTACTGTTTTGATAAATGTGCTTAGATGTGTTTAGTACAGTATATGCTCTTCTTGTTTTATCCGGTTCATTTTGTGTTTAAATGCTTAAAAAAAAAAAAATAACATATTTAGGTGTAATTTTTTGGGGACGGTAACTAATTAACTTGTTTTCCATTATTTCTTATGGGGAAAATTCGATCACAACAGGATTCAATCCAGAGTTCTGAGCGGATTAAATTCGAGTTCTGAGGTACCACTGTATATTACTTTTTCTGTCAAACACCATGCTTCAGCAAAAGGTTACCTAAGCAGCACATAAAGAAGAGATCGAAGACTGGCAGTAAGTACAGCAGAAAACATTTATTATCACACTGTAATTATTTGGTGCATGTATGTGTTTGAATATACAGTATACAACGGATAATTAATCACATAACAACTGTTAATAAAATTTAAATGTAAAATGTCATGCTTAAATATTCTGTGCCGTGTCTTTAGGTAAATGGGCCATGCAATTTTGTGCTTATATTTACTATCAAGCCTCTTTTACTATCTACATATATAAGCCAGTATCAAGTTTCTTATCCACATTTCCATCTGAAACATGACGTCTGTGTTTTCCTTGTTCCAAGGTGTGATCCTTTAAGTACGCAACTGTTAGGTACACAGATTAGTCTGAGAAACATTGACAAAGTGGGTTGGGCAGGCAATAAAACCAACAGTAACTACAGTATAGAAGGAGCATTACACTTTGTCTCCTTTAGACATTGCTCATCTCCTTTTACTGCATTAATCAACCCGTTGTGGTAATCAGTTACAGAGCTGATTATGGAATACATAATCTTTATAAGACATTAAAAAAAACAGACAAACAGGCCCATTGTACCACTTTCCCATAACTGCAAAACAGAAAAAAATATGATTTATGGTAAATCTGAAATTTTCAATTACAAATATATCACATGGATTTGACTTACATTCAATACGTAATCACAAATATCATATTGCATTTGAACAACAAAAAGACCCGTTATATATTTGTATTTATGCATAAATATATCCTGATTAAACTATGCAAATATAAAAATATAACATAATAATACAGAGAAGGAACGGACAGCCCAGTTATTTCAAGATGATGAAAATCTGCAAAGTGGGGGGGAGTTTATGATCATTTGAATTTATTGTGCCACAACTAATAAGAGTGCATTGTGTAGCCCACTAAATATTGACTGGCGGAAGATTTTATACAGGACTGACTCTCCAAAATAGGAAAAAAGGCCATTCAGAAACTTTAGGAGTGAAGGACATCATGTTTCACGGACTTTAGCAACATTCTTGTTTAAACACATTTCTGTTCTATTCAAGCATAGCCCCGCTAATCCATTCCTATGCAAAGACATGCCCTGCAAGGAACAGAAAGTGCTGGACAACTTCTGACAAGAAAAACACCATAAAAGATTTCGCTACAAGGTTATGAATTATGCATTTTGCTGGTAAGCACATTGGGTTCCAAATGATTTTGTCTTTGGTGCAAAAATAACACATTTACAAGGCTTATATATTTTTTCAATGATGATTGCTTTGTCCATAATCATTTCCTAATTTCATTGGCTCATTACACAATACCTTGCTTGCAGTATGTCTTAAACAAAACACAAATTACCTTTCAACTCATACAAAGGATATAGTGAAAGGAACTATATATTAATGAAATGTTCTAAATATTTAATTGAAATGCTTCCAGATTATGGCAGGTTAACAGGCTAAAATGCATTTCAGTATTAGTGACATTCTGTTTACAAACAGACTGCAAACTGTTTGCATTGTAAGTAAAGTGCAATCAGAAAAGAACAAGCTTGAGCAGATATACATATATTTCTTTGAAGGTGTTCAGCCATGCTAATAATTACTCAATATCATAGCTGCAAGGTCAAGCAAAATCATAATGTATGCCTTTCACTTTACTAAACTTTTTAATTAGCTTCCCTTTGTAGACAACCAATTCGTTTGACTCATGTTGTTTTACGTAATCTCGCTTTTCATACAATGGCAAAAAAGATTCTGCCAATTTCTCACACCAGGATATTTTATAAGCATTCTGGAGCTAATAAAAAAGTTACTGTATCCAATTCCTCATGTTCCAAAGCCTGTGGGTAAGATGGTTTTCTATCAAATAGGAAGTGAACAGATCCACTCAAACAGTGAAAGGTATGAATGAAAGATGTTTATTGTGGGGTGTTTCCCAGTCAATTTGTCCCAGTTGATTTGATTCTCTCTCCACCCTGTCATCTGAAACCTTATATTGCCACGACTACTTTTCTAAGCTATTTACAAAAATGCTACAGTGCAAGGTCAGGGTAAATGTATGGCGAAAAGGAAATAATATATGCTGGGGGACAAGGGACTGTTTAAATCACTGTTTGTTCGGGACAGCTTTTGGCTATTTGTAATTGTGGTACATCATGAAGCATATTCTGGTAGTGATAATGCGTAGGATGGTTAAGATTCTAAGTGTAAAAATAGACAGATGCATTCCTCCTGGTTCTAAATAATGACGGAACAAGAACATGGGCAGGAAATCTTTTCTGTGTTAAAAAACATATACTTGTGATATTGGGGTGGTGTGTGGCTTAGCAAGTTAGGTCAGTGTGTTTATGATTGGAAGGGTGCTAGTTCAAATTCTGTGGTCACCCAAGTGATTTTATTGTTGCCCTCAAGCGAGGCCCTTAAGCCTGTTATTCCAGGGACTGTCTGACCTTGCTTTCTCAAAAATGCATGTCACTTTGGATAAAAGTGTCTGCTAAATATTTTAAATGCAGCACTTTCAGTGCTTTCTGTAATATGTCATTTATTAATTGATGTACTACGAGTATAGTATGTTGTGGTTAAACTAGCTGAAACCACCCTTAAGTTACTGTATGTTACTGGGAAGGTGTCTGCATTACAGGATTTTTAGTACAATAACGGACTTGGTTAGATTTCATCCAACTCTGTCCTATTCAGGTCCCACAGTGACTGGAGTGCAAAAATTAGCCCTGATTTTTCCCAAGGCACAGCTTGGCATGGCACTTTAAGCATGGAGGGATTAGAAGAAAAGCAAATAGCAAGATGGGAAAAAGGTGGATCAAAGAGTGTGCAGTATTGATTGACCTAACAAGTGTATGAATTATTCAGCATGTGAACAAATGTGACTTACAGATGAGACAGAGTCAAGAACCAAAGAAGAACTAAGACTGCAGAGAGGGTTATGTAAGGCTTCCCATGCTGGCTGCTTTGCCCTCAGCGCCCCATGCAAGGGCTCCATGGCAGGTGTTGAATGGGGAAGAGATCTTGGTGATTAGATAGTCCCTTTCTGAGCTTGTTCTGCTGGAACAGCATACATCCTGCAGGGAAAAATTGTGGATGTATTAGCTACACGTCAACTTCAGTTCAAAGACAAAAGTACCTTCTATGGAAATATTATTTATATTAATTTTTAACATTAATCTGTACTACTACTCATATAATCCATCCGAATAATATCCAATAATGCTAGAAACAAAAAACTGACGACTGCATATGAAATTTTTCATATATAGAATAATGCACAAAGGAAATGAACAAGCAAGTAAATTACCATTAATATGAATGATTAAAGTGGTGATTACTCTTTGGAAATGACTTTTGTTGTGATCGAACCATTTGATACCATGTTCAATGCCGCACACAGAAGGCTTAAAGACTTACACAGGGCATACATTTGCAGGGCGTGATTGTAATGTTTTTACAGCGTCTCCCAAAAAGCCAAAGTGTTGACTTGAAATACTTGGGGGTTGCTGTGTGATTAAGCCTCTTTTAAGTCACACTGTCACTCATCACCAATATGGCCACCACCCTCTTCAGATCTTGCCCCGGGAGGCACCGTCACTGTTGCTAAAGTATTTGGTCGATTAAGACACAGCGGGGACTCTGTATGCAGATTGCTAATGCGAGTTGCTAGGTGAGCAGATACTGGCTCTGCTGTACACAGACAATTTGATAACCTGGTAGGGCTGAGTGGCATACACCTATACATATACAGAAAGTGATTACTCTGCAGAAAACCAGCCACAGCATTAACTATAGCCCACATATACAACTCAGCCATCTGCACAGATCCCCTGGGGCCTGTTGTACAAGCTGGTTATTTTCATGTTAGAAAAACACAATGTATCACCGTTAAACTGGTTGAGGCAGTTCTTTTGTCTGATTGTTCATGTCAGACAGAGTGTAGCAATACTGGGATAGGCAGGCTGTTTTTCTGCTTTCTCATTTCAGAGAGTCAGATTTTCACCGAATGCACCCTTTTCTGGACACATGTCAGGTCTTGTATCGAAGGGTTATGCATAGGACGCCCCCTCCTTTCTTTTCATTTGGCAGGTGGGGGCATCAGATGACTCAAAGTGGTGTGTGACTCTGGTGCAAGTATAAACCAGCTCTGATAGGGGGATGTGTCTCATTCTGCTTGCCTTTGGCACAACTGTCTGATTTCGATGATGACATTTTCGTAGCAGAGGCCAGGTTGCCAATTGCAGCAGGGACTGTGACCCATCAGACTTGTTTGTCACTTTTCCATACAGTAATTTCCAAATAAATAGGTCCATTGACTAAACAGATGTTAGGTTTTGACAAAGGATTCTATTCTGTGGATGACTGTCACCTTTTCACAGACACCAAGGTGAAAGCGGAATGAAACATCAGGTCAGTAATAATATGAGGATAGTCACAATATAGCCACATACAATATCGAAAATCTGTCAGTTAATATTATCAGTTTATTTTTATTATTCGGATGTTTCCTCATTCAATTTGCATTGGCACCTAAAGTAATACAATTCTAGTGTTTATGTTTCTTATTATTAAAAACAGCTCCAACGAATGGTTTTCACAGTGTTGCAAGCAACGATACAAATTATGTTATCTAACAATCAAATAAAACAAAATATCTATCCTTACCCCTGATGCTGATTGCGCATGTAGTGTAGATAGTGTTTGACCAGAAAAATTGCTGAAACACAGAATGAAAAGTCAAAGTATGCAATTAAACTGATTACATGGCCAATTCATCAATGGAACATCATTTTTAGATATACTGACAGAGCCCCAAAAAGTAGCTCCAAAGAGTGATTTTCAAATACATTTATCACAAGCATTCATTTGAGGCAGCTACTTTATACTTCCTTAAGATCATTATTTAAATCAAGGACTGCTTGTACAGGTGGTCACATTAAAGTTTGATCTAGTGTAATGGTCAACTATTTTCACAGCGGTGTCACTGGCTTAATCGGAAACACAGTCGTATTTTGAACATCCCAAGCAGACATGCCAGCCTATGCAAACAGTCTGTAGTTAGATGGACTCAGATATGAAGTCATTTCACTGGTCTGTAGGTAAGACCTGATCAGCTAAGGCCCCACACGATCAATACATATCAAACTGGTTTGTGTCATCTCCCTAGGGACCATGGGACAAAAACAAGTTTAGGTGACATGTCTCTTACCTCCTATCACAACTAATATCAGCACAATTGTGCTCACGGCTACAATGATGATGGTGGTGGTGACCCCATCTAAATTTTGCAGAGAAAAATAGCATTCAGACAAACAGGTCTT
Source organism: Hippopotamyrus pictus (assembly GCA_026781145.1). NCBI lineage: Eukaryota > Metazoa > Chordata > Actinopteri > Osteoglossiformes > Mormyridae > Hippopotamyrus > Hippopotamyrus pictus. The sequence continues at coordinate 21,714,237 of JAODLC010000140.1, forward strand.
AAACTTGAAAGTGAAATAGAAAGAGACTGTGTTCAGAAGCAAATTTATATGGGATAGATTTACATGTAAATGGACACATTTGGGACTAAAGCATTTGCTTTAAATGAAATGAACAATTACACTAGGCTCTTGGATTTGTTTACTGCAAAGAACAATTGTTTAACCCATTTTTTTTAAAGTAATTTTTCAGCTATTACTTTCAGTGTTGAATGGGATGTGTCTTAATACATGATATTGTAATACATGATTTGTTTACCATGTCTACGTGGTTTTCATGTGACCAAAACAATTGCAATGTGGCAAACTATGTAAGACCCTGCAAAATAGTACAATATATTCAAAATGCAAGATGAACAAGATTTATTTGTTTAATTATTTACCTTCACTGTCTCCTCTTGACTTATCGGAATTCCCAGTGTGTTCCGAGTTAAGATTAAAACTTGCTCTTTTGCCATCTACAACATGCATGCAAAGCAACATTGATGGAACAGGTCAGCCTATAACTTTGACCCAAATAGTGATACACATCTGAAAAGCCACCTGAATATATATATGATCTACATCAGGGGTGACCACCAGTCAGTTTTTTACCAGGCTGCAGAATGCTGGAAGTGTGGGGTGGGATTGATTAATGTCCAAAAATTAGGGGTGCTCCGATTGATCGGTCACCGATCATAATCGGCCGATAATTGCTTTGGGATGTTTGATCGGCAGTCTCTATAATGGCCGATACAGAAAAGCCGATCAGATGACGCAAAACACGCAAGATTTTTTTTGCGCGCTGCTAAAATTGCTTCACCGGTCTGGCAATTCTACATGTTGTGTGAAAAAGACAATGCATTAGCAATATGCAACCTGTGTAACAAGCCAATTCCACGAGGCGGGAAGCACCCAAAGCATTATAACACCACGAACCTCATCAGGCATTTGAAGGTTAGTCACGTAAAGGAACATGAGCAGTTTTCAAAGTTGGCTAGCGCTAAGAGAGAGCGGGAGAGTTC
>JAODLC010000140.1:21721948-21734451 GCA_026781145.1 Hippopotamyrus pictus
AAACAACCTGTAGACTTAAGTAAAGCATTAATGTCCACTGGCAAGAAATTGAAACCCAAATTATAGTCCTAAAAGTGCTGTTTTGAGTTAAAAAGTTCATTGACAAGCAGTCTCATTGGGTGCTTTTTAATTAGCAACAACTCTGCAATTAAATAAAATTTAAAAATAAACATTTGTGTTTATATTGGGAGCCAATGACTACAACTGCAATAGCAAAATGGCAATAAGAGAACTGAATGAGTTGGTCAGAAAATGATGATTCGTAATAAAAGAAAACGTATGTAATATGCTTGTCAATGGACTTTTGCTATGAAACCAAAACATTTACAACATTTTTACATTATTAAGCAAGCCTCCCGAGAGTTTCTGCGAGCATAGTATATTCTATTTTGATCATTGCTACACCGAAAAAATCTTTGACTTATTTGTTCTCAGATACACTTCAGTTTCTAAGAAACTTTCCATGCTACAACCACAATGTCGCGGGTTAGTATGTAACGGTAACGTAATCTAAACTAACTTGTCAGAATACAAGTTAAACGTCCTTAGAAAAACAGCTCGATGTTAACAATCGGTATACTATCCAAGTTCACTATACATCGAGCTACCAGAATTTTCTGTATGTCCTGAATACACTCCGAATAACTATATAATTAATCCATGAACATCCGTGAATCGTGGACATCCATTAATATAAACCCACGCACACAAACAAACTACACGTATTGTACTTCGAAGGAGAAAAAAACAAAAAGTGCTTTTCCCTCATTTCCTTACGCGGGTTAAGTTATATTTCAACTTTACCATGATATTCCCTCGCCTATGCAGCGCTCAGCAAGATCTCACCTCCACCGCTCGTCAAGTGTAATGAAGTACAGGAAACGTGAAAAGCGGCAGAGAAACGTCGTTTTAAATAAGAGGGACTTTCCGGTGCAGCTTTTAAAACGCTGACTAAGAAAAGACTCTGTTATTTACAGTGCACCGATTCATTTTTCCTACACATGCAAACAAAAATACTTCCAATCACATGCAAAAAATATTTTACACTGAAAAAGCATTTATGATAAACAAAAAATTGCATCAGAATGTCAGCTATTTTCATTTCCCATATATCAGATGTATATGGTATAAGTTTAAGTAAATCCTTGCCTTTCTATGTTATTTCATATATATAATCCTAAAGGAGAGCAAATTTACTTTGTTTTTAAAATATCATTACATTTTTACATTATTGTTGTAGGCATCAGCACCATACAGCACGTAATTTTCTTTTCTAATAAAATGAATAATCAAACAGGTTTGTGTTTTCCGAAGTCTTGTTAACGCTACGTCGTTCGTAAATTATGTGTTAAAAGATACACAACTTATAAACGACGTAACGTTAACAAGGCTTCGGGACACTCACTCCAGATCTTGGTAGGCGTTGAACACAGTGGTTTGTACAGGGAAACACAAAACTGAAACCGATAACTACTGCTACCAATTAGGACTTCTAATCAGAATGCTGGGCAGGGCTAAAAGATACGGTCCAAAACATGCGGTAGTTTTTCAAGATTCACCAATGTGAAGGAGGAACTACGGTATATGAAACCTTACAGATCAGAGGAAACGTTTTATAGCTAGCTGTTTTAATATGGGGTTATCACCCATGACTTACTGATCCCTTAGGAAAAACTGCAGGATTTGGAAAAAAATGACCTCGCTTTCTGAGCAGTAAGGGTTTCTGGTAAATATGTTTTACCTGGTCTCTGGTAGGTATTTTGCTACTGTGTTTAAAAAAAGGTCTAATGAGCTGTTTGTTTTTGATATTCTTCTTGATACTATAGACAAATATACACACGTGTGTGTGTAAATGTGTGTGTGTGTGTGTGTGTGTATATATATATATATATATATATATGACTGCCAGTCATAAGCAAGCACTCGTTGAATACATATACTCTGCCCGGCCAAAAAAATTATTGGCATTACAATTTTTTGTTGGACCGCCTTTAGCTTTGATTATGGCGCACATTTGTCATGGCATTGGTTCCACAAGCTTAAGCAACATCTCACGCTTTATTTTCATCCAGATTCGCATTCATTTCTCACTGAGATCCTGTATTGACAAGTGAGATGAACCACTCCATAAAGCCTCCTTTATCACATCCCAAAGACCTTTAATGAGGTTAAGGTCACAACTCTGTGGTAACCAAGTCATGCATGGAAATGATTCCTCATGCTCCCTAACCACTCTTTGAGAATTCGAACCCAATGAATTTTGGCATTCTTGTCCTGCAAGTATTTGCTGATATAAATTCAAATGGTGAGTTTTTTTGGCCTGGCAGTGTAAGTACTCAATTCTGTGTGTAAACAAAAAAACACAAATTACAATATAAGTAAAGGGTCAAGGTAAATGACAGGAACTGTCAGATGACTTATTTACAAGGTGCATGTACCTAATGGGTGGAACAGGAAATGTTTTGTTGCCATTGTTTTTTGCATGTTTTTCTACAAAGAACATTTGTCCCAAGCAGTGATTACATCTTCATAACCTTGCACCTTGAGAAACAATTTGCTTGGTGAGTCCAACCATTTCCTCAGTGTTAGACAGTGATGTTTTCCTTGTACAGGGATCACGTTACAATAATGTACTATACAGTAATGAGTACTAAAATAACAGTACATCAATGTAACAGATGTAGCCAATCAAGAAGTGAACATGAAATCTCAGCAGTTATAATCAGAAGATTTTCTTACCAAAGTCAGCTTAGATAGCTAGACCAACCGTTGGGTAGTCATTGTCATTGGTTCACTCACCATAAAAACTTCTTCACATAGCTGTAAAGGCAATGCCCTCGCAATTACCTTATATGTCATTTCATTTCACTTGGTACAAATATAAATGACATAAACTAATTTGACTTGTACTGATGTTCATTTGAAATATGACTATCTATACTATGAACAATTTAAAGAAATAAATTTTACAATTTTACAGAATATAAATCCATTCATCCATCTGCGAATCACTTATCCTGAGCATGGAACAATAGAAATGTAAATATAAAAATTGTAATGCCAGAGTATGCGTGTAATCAGAAATGTATGGATTACTTTAAGGCAGGGGTGTCAAGCTCAGTCACTGAGGGTGCCAAAATTAAAAAAAACTGGGTTGAATTTGAGGATTTAACTTCTCCCAAGACATCTTTTCCTGGAGCTTTTCCACCACACCAGGTACTGTACTATTGGTATGGTACATTCGGTACTTTCCCTTTTCCACTGACTTCTGTATTACCAGCACCAAAAGTTTCAGTATCTAAAGTGCCAAACCAACTGGGGTACTTTTTTGGTACTTCAGTACTTTGAGGTGGGACTTTCTTTGTTGACTGGTTATGCAAATAACCTGCCTCTGAAACACAATACACACGCAATCTTGAAAAAGGTTGCAAACTCAGAAAACATCCAAAAAAAGTGAATTATGTATGCATGGACAATGAAGAGACGCAAGCTGATTGGAAGAACAGATACATGAAGATCGATTTGGCATGACAAGAAATGAAGTATTTTGTATAATACAGCTACTAGGACAGCACTGTTTTGCAAGATTTAAAAATATTTTGTTGTAATAAAAATAAAAAGGAAAAAAGAAAAAGTTCAACATAAATTTCTCACAAACCTATCTAGAAGTGATTTTATCAGCAAAGATTAAAATGATTATGATTATCTCAGACAATGCATGCAGCACTCATGCAAAAGCAGCAGAGGTAAACTTTAAACTGATTTTTAAACATATACTATATAATCCTGAAATGAAATAATCATTAAAAATACAGAACTTGCTTACTTTTTTTCCTATGACAGAGTAAACATGTTTTGGGAGAACATTTTAAACTGGATTAACTCTGAGCAATTAGTTGAATTCTCCCCAAATGAGCTTGATGGGCCAAATGGCCTCTCATTTGTAAATTTCTTATGTTATGTTCCCTGCCCTATAATGTCCGTTCAGTAGTAAAGGAAGGAAAAGTCTGATCTTAGTCTAGCTGACTAGGAACATAAGAATTGCATGTGCATAACAATGTTGGTATTAATATTGTGCATTGCCCAGCCCTATAATATACAACAGATATTTTTTTAATTCAGTACAAAATACTCCGGCTTATATTGTGACATCGTTTTGCATCCCCAGTTTTTACGCCAGTGGAAAACCAACATGCTGAAGTACCGTCCGTTTGGTGTGTTCTTCAAATACCAAAGGTATGGTACTTGGTGCAGTGGAAAAATGCCCCAAGAGGCAGGAGGGGGAGCTAGCTTGAAGGGCTTGATTGACATGCCGATGTGCCACCTATCGCTGTGCAATCTGGGATTGATGCGCGTATACAGGTGGGCCAGATCTGATAGACTTAAGATATTGTCGGGTCGGATGTGGCCTGTAAGCCATGAGTTTGACACCCCTGCTTTAAGGAGTATAGCACTGATTTTGTTTTGAAATGAAACAACAGCAAATATGTCATCATCTCATTTTGATAATTTCAGAAAATTGCACAATAAAAAAGATATATCCGGTTTCAAATACCCTTAATTGCAGCCTTAATGGTTTTTGGCTACCAGCTAAAAAAATTGAGAAAAAGAAATCGTACCATCTACCGTTGTTATATTAATAAGTATTATTCTTGCAGCTGTTCAATGAACATTCTTTTTGCTCTCACAAGTGCCAGAGAAAATTCCCCCATTATTTATAGCAGGGCTCCCCAATTCCAGTCCGGAAGGGCCGCAACACAACAGTCAGCAGATTTCCCTACTCAAGCACATCTTAATCAACTAATTACCAGGTGTAGTAGGTATTGAGCAAGGTACTGAGCAAGGAAATCTGCAAACTGTGGCCCTTCCGAAATGGAATTGTGGAACCCTGATGTATAGTATTAGTTCCCCTTTTATGAATAAGGAATTTTTGTAAAACTGAAACCTTAAGTCAATCCAATCCATTCAGCTTTCATAATTATCCCATATATGGTCATGGTGGTAAATGTGCTGTTGAAACTGTGATAAATTTAGAGGAACTAACCGATATATATGACTGGACATATGATGTGACTGCACAGCAATGCAGGCTTATAATGAAAGCATGCTTAATTTCTCACAAAACACATGGAGCTACAATACTTTCAGTTCATGCTAAATACCATATTCTACAGTTACAGTTGACAATAATAAAACTGCCAATAAAAAATAATCCAAAACCAGAAGCCAAATGGGAATTATTGTCTTTTTTTTGCACTGTTTTTATAATGCAGAGACGATTTCTTGCCCGTATACTTTGGATTGTATTTAATTTATTTAACACTGTCTTCAGTAGCATTCATTCAGAAGTATAATCAATCTACAGGCAAAGTGTCCCTTCAAACATTTTGAGGTTGTGTAAAGTTTGCATTACTATGAGAACTGAGATGTCTCCTGTGTGACTACATACTGTATAATAAGAAGTTAGTTGTCATAACATTCAACAACAATCGTAAGAATAAAGGGAATAAAACCTCATCTCTGAGGTATCTATATCTAAATCCTCTGCTTGCTTTGATAACTACCCATTGCTCATCTACTGCTCATCTTCTAATCACTCAAGTCTTAACAAGTCTTGGTTGTTTAGTTTGCTGTTATTTGTGAGGTCTTTTGCTGTTATAGGGTGGAGTTCCATTCAATTATTAAAACTTGTTTCATGAACTCAGATGCATGGTCATATCAATCCTTAGCTCTTTCAACCAAAATTTTCCTTAATTTAGCTTTTAATATCTGCAGAGTGTCTTTAAACAATGATGGTTAGCCGCTTTAAGCAAATCCTTTCCTGTTTTGTGCAAAAATGTGCTAAGTGGAATGACTTCAGATACTGCAGAAAGTCCTTTCAATATCTTTTGCCTATCTTAACAGTACATTGACAGCTGCAGTATAAAGATAATGAGGAAAAGCTATCCAGTTTGCAGAATAAGCAGTGTAGTGTACAATGGCTTAATGTATTGCTGGTAAACTAATAATAAACAATGCCTTTGCACGTCAGGCATAATTTTTTAAAATACATTTCAAAATACTGTTACATTTTAAATTTTCTGTGTATTGTCATTCACCTACAGCTTGTAACAAATATACAATAACAAACTGTAGAACTTGCAAGGCGATAAACATCACATCTTTATTTTCACTACCATCAGAAAGGCTGCACTTGCCTTGTAAAGTGAACTATGGAAGCTTAAACTCCATTGGTGACAACACATCTTTGCAAAACGGGTTTTTCTACACTGTTCATCAAAACAAAAATCTGAAATTGATTGGATGTTCATCATGACATGCATGTTTTGTCAAAACCACCCAACAGTTGAATATTTTTTATTCAAGAGAAGCAGCAGCCTTAACACTGATGTCTTTAAAAAATGTAATATATTTTTAACATATTTGATTTAAACACATTGATAAATAAGCCAATATGTTACTATATCACAATGAAAAAATAGCATTTTGGTTGTCTTTGTAATCTTATGTATTTTACGTGTTTCCTGGACGTTAAACATGGTACACCCAAAACCAAGCACAAAGCACAATTTTCATGAACTACAAGCTATTCTGTATAAAAATTTAAGCTCATGTACTCTTGATAATTGCAGTGTTAAGAGTCCACACCAGAATATTGCATATTAGAGGGACTTAAGTTTAGGTGTATTTATGAAACTATAGATAAGAACGTTTACTTAATTTGCACATATTCCACTCCACACAATACCAACATGTACAAACAGAACACTGCACAGTTTTAAAACTGAAAAGAAACTTTTCCTTACCTTACAAGATAAACCTGCTCTGATGAGAATTTTAGAAGCTTTAGTCTTTCCTTGGTAGGTACTGCTAGGAACTTCCTGAACATGAGTACACACAGAACGTGTAAAGCTGACGGTCATGAACTCCAGCACTGCATTTTATTGGTTGAAGCGTAGTGAAACCTGACACTTAGCAGGATAGGTACAGCAGTTTTTTTTTCCTTTTTTGATAATATCGTATATTCTCTTGTAATATTTTCCATACAAAGACCATCTGATAAATGCATGTGTCATAGTATAATGATTTGTGGATAGTGTACAATGCAATGCAAAATACAATGTCAAACCACCGTATATTGCTATATGCAGTAAGGTACTAGGTTCAAAGTTAATTTGCCATTCAAAGTGTGGTAAGTTTTAACTGTTAAGTGTAGTCATATCTTACACCACTTAATGTACTAAATTTAGTGAATGAAGCTGTAAATGTTAAAATGGGTGTAAGAAATATATTTGTAAATAAACTACAGAGAGACAAATTAATACATATAACTAATACAGATAAGTTAGCAACAGTGATTTTTTTTTTAGAAGTTTACAATTTTATATAATGGCCCTGCCTTTTTACAATATACCTATACAGAAGAAGGTGTCATGTCAGGGGTCTTTTATTATGATAGTGTTTTGAAAGATTATGTTTGTACCACTGAAGAGCCAGGACACAGCAGTCAGATTAGAATGGGGAACATAATAGTCTGGATAGATTTTACATAATGTTTTTGACGTACATTAGTTCTGTGCGGTAGATCTGCACCAAGGTTTTCAGCATAATACAGCCCTCAAGAGATAGCTCAATGGATGAATGGTTGCACGGTTCAGGATGTCTAAGACAAAATATGCAATAGCATGCTAAGCAATATAAATTTATTGGTGTAAGATATTAAAATACATTTTGCAAGGTCAGCCTTCAAATCCCTAAAAATGAATCATATTTTGAATATTAGTTATCTCACTAGCCAGAAGAGGACGTCAATTAAGAAGCACATTTGCTTCTAAAGGAGACTGACCAATGTTCCCAGTTCAAAGGTCTCAAACATTGTACAAAATATAGTTCTGAGGTCACTCTAAGACTCCTTAGTTATTTGGTCAGGCTCTCGAAGTACAAGAAGGTACATCAACATATTGATTCACAAACATTAATATACAGAAGTGAGCTAATATTTATCCTACATAGGTTGTCACATTCATGAGGTATTAACCATTTTAAATTTATTTCTTTTAATAGGTGCTTTTGTCCGAAGTGATACACTATCAGTCAAAAGTTTTTGCACACCACAGGTTTTTACCATTTTTCCATTTATTTCATACAACTGCAGATTTTTATTCTTGTGAAGCATTAGACAGTTGAGTCAACAACAATTTATGGATATGCATCTCTGAACAATATATAATTTTATTTTGCAAACTCCAGCCTGGTTCTTCTTTGTGTCTCATTAAGGAAGAGCTTCTTCCTTGCTTTATGGCACTTCAGTCCTGCTTCTTGGAGCCTGATATGAACTGTCCAGCAGTTCATTTCAGACCGGCACTTAATGAGTCTCATTTCTCTGTAAGTCAAACAAAACAATTGCATTAACTGGTTGTGCTGTGAATGCATACTGTAGTTAAATTCTAAGCTGTCCTTTAACTTTAAATGCACTTGTTTCATCAAATATTCAACTGTTTCATCCCACGGAACAGGGGAGAATTTAATTTCTCTTGTAAAGGAGAATGCCTTGAATTTTCTCTGCTTTGATAACTGCTAGATGAGGTTACTTTGAAGAATCAAATACATTACATTTTCTTACTAATAAAGGTACTCAAATGGTGAATATGTTGTAAATGTATGTGTTATCAAAGAATATTGAGTGTATTTGTAGTAAATGTTAAGTGAGTAACATGCAAATGTAGAAAATCTCAGTGTGTGCCAAAACTTTTGACTGGTAGTATATATACAAGTGAGGATCAGAGACCAGGGTCAACCTGTCCCTGGAGCAAATGGGTTTAAGGGTTTTGCTCAACGACTCATGGAATTTGAACCAGTCACCTTCCAAATACAGGCACACAATCCTAAGGCACAGGGCCAGAATAAGTAACTACTGAAGCCTTAGTTTCAGGATGACAATGATCCAGATTTCAACATAATACAGAACATACTGCCCTCTTCAGGATACCAGAAATAAGTAAGTTAGTACAATTGATTTATTAATAATTTTTCACAGACAAGAGGACACAAAGCTCTGTACAACACTAAAACAGCCATCAAAATGAAACACAACAAAGAAAAATAAATTAATTAGAACACTACTAGTAATAGTAATAATAAAAACAACAGAATACAAGCAAAAGACTACTCAGACCAATCCAAACACCTGCTTAAACAAAGAAGTCTTTAATTGCTTTTGAAAAGAGTAAGCTGACCCAGCTGAGCGCAACGGCAACAGGAGACCGTTCCAAATGCCTTGGTGCCAAAGACCGAAAGGCACAATCCCCACGTGTCTTTACCTGGGTACGTGGGACGGCTAAGAGGGCCTGTTGTCCAGACCTACATACCAGAGAGGCTGTAAAGTGATGCACGATGCCAGTAATGCACTCTGGCATTTGCCCATGCAGAAATCTGTAGGTGGGAACCAAAATTTTAAAAGGAATTCTACACTCGACTGGAAACCAGTGCAGTACATACATGATGGGGGTAATATGTGCCCTGCTGCCATATCAGGTTAAAAGCCTAGCAGCTGCATTTTGAACTAACTGTAGTCTGGAAAGGGAAGATTTCCTTAGACATGTGTACAAAGCATTACAGTAGACAAGACGTGAAGAGATAAAAGTATTAAGGTATTACAGCTCCAGCTCTAAACAGAGCACCTTTGTAGCACTGATTAAATTAAATGTACCACACTACATCTCATAACAAAATTGGAGTAACTCCTTTGTAAAATCAGCAAAACAGTATCACTGGAGAAGTTAAAGTAACGTGATGCTGTACTCTGTCCAGGATAAGCAGTTAAAGATGGATGGATGGATGCTTATGTAGTATATTAAGTAATTTGAATATATTTCATTAAATTGCAGATTATTTAAACAGAAACTGCACATATTTTCTAACTCATTGGGTGTTATACATTGGGTGACTCCATTTAACTTTTCTGCCCGGTTTACCTTTCCCATATGTTTTTCTTATGGAACATTATATAACTTTCTTAAACAGCTGCATCAAAGGTGACATTGTGCAGCAGATTGAGCATAGGTCCCACAGCAGCATATATGAGATTTTGAATATACTCAGCTACAAAAGATATGGGTTCCTAATATAACTTTTATGACATTTAATCTGTGTCACATTTGTACTTATTATGGTATGAGTGTGTTTGCTTTTACCTATCCATGTCCCATACAGCTGATCCAGCACTGGGCCATCAAGATTTTAATTTGTCACATGCATTGGCTGAGTTTGATGTTTGCACTTAAGGGGCAAAAATACAAAACTGCATCCTGCTTACCTTATCTCATTCACATGTGATCTATTATTTTGTCTACCTATAGGATACCAACAAGCCACTTATGCGAAGGTGCACAGTTGCAGTACAGAACTTGTGCAATGGTGGTCTTGCCAGGCGACTTCGGGGGCAGCCCCCCCAAAACTTCACCCATGGTCACATGCATACAGTAAATGTATTGGTAAAATAAGAAGCAGAGACGTTTACAAGTCACAAAATTACAGTCCGAGTCAAGTCTCAGGTCTCCATCATGGTTCCGATTGGGCATTACTATTTACTAAAAATGTAACTGCCTATTCGTTTTTTTCTATGAGTGACTTATGTGACAAAATGGGAATCACCATTTATACAGTTCAAAAACAGCTTGTCTCCTAGTTCCTTATGCTTCCATACATTTTCAAAGGTATCGCTATTTCAAATAGCTTTAAAGTACTAACATTTTTGTAAGAACCTAAGTACTTTTCTAATGTAGATTTTAAAACTAATATTTTCACAAAAATATCATGATGGAGACATTCCTTGAGAAGAACATGTAAACTTGAATTAGTGTGAGCAGTTACAAACATGGCCCAAAGAGGGTCCAAACTTGGCAACAACAAACAATTATGTAGACACACATGCACACACACACGCACACAAGTTTGTAATTATATCTTTGTGGGGACTCTCCATTCATTTCTATGGGGAAAACTCTAATCCCAACATGACGACCTTAATCTTTACCCAGTCCTAACCTTAACCATAAGTAATCAAACAAAATACAAGACTTTTGGCATTTTTACTTTTTTCTTATTTAAAAAAAATGCTGTTACTCGCACATTGTGACAAGGAATTTCTTAATAATTTTTAATGGGTCAGAAATTAGATCTGCACTTTGTTTATAATGGGCCTTTACATTAACTTTACATTTACATCTTGGGACATTTTTATCAGAATGTAGTTTTGTAGCAAAATGTTAATCTCATTTGCCAGTTATTGTGTCAGCCTGTGTGATGTTTAGATTTATTTACACGAAAGCCTTTGACATCACATGTATAAGGGCCGAACTAGCATTGAACAGTCCTTACCAAAGCGGTCATTAGATGGTGGCATTTCCCTGTGAAATAAAGTAACCATTATTTACTCTTTTCATTTCGTATTTCAGCAAAGATGGGTGACTCGAGTTTGCGTTTCGTAATCGCACTGGAGTTCCTCTTAAATTGACTTCTGACTCTACTTACAACTCGTTAGTTTTTTACTCTGACTTGACTCCGAATCGCTGATAGTGACTGGTGAACAATAAGAGTATTTAAGGCTCCTTTGTAATTTTTACACACGCGAAGCATTGAATGTACAGCTCTGCCTAAACCGTAAAGGCGTTGAACACATCAGGATGTGCGGCTCTACACCGAACATACTGTAGGAACTGGAGCTGAGAATCGTGACGCCGGGCGGTATTAACTAGGCAATCTGTAACACGCTTTTTCCACTAGTTCAAACTGCAGACCCAAACTGACAAAGCGCGGGATATTCCGAGTGTTATTTTACATTAGAAGGCAAGGTTTAGGAATAGGCGCTACTTAATCTGTGCCGTAAACTATATGTAGCCTACATGCATTGTGTTGTTATACGGTGACACAGGTCGGCATAGATTACCATAAATATGACAATTTAGCAGGTATGTCCCAAAAACATAATTTTGCAGGTATATCCCAAAAATGTTTCTGACATACCCTTCCAAGTCTTGCAACTTAAAACGTGCCTGCACCTTTTCATTATGCCCCGCGTATGGCGTATATTATGTCTTAAATTATTCGGATTTCAATCATGCATTCAAATTAAATATAACGCAACAATAAAATAAAAACATAAGGCCAACAAATAGTTCGATTGAACAGTAATATCACTGACGGCTCTCCCCTAACTATAAACAAGCAGCACAACCGCACGCATTAATTTAACTTTATAACGTGGAACTCACAATGTTACTTTCATACCCTGTCAGCACAAGTACGTAGGCAATACGTCGCATAAACAGCGGATGGTAGCATTTGGATCGCGTTCCATTACGAAGCATCACGTTTTATTCGCGAAAACGTCGGATCGTCGCGGTGTTCAAAAGCGTTGTTTGCTTAATCGTCGCTTTTAAGTCGAAGGTCGCTTTTTGGTAGGGAAAACTACGCATCACGTCGGATATTGTTTAGAAAAGGGT
>JAODLC010000140.1:21739798-21751225 GCA_026781145.1 Hippopotamyrus pictus
TGGCGGTTCCACTTCAAAAACATCGACTTAATAGGGTTGACGAGTTAGCCGAGGTCGAGATAAGTGGGTTCGACTGTCTACATAATTGCAGGCGAGTCGGGGGGGGGGCTGTGGGCTCGTTCACGTATGTAAAATTTCACGTTCATTAGGATTTATAGAGGGAATGTGTGTATATCTGTGCTTACGCATAGTTTTGTGCATTTGGATTTTTTTCTTGCGTACGCACATTCCTAGTTTTGTCCGTATGCCATGTTTTAGTGTGAATTCTACGCACGTCATTATACATGAGGCCCCAGGTCCCCAGTTCCTCTTTATATACCTCTTCATTTTGCTTTAGCACCTTCTGCAAGGTCAGGTGAGGTTGCTCCATCCTTTGATTGCAATTGCAGGTCATGAACATCTCTGTTTGCCGTTTCCATTGCTTGCGCAACTGTCAAGGCTTTGTCGAAAGTTAGCTCTGGCTCCGCTAACAGCCGTCTTTGTATGTGGTTGTCTGCGATACCGCACACCAGCCTGTCACGTAGCATTTCTTTCAACTTATCTCCATACTTGCAGTGCTGTGCTAGTTCCCTTAGCACTGCTACATAGTCCAGCACAGTCTCCGTTGCTGCACTAATCCATGAATTAAATTTGAATCTCTGGACTATTTCACTGGGCTGTGGGTTGTAGTGCGACTGAAGCAGGTCCGTTAAGTATTTATATGATTTAGCATCCGGTTCCTCATCAAACTGTACGTCTTGCCGCCTACCGAGCTCAATAATATAGCCCTCTTACATGCTTCATCAGTAATGCCATTAGCCTCAAAAAAATGGTCTAACATTTTGCAGTATTCCTCCCAAGCCTGAGTCTGACCATCAAAAGCAGTGAGTGTTCCTACCATTGAAGTAGCCATTCCGCCATTTTTGTTAGCTTCCTCCCGGTGCTACTCTGGCCAAGATCCTGCATTGCTGACTTTTCACCCTATCCGTCCACTTCCCAGCGGCTGCCGAGCTTACCCGTTATCCTCGTCGCCAAATGTAATATCCTTGACACTGAAGGATAATGCGGAGACCAGAGTATGTGGGTATAACCAAGTTTTTTTTACTGTTGCCACAGAACATATAAACACTTCTCAAGAGCAGGCAGACTAACTCTACCATTTTTACCTTTCGTCTTATATTGCCCCCTACAGTATGGGATGATTCTTAACATAACACTCCACCATCTACTACAGATGCTGAACTGCATGTGCCGATGCCAACAAAGGAATGCATGCCAGCAGCAGCGCCATCAGGGAGGGATCAGATGGCAGAACAACTGAATCGTCTGTATCCTAGAGGAATCTAAATTGTGAAAGTAGGAAAATAACGGCCATTTTAAAACACCATTAAAACGGAAGGCTGTGTTTTGTTTGAACAAAGATCTAACTTTTATTTATATTTTGCGAACTGCAGACCCAAAATTAAAATAAAACATAAAAGCATAATTAAGTCCCCGTCCCCAGTGGCTGCTCACGTTCAGCAGCAATCTTCTGTTTTCCCCATCTTCTGACCTCATTATACCGCTTTCGGTACTGCAGGGATGATCTAACGATGGCAGAAAATGAGGACACACTCACTGATACCTCACCCCACGCTTGCTTTACCTTGGTAGGCTTAGGTGGAATAGTGGTGCTTAATTAGATGATATTCTCACGCCTTTTCACCTGGCTTTGAAAAATGGTCCCCACGACGTCAAAAAACAGGTTACATTGTGGGTGACCTTTTCGCGCCTTGGGCTGGCACAAAGTAAAAAAAAGCTGGTATTTCCGCCATCAAAATAGTGAAATGGATTTGGACATAATTGCTCATAATGCTTAGCTCCGCTTTGCGTTGGATCGTCAAAATTGAGCCCATTGTGTTGATTCAGTGGTGCATCTGCTCGAGGTGCAGTACAGTACAGTATGCAGTTACTTTTAGTATTACTGCATTATAATTATTATTATTTTGTACCGTATATATATTGCTTCAACTTACCTGCAAATTCTACTTGAAGCCAGACATAGGGAAAGTATCTGTCTGTACACAGGTGACAGCAAAGCTTGGACTCAAAGCGCAGGGTCAGCCAGCATGCAGCATCCTTACAGCAGCTGGGGTTAAGGGTCTCACCGGGCCAAATGTACTATGATTATTCTGCCATCCATGGGATTCAAACCAGTGACCAAAGTATCCAGATCATCTGGATAGGTCAGAGAGGAAAAAAAATACAATCACAAAACAATGCAGGCGCTCTGCTGTTTTCATGATCTATGCTGACAACAGCATGATATTTAATTTTGGTCTTTTACTGACAAAAAAAAAACATACCCATATAAATAGACACAGATTACACGGAACAAATGACTGGGAACAAGGAAGGTCATTATTCTTACACTCCCCCATGGTATTGTGTTTTTATTTCTGATGGTTTTAGGAAGGATGTACTAAGTTGGTCACTTCACTGGACTTCCTGTCATTCAGTTTTTTAAAAACGCAATTGATTTCAATTCAGAACATGCTTCATGGTAACAGCAAAGTTGTAGATAATGTTATTAATATTTAACTTTATGCAAACATCATATTCATCAACAAAAAAACAACATCCCAGAGGACAAAGAACTGAAATTACACAGGCATTGGTCAGAAAAACATGACAATTATTTTATGTGTTAAGGGGAACAGTCTCAAAATTGTGACAGCAAAAATACCGGCTTCAAAATGAGAGCAGAACTGAGCCAAAAGATGCCATCATCCCACAATGTCTATTAGTATAGGCAGCCATTTTGTGGCAGTCATTCCATTGTCGTATAACAGTTATGAAATATGTGGCTGTTTTTCAGATGCACCTATAGTTCAAACACTGTTCCCTCACAGTGACTTCCCCATTCTCTAGTTCATTGAGCCTTTTTGGAAAGGAGCTTGCAGTGTGAAACGGATTTCCATCTCCTTCATAACTCAAACAACTGCATTCTTTTCTTCCTGGACAATGGTCAGACATCCCCCTGCAGCCAGTTCAGGAAGTATTTCAGACAGTTTTGAAAAGTATGCTTTTCAGAAGGCAAAGTGTGGCCCTACTGCTTTATAGATTCTTGATATTCATTTTGTTATATCACTCCATTATTTTTCCACTCCCCTGTAAATCCATCCATTTTCCATAATTTCTTATCCAGTAGAAGACTTTGGAAGCTATCCAGGAATCTGTCCAGCAAGCAGCAAAGGCATTCTGGATGGAGTGGCTCTTCATTGCAGGGACCATTCACGTACACTATTCACACACTGTTCACAATGTCAAGACACCATTTCGTCCAACTGCATTTGGAACCACAGAACAGAACCAGGGCAACTGGAGGAAAGCTTTGAGAATAAAAGGAGAAAATGCAAGCTCCAAATGGGGCACAACCTGATGTGAAAGTAATGTGTAAAACAAATGTCAGAAAAAGTTCATATTTTGAAGCTCCCTTATATTAATGGAAGTAATCATATAGGGGGGGTGAAAAATATCTTACTCTGATCTGTACATTTACAGCTGTAAAATGCAAATCATTTTAGTTACCTTTGATAACACTGACTGCTGACAAAATGAATGAAAATTATATTACAGGGAAGCTAAATTGTTCACTGGGGCAAAAATTTTAATCTGCTTAAGTGAACAACAAATATAATACTACATTATATTTCTTATGGACCATCTGGCCTACCCTGTTTGTACAAGAGTTTCAAACCATATTCACCCCTGCAAGTTCCTCACTTATTACACAAAGAACTGGAAGTAATGTTTTCAGTGATGTGCACTCTCTTTGATTAAATGCTTGCCAGTGAAATTCAAGATTCTTTATTCTTTATTTTTAAATTTAACAGCAATGTATTTACATTCCCTGTATTTGATGCATAATGGAATCTTTGGTCCAGGCTATTGATCTCCTGAATGTCAGTGCAAACTCCTGCCACTCTGTATATAAGTAAGTTTATTTTTTGCTCCTGTCATAAACATGCGGGGATTACTCAAGTCTTAATGAAGAAACATGCTAGTGCATAATGGGTTTATGTATGGCTTTCAGTATTTCAACATTGGTTTATGTATGGCTTTCAGTATTTCAACATTGGTCTGATTAAGGTGAGTACAGCACATTATTTTTTATATTGGCATCCTATTAAGGGTGTACATCAGCTTTTAGGGCTGTATTGCCTGGGATAGATTCACTAGGATTGAGGTCACTAAGGTAGCTGGCCCCATGATCTGGACCCAGATGACTCATGAATAGAAGGTTATGGATGGATGGATGGATGGATGAAATGACAATCTTTAGGGCAGTGTCACCTATTAAATATTCTGGAGTGGGTTTGAACAAGGGAGGTTGAGGACTTTAACATAAAATATAATGTAAGAAACAGGGCTGAAACCTGCAGTGATGTTAAAAAGATACTCCCAGTGCAAACTTCATGTTTGCATGAAGGAGTTCTCTGGCCAATTCAATCAGCTGAACATAAAAATAGGGAGAATGGTCTGGTTCAACTCTTCACCGAATCAAGGATGTCAGGCAGGTTATGTGAATTGCTAGACTTTACCTGCCTGCTTTAGAGGTCACTTTTAAAGTGGATGGTAGCTTGCAAATTTCTTGTTCAGTTTATTTTTGTTTAATGCTGCTACATGATCCAGATCCAGGGCATGGTGGGTAACAGGACAATGAGTGATCACAACAAAAACCCAGTGAGGCTGGCCTCTAACCCAAGACTGCAGAGTTGCAGCTTCTGTATCACATGCTCAACCCCCAAAAGCCAGGGGTGTCAAACTGCTGTCCTGGAGAGCCAGAGCCCGAAACATGTGCAGGGCTCCGGCTCTCCAGGACTGGAGTTTGACACCTGTGCCCTAAGCTATGCAGCAGTCCAAGGAGCATGGGAACACACAGGTGTTAGACAGGGGAGTGAAATGGGGGGATTGCCAGTGACACCTGCTGGCCGAACAGGGTAGAGATGTGAAGGGTAGGGTCGGGCAGGTGCTTATAGTTGTATAATGTTTGTTATTAATCTATGTTAAAGCTGTTAAGATATGTTAGAATGCAAAGGTATACTTACATGCTGTTTGTGAATGTTATATGAATGCATTATAAAGGTGCATTTCATGTAAAGCCTTACCAAATAAAAACATAAAAAAAATGGAACTAAAATTACCTTAGGTCAGAGACAGAGGGGGAGTAGACCCAGCTGCAAGATGCTTTATTGTGGAAAAAAATAACTTAAGGAAGTGCTGTAGTGAAAACCAGTGCTAGGTCTTGGTGTGTAAAGGCTGTGTGCCACTGATAGCAGCCCTCTTGTCCTTTGCCTTTTGGGGAGTGATAAACCACAACTAACATTCTTTTCTGCCATTGTCCTTTGTTGCAAGGTTCACATTATTTACTGATCAATCATTGGTAGCAGGTATGCAAACAGTGTATTAGCTTTTCATATTCAAAGGCTACGATGTATTTTAGTTGTTATGTAACGTTATCTTTTTTTTGCAGCCTCCATAACATTCAAATAAAACATAGATTATCACACCTTGACAGAAATTTTTTAATTACCTTTATTCCTGGATGTCAAAAGACATTATACAAAATAGAACTTTGCTAACAAAGTTCAAAACTGGGCAATGACATATGGGCATACTCTAAGCTGTATACAGGTTGCTTTCTAAATCCTGAGAGATGCTAGGGCAGCTGAATGTGAGGTATGGAGACAACATGGATGGGCTGTACTCCAGTGTTGAGCTGTAGAGGAATCGCCAAGGACAGATTACAGATCAAAGAAAGTTGAGGTGAGCAGCAACATAGGATGCTAAGCTAGACAATAAACCAGAACAGCCAGACACAATCCACCATCAAGTGGAACCAGAAAACCAAGAATCCAGAACCAGATCATAAATTAGAAAGGAAGACCAAGAGATCTTAATTACAAGACTGTATGCAGAAGCATTGAGTGGAGTAAAATTAAGCAGGTTAATAGGCTGGAAGAGTAAATGCAAGACCACACCAGCAGCATGCAACCTTTGAAGTGGGATTTGAATCAGATATGGCACTCTAGTCTGGAATTCCTGATTAATTTCTCAAATATGGATAAAATGCTTATCACATGTATGCTGCTAGTCATTCACATTTATTCATGATAAAGAAGAGGCTTAGAGACCAGTTTTATTTGCCTGATCCATGCACAAACCACTAAATGTTCAGTAAATAGTCATTATGATAGACTAAGCATCACACCCTGCCTTCTTGCCCTTCCCGTTTTCTCCATAGTGTGGCTCATTTGATAGTTAAACTATCTTCGAGTCACAAAGCCAAAAACACAGAAACTGACCTTTCAAATCTCTTTACTTCGTTTCAAACATGAACTTAGACTAAAGTAAATGTTGACTGGATGGCAGTACCTCCATCTGTCATACTTCTCTTTTCGTCTACATCAGTAAACCCACACAGGATTGTGGGTAATGTAGAACATAAATATGTAAATACATTAAGGAATAAATTCAAGCACACATTTAGATAACTCAAGCATCTCTTTAAACAAAAAAAAACCAATTGTAAGGATTAAATCAAAATATCCAAAACATCAATTTCACAACATCCTCCCCCCTCCTGCCAGTAGGCTGCAGTTCATTTAAATCACCAGAGGATAAAGTAGTTCAACTGGTCTTCTCAAGGTCCCTGAAACAGTACGAACAATACAAGAGCTTACATGTCCATCACAGCCAGGAAACAATTCTTCAACTCTTCCCAGCTTCCATCACTGCCGTGGAACATTGTTTTCTCCAATCATCACCACATCACTTTCCTTCAGGGAAGTACTAGTGTTAGAGTCACAATGGTGAGCTGATGTCAAATCCAACATGTAATCCAAAGAGTGTTCATGAGTCTCTGTCTGTATTTCCACCTTCTCGTCACCTCCTTCTTGTTGGCAGTTGGATGCTGCTGGTCCCTTTGAAATGGCTTAGGGAGTAGACCAGTAAGCCTCTGTCCCACCAAAAAGTGGTTCATCTACGTCTATATATACACAGGTGAGGGGTCTAGAATTCACAATGGCTTCAACTTCTGTCAGGACAGTACACATCTCTTCGAAACTGAGAGAAGCCTTTCCTAAAACCCTCCTTAAACAGGTTTTAACAGAGCGAACAAGTCGCTCCCAAAATCCACCCCACCATGCTGCCCTTTCTATGATAAATCTCCAAATGATCCGCTTTTCCCGAAAACAAATTCTGCAATTGAGTACCCCTTATGATTTTCCATAACTCCTTTAAGTCCTGATCTGCTCTTTAAAATGTTTTGGCATTATCTGAATAAATCACACAGCATATTCCTCTTCTTGAAATGAACCTTTTCAGTGCCAGAAGAAAACATTCTGTGGACTGACTGGAAACTAACTCTGTAGTGGACAGTCCTAGTAACCGCACAAGTGAATAGTGCAACATATAACTTAGTCATCGAACCATTGTCTCTTACATACAAAGGGCCTGCAAAATCAACACCTGTGACCTCAAAAGGTGGAGATTGCGTTATTCTTTCCCTTGGCAAAGGTGCTGTGGTTTGTTGCACAGCAACTGCCTTGAACCTCCTACAAGGGACATACCTCGACAGGACTCCTTTGATTAACTGCCTTGCTTTCAAAATCCAGTAATTTTCCCTTATTTGAACTAAGGTGTCCCTTATTCCTGCATGCATCATTACACTATGGTGATGCAGTACTATCATCTCTGTATATTTGTGTTTATCTGGCAAAATCCACGGATGCTGTTCCCTGTGCATGAAATCATAGTGTTGAAGTCTTCCTCCTACACAGAGCAACACACCTTCATTAAAAATAGGCTTCAGCTGTATTATTCAGGAATCTTCCCTCCCTACCTTCAACAGGTTTACCTCTGGACTGAAACTTTGTTGCTGAACTACTCTGACCCAATATTTCTCAGCCTCATAAAGTTCTTCTGAAGTCAATTCCCCACACAATTTTGACTTTGTGTGTGCATTCATAACAAATTGCTTTATGCAAGCAGTAACTCTTAGCACAAATTTCAGCTTACTGTACCTTTCCAATTCCATTATGGGCTCCGGTAATTCCGTATTTTGATTAATAAGCTGCACGGCAACCTGGCATCCCCCTTTATATTCCCTAATCACATCCTCCTCAAACACTGCTTCCTCAACATTATTCTGCTCTGGTTAGCTGAATGACACCAGACCTCATGGTCCATTCCACCATAATTTGTTGTGTTAGGTTCTGTACCGATAACCCTCTGGTTGGAAGAATTTTGGCAACCCTATTTGCAATGAATGGTTTCCATTTGGATGCGGAACTGCGTATCCAATGCAATACTATCATTGAGTCAGTCCAAAATCTAATCTGTGTCTCATTCAGATGTAGTGCCTATTGTAAGACCATTCCCTAGCCTGGCTCCTATTATTGCTCCCATAAGCTCTAAGCGTGGCAGCGTTACCCTCTTCAGAGGTGCCACCCTAGACCTTGCCATCACAAAATTGGTAACCATCTCTACCTGTGTCGTTCCTCCCTGCAGTTAAGCTGTTGAACTGTAGGCCTTCTGGCTTGCATCCGAAAACACAGCTTTGTGTCATGGCTAGTCTGGTTCATATCTATCTTATAGCACCGTTGGATGGTAAGCTGGTGTAATTGTGGGAGTTCTAAACACCACTGATGCCACTCCTGAGCAAGGTCAGGTGGTAACTTCTCATCCCATTGTAGCCCTCTTCTCCACATTTCCTGAAACATACACTTTGTTCTGATGGTGAAAGGGGTAAGGAAACTGAGAGGATCAAAAACTTGGGCTGAAACCTGCAAAATGCTTCTCTTTGTATCTCTTTTTTTTCAAGATTGAGAGCAGTAACTTAAGGTCAAACACAAATTCATCGGCTTCAGGTCTCCACACTAAACCTAAGACCTTAAGTACGGCAACTTGCACTTCTGAATGTGTGGACTCATTCATAGAAACCTCTTTCCAACGTTGCCGGAGTTCAGGAGAGTTTGTTGTCCACTTAAATGAATCCATTACTGCCATAGACATAATGTGTCTAGCTGTCATCGTGACTGTAAAGGCATCTTCCACACTACTAGAGCAGGCAGTGAAGTAGTCTACATACAATGTCTCCCTCATAATCTCTACCACTTTTGGAAACTCTTCATCATATTGACTCAGATGTTTCCTTATGGTAGCTGCGAGGAGAAACGGACTTGGAGTATCTCCAAATATCACTCTAGTCATCCTTAACACACACTCCTCATCATCACCTTCACTATTTGGCGAACCGTTGGCAATATAAGCAATTTGGTGCATCCGAAATTTGATCAGAATGCTGTGTAAATCTGGGTTCAGATTTGGTCCAGTATACAGACAATCATTTAGAGAGGGACATTTTTGTGAGCGGAGGCATCAAAGACAACACGTAACCTCGTTGTCGCCTTATCCTCTCTCAAGACAGCATGATGTGGTAGATAATAGACTGCAGTACTAGATACTGAACAACCTTCATCTACCACTTCCACTGCTATCCCTTGCCTCTAGTAGTCAGTTATGACGCCGTTATATCGATGGTAAAATGTTGCATCCTTCCTAAATTTCTGTTTTAAGGTTTCTAACCTTTTCTTTGCAACAAAATTGTTATCCTTAAGATCTGGGAGATCTCGCCGCCATGGCAGCTCCACTTCATAACGACCACCCTTAAATGTAGTGGTTTCACCGAAACACTTTAAGACTACAGTATCTTCCAGAGTATGGGGTTCTTCATTAGTAATACTGAGAGATCCGAGCTCCCAGAACGCTTGTAGCTGTTTAGCAACCTGTACTCTCTGCCACATCTGCGACAGATACTGGCCCTTGCACTGCCCATCCGAAAGTACTCTCCAAAGCTACTAAACCCTCCGATAATCTCTCCACCCTGCCGGAAACTATTTGCCAGTAGAAATCAGAACCGATAAGCACTGAGACTTCAGGTTCATTTAAATTTGGTTTCCAGGAACCTTCATTACAGCTGAACACACATGTGGAGTCACCACTGTCCTTATCTCGATCCGTTGTGTGTTATCATATACTGTACTGTAAGTTCCCTAAGACTACCTTCACCACGTTGCGCCTCACAGTTGTGGGCCCAGTAGAACCAAATGTATGGAGATCATTAATCTTCTGTGAAACTATAGGCAACTTCAATGACTCTACCAATTTTTCGTGGATGAAACTTGCCTGACTACCACCATCAAGAAGGCAACGCGCTATCTTCCTTCCTGCTGGACCTATCACCCATGCCTTGACCGTTTGCAATAATTCCGCGTTTTCACTCCCTCTATTTAAATTCCCTGTGTGTGGGATAACTGATGAAACCACTGTGTCTGTGCTCTCTTGTGGCCGAAGGTGACAGCTTACCCTTGTTGCATACTGCACTGTGATGTCTGCCTCCACAAGCCACATTCTTGGTTTTACAAAACTTGGCTATGTGTTTACAGCCTAAACATATAAAACACTTGCCCATCTTCTTAAGCTTCTCCTTACGTTCAGCCACGTTGTGGTCTACTTTCTGACGGCTATACTTTAGGGCCAATTCTTCTGGAATCACCTGCGTTAGGATTGGACACAACAAACTACTGTAGGTCTCTGAGACCATACCTAATGACTCTATGCTTCTAATCTGAACCTCACAATCATTATTTAACTGCCTTAGGGCTTTAATATCAGATTATTTCTTTGCTGGATTGAGGTTCAACAATTTGGTCATGTGTGCATTTATGATCAAATCCTGTCTGCCAAATCTATCATGCAGCATTTTAATAGCATGGTCATAATTACTGTCGGTACGTAAAAGTCAGACTACTGCTCTTGCAGTAGTTCCAGTTAGGTAGGTTTTCAGGTAAGTGAATTTCTCCCTTTTACACAGGGTATCATTACTATGTATCGCAGTCTTGTACGGACCCCAGAATTCCTGCTATAAGCTTGCGTCTCTGCTAAACTTATCAATTACCAGTCTTGGTAGTTTTACAGCTCGATTGTAATGACACCGATTCTAAGGATTACTAACCTCACCTGATGGATTTAATGGCGAACTACTATGGGCTGATATTTGTGCCACTAGAAACTGAATAAGAATTTTGTATATTTGAATCTGCAGTTATCCGCATTACAAAATTGAATCTGAATTTAATAGTTTGAATCTGAATTCTAGTAACTCGAAATAGCATTTATCCTACCTCGAAAAATTCAGTTCGCGAATTCAAGTTCAATCTAGTGTGACACACATAACTCAAGATAGCATTTATCCTACCTCGAAAAATTCAATTGAAAAATTCAATTTCAATCTAGTGTGACACACATCTGGGTCCTTGAGAAAAACTAATCGACCGCAGATTCACAACGCAACTCATTTCCACGTTTACGACAGTTCTGCAGGTCGGGGTAAAGAGGAGGCGT
>JAODLC010000140.1:21804269-21816240 GCA_026781145.1 Hippopotamyrus pictus
AAAAGAAATTGACCAACATGAAGGGCCTATACAGAGTTTATAGAGCCCCTCATGGTAAAGCAAATATGTCTGACACAACAGTGCATTCAGACCATTATTCTGCTTGCTAAAGCTACCGGACAGGACACATTATAAATAAAAAAAAAAAAAACTAGCATTCATGGTCCTCTAACTCAACCAATCATGCTATGCGTATGTTATCCATTCTTAAAAGGCAACCATGTGGTTGGCTAGAATTGTGTTAGTTCCAGAGACGTGATAGGCTGATGTGTGCTATTAAGCATTGCTCCTTATTGACAGTTTATTGTAGTTTCTCATTTTCTTGTCCTTTAAAATTCTTATAACAATAAGTTGATTTGTCATTTATATTGCCCAGACCTATCCTATCAGTAAATTTGGTCCAGCTGGGGAATTGTCCAGGTCGGTGATCGGCTTCAAATCCATGCAGCAGCCCATCACGGATAAAACTGTATTTCTCTGCCACTGTTCCGTGGCCCACCAGTTGAGAAACTCTAATATAGATTGAATTGGGGGCGTATTGAATAAGTAAATGCATTCTTGAGCGTCTATTTATCTTCCTGAGCAGGGTTGTTGGGGTTAGCTGGAACTACCCCAGGTGTCAGTAGGTGTCTGTTTCATAATCACATTTACATGCTGACATGGCAGATTATGAAAGGGATAAACGACGACAAGATGTGCAGTTACATGAAAATTATCAATGACAACTTGGCTAATGTTGCCCAACACAAACAGGAGCGCTGCTGACCAAGTTGGGATTATGTTTGTATAACGGCACACCTCGAAGTGGTTTTGTTTTGCTGACGGACAAAAAATAATAGAATAAACTAGTCACAGTTAAATTTTCAATTCAATTTCATTTCGCATTTAATAATTCAAAAAATTGTATTTACCAAAATTGCGGTATAATTCGGGGTATTTAATTTAAAGGTTCTATAGAATGTAGGCTCACAGCTTTCTTGCATTTTTTCTAACACTGAATGGTAATTGTTCAAACATTCCTTTGACCTTTGTTTTGTGAAACCTCCATGAATTAATATTTTCTGTTTTCTCTTCGCTCTTTCTCAGACTATGACAGTGCATTTGAATATGGTAGGTTATAAACCAACGAAAAGCAAATCGATCTTGACCTTTTCCCACCCTCAGGCCTCCTTTGCAGTTTTGCATGAACTAAAATGTCATCTGTGGGAAAGTTTGAGAGGTCAATCTGGGTTCAATTTTCTCTTTTTATTTACCCAAAATTCTTTTCCAAGGGGAATGTACACTTTGAGCAAACATTACCCCTAAAGATTTGTCATTTAGCCTAATGTCTTATGATCTCTAGCAGATTCATGTTATTTTGTAATTTTACTAAATACTTAAAATAGATCATACTGAATGTTTAAGTATTGCTACAAAATATTTCACATATTTATTATGTAAATGTTGTCATTTTATTGTTGACTTGTGTTGACTTGATTTGTGTACCTTCATTTGCATTTTCTCCATATAATTTTTACTATAAAATCTCCTCATAACTTTACATACCCAGGAATTAGTGGTTACTGCATATGCCAGTAACTTGTGATTGCGCATGGATCACATAACCTGTGCTGCCTTTCAGATTATGAGTCCCTGCGAATTGCAGGACTGATCTTTGCCCTGGTTCTCTTTCTTTTGGGAATTATTCTGATCCTCAGTAAGTCTGTATGCTCCTTTTGAACACCTTTTGCATCAGTGTCATAATTGTGTTTCTTGGATTTTCATTCAAGCTATGTAGTTATCCATGCAAGTATTTGCAAACTGACTAGTTTCATTTCATAAAGATAAACAACAAAGTGATTTACAGAACTTACATATTGCTTAATTGTTGGTACCGTGATCAAGTATTGTAATTCTTATATGTGACTCTGTGATAGTTCATCATAGTTTCCCATGCAATATGAAGCCTTCAAGACATCAATTCAGTGTTTATTTAAACTGAGAAATTATACAGTAAATGGTAAATATTAAGTATCTTTCCTGATTGTTTATCATTGTGAAAGATTTCAGGTACTAAGAGCTTCCCAAATGTGTGTTTGTTTGAGTTCAAGTTCAAGTGAGTTCAGACATACATATTACCCAAGAAGCCACATTAGGAGCAGAGCTGACCCTCCCCCTCCCACCAAAATATTGTATTTCCTGGACAGTCTCTATGTTCAGCTATGACACCCTAGAAGATAGCTGCTTGGATGTTTCAAATTCAATGCCAAGCACAACAACTGTGCACATATATATCCCTCTAATCTCAGCCAGGATTCTTCAACAAGTGTATATGCTATGTACACAGGGTTGAAAATATCAAATTCTGCTTATAAGTAAACTTTACAAAAGGATGTACATGCCAATTTAAAAACTAAGCACAAATCAAAATAATTAAACAGGATTATCTATTCCCAAATTAAAAACATAATTTAACATTTACATACAAATATATAAAGAATTATTTAAGATAAATATTTGTTTTGAATATGGTGTCTTTTGATTGCCCTGTCTACAGCATTTTTCCTTGTTTCCATTTAGGCAAAAAATGCCGGTGTGCATCCAAGAAACAAAGGTAAGTATTAAAATTACAAACTTTTATAAAACATATACATATATGCAAGACTGGGTCTCTTTAGCTTTTACACCATTTCTGCTGAGTTAGCTTGCTGAAAAAAAGACAATGCAAAAGCCTTTGAAATGAAACAAATGACATTATTATAAAGTGAAACAATGACAATTTCATTTGAAATTTATCAGGGTGGGGTGGTTCATAGGCAGTAGGGTTGCAAGGGTATGAGATTTTCACATTATGGTGACTGTCTCAAGAAATAGCACTGTTTCACGGCATGATGGTATACGGTATTTCAAAATTATTATTATTATTATTATTATTATTATTATTATTATTATTATTAGTAGTAGTAGTAGTTGTAGTAGTAGCAGTAGCAGTAGTAGTACTAGTAGTATTATCAGCTACAATGACCCATAAATTAATGAAAACAAGTGTATTTTGTTGAACAAATGCTTTTTTAAAGCTGAAACTATAACTGATTTTTTTTTTTATGGAAGTATTTGTAAAAACTGTATTTTTGAAAATAAATTAAACAAATAGGAAAGCTGTACATCTCCTGTTTGAACAACAGAAATTAGAAGGGAAAAATCAGCAGGATTTTTTTTATCGCTCATTAGATAATAATCAATAAAACATGTTGCTATCTAGCTAAATATAGTACATTATTAATCTAATAAAACATACCAACCAAACAATTCTTAGCAAGCTAAATATATTACTGTAATTCATAAAAGTCACTATCGAGTAATAAAACATGTTGGTTGTGCTATCAAGCTAATTGATAATAATAATTAAGAAAAAACGCAGCTTTTCTTAAAACACTCATGAACATATTTTACTGACGTAAACACCAAAACTTTTTTTCTCATCCCACTGATTGGGGGTTTCGATCTTGCCTCCATTCCTGTTTGTATGTGTGTGGAGTTAGTGTGCCCTCTTCTGGATACTCCTGTTTCCTACCATGGTCCAAAGGCATGCAGCTGAGTCAACTGACATCTCTGGTTTGCTCATAGTATATGACTGTGTATGTGTGAATGTGATATAAGCTCCAGGCCCCCTAGAAAACCTTTACTGGAGAAGCACTTGGAAGGTAGATGGATTTAACATTTTACCTAATGGTCTGTTTTATTTCTAGGAATGGGAATGACGCATGAGCAGGAAGCATAAAAAGTGAGATCATTTCACTTCTTTTTTTTACACTAGACTTACTGTAAAAGGCAGACTTTCTGTTGTATTTCTTTACATAATTAAGTGAATGTATGGTATTTGTGGAAGGGGGATGGATATGGATGTTGACAATAATCACTTTTTTGACTCATAATCAGGTGAGTCAGTTGCTACTGTAGAACATTATAAAGGTTGCATATTTTTGACTTTTTCCATTTATGACCATTTTTCTTTATATTTAATTTGCACTGTACAATGAATTTCAATTCTTCTCAATCTCATGTTCCAGGCTTTCCTGCAGAGCCAGAGTTTTTCACTAGAATGCAGTCTCAGAAGGTTGAAGTGGATTGATTTCCCTTTCTAAGCAACATTAATTTAGAATGCAAGATACTTCTGTAATTTCCTTCCTTATGCTGTCTGAGTTATCAAAAGTATAAAAGTTTTGAGAAAGATTTGATTTGGGGGGGGGGGGGGGGAGAAGACAAATTTAAAGAAATTCATAATGGGAGCTGCAATAAAATATTTTGGATGCTCCTTTTGTATAAACTACTTTGTTGTTTTTTGTTGTTTTTATTTTAATTTTCTTACTTTGTTGTTTATCTTTTTGTTATTCATGGGTATTGGTTATATGGATGTATCAGTTGCTCATTTATTTCAGATGAGTTCTCCAGTAGTCAGGCAACATTTGAGCCAGAGAGTAATTCATTAATTTGGTTTCCTAATCTCTATGAATTGTTTATTGCTTTATAATATAATTCCCTGCTTTGTGAAATAATTTATCCTGGGTTAATATAACCAGGAAAAATGAGGCTTCAAATCTTCAAAAACCACAGTATGTGTGATGATCTTGAAGTGCAAATCACTGCTTGACTTAATGGGAATAGGGAAACAATGAGAAGTAACCAATTGGGATTAGAAGGTATTGGGAAATGTACGATACTCCCGTCAATATGTCAGATCACTATAACCATACCAGTCATTTGCTGAAAGCCCCATTTTTCTATTTGATTTGAAGTGTCAGCAATGTATACATTCATGATATTTATTTTTATTCAAGCCAAATGACTTGGCTCTTCACATTACTTTGCATGTTACTCAAGTCGAGTATGTTGTCATCTTACCTTAAGTTGCTCATCAATCCACATTCACCATACTGTTTTACACTAAAATATAAATTTACTATACTGTTAACCAAAATAAAATTCATTATTATTTTTAAAATATTAGGAATAGAATTTACTGTTTTATCTAATAACGACAGGGTAAACATATACAAAATGCGTTCTGTTGTCATGTATATTGCCTAAGAAATACAGTTTCTTATCAGATTTTTGCTTATAACTTGCTATCCCTCCCATCCGCTTTTTCTGAAAACGGCAATGTAAAAAAAGATGACATAAAAAAAAAAAAAAACATTTTCCATCCATGCTTTTTTCGAACGCTTATCCCCTGGAGGTTCGCTGTACAATGCGAATGCCTATAGGTACATTACATTAAAAAATCATTTATATTCACCATTTAATTTTCAGTATTTGTTTTTGTTACATTTTCTCAGTACTTCAAACAGAGTGTGAATAACATATTTCAGCATGCCAATGTAACTGGCTAGGTAAGACAGAATAACGAAGTATCCAGTAATAATCGCAATCCTAGAATGTATTAAAGAAAACGCCCAAAATGAAATTGTTACTGTCCATGCATCATTACACCACAGACTGAGAATACTTAGTAAAACTGATTAGTCATCTTTCTTCCATGAATGCAGCATCTCCGAACAGCGCTTTGCTACCATGGATACATCTCGCTTCTTGTACCGCATTGGCGAAAACTGAGGATAAAGCCTTGCTGGAAACCTGTTGTTTCCGGGTTCCTCTTTAAGCATGTACGCACCGAGACACAAACGGAGGAAATTCCCTCCGCATTGCCTGGCATGCGCATCGCTTGCTGCATCTCAGGGGAAGACCCTTTCCCACTGCTAGCGTCAGCATTCCTCAGGTAATGGAACTGCAGATTGCAGATCTTTAGAGCCCCCCACCCCCTTCCCCGCCCCTTACCCCATCTAGTACGCTGCAACCTCGAACTGCAGTTTTTCTGTATTCTGTAAGTCTGGTACCAGCTCTACGTGAATTCCCTATTCGCATCCCTGCAGCGCGATCAGGCGGCAACTCCATACACTGCAGTCATGTCAACTGAAAGAGGTTTGTCGGTTTGTTTAGGATGCTTTTTTCTTTTTACGGGGGATATTCTTAAACTTTAGCATTTTCTGTATATTTTGCTTTTGTGTAAATAGTAAAGCTCTGTAAAGGTGCATTAAGAATAATGAACTTGCATATTCCATTAACATTGACACATATAAAGTTTTAAAGTCTGGCATTATGCTATCAAACTCACTTTATAATTGTATTTCAGGTGACAAAAAATAACTAAAGGAATGTAATTATTATAATGCTATCGCTGGATTCGTGTAACTATATATACGGAAGATTTTTTTTTATCTGGCTGCTTTATTTTATTGTGCTAATTGACTTCAGAATGGGTACAATCATTTTATTTCTAATTTTAATGAATGTACATAAGAACTTGTCGAGGGTGTGTTTGAATGGGGGAGGGTGAGGAAGTGCACAGTGCTAAGTAAGCCATAATGAAACCTAGGGGTTCTGCAACATAAAGCCGCATTACCAGCGAACTGTATAGATAAAAAAAAGAAAAGAAAACTGTTAACAATATTTTTTTTTAACAATAACGATACTTTTATTATTATTCTTATTATTATTCTTATTATTATTAAATTTAATAATTGAACGGCTTTTGAATATGTGGTAGATAATCATAGAGCTAGCCAATCCTACAGTAGGCGACCAGCCAGTTTCACTTTGCCTCGCACAGAGGGGGCACCACATTGGTTCGGTTGCGAGGTTATAATCCTCAGCCTCAATGCTTTTCCTATGCGAACAGCCATATATACATATCAGTACATATACATCCAGCAAGACAGTACTGGGTCCTCCTCGTAGGCTTTTTTCCTGCTGAGTGCAGGGCATGCATTAATCAGTTCTTCCTTGCCAGCCAATCAATCACTATAATTGAATTGCTTAGAGAATCCATCAGCCAAGTCTGTAAAAATATTGTTTTCAGAAGTCTTTTTTCTCATTTTAAATGAGTCTCCTTAAGTGGCATTTAGGTGTAATCACTTTTAGGGCTATTACATGAGGGTTTACTTATGCCTACAATGAAGCTATAGTCAAAATAAGCAGAAAATGTATTTGGACCTATACTTTTCTCTCCATGGTGCTGAAAATCATTATCCAAGATCCAGTTACTGTTTGCCACCAGCTCCAGGGCTGCGGTTTCAAACCTCCCTGTAGTTTTTTGTGTGTGCGGCCTTTCTCCGGGTCCTCTGCTTTCTTATGGCTGCAATAGAATCCTGTTCAAGTAGTACCCTGCCTTCCTCACATCAGTAAAACTGCAGAATCCATTCAATATTGGATTACATCTGACCAGATCAATCAAACACCCAACCATGGGCAGAGTCTGGGGGGGGGGAGGGGGGTTGTGACAATATTTAATACATAAATATGTCATTTAAATGATTATTTATATATGTAATTCAAATGATTATTTAAATTGTAATTTAAAAGATTATTTAAATCACTATTTAAATTATTGGCTACCAGCAACCATAAAAATATCTGATTGGTTACACTGCAAAGTAAGGCTGGTTCATACTTCTCCGCACATGCGTAACACTCACATATGCACTTTGCGTATGGGTACACGGAAACGTTCAAAATTTAAAAAATTTTTTTTTTGAAACGTTGATAGTTCTCCGGTCAAGCTGTGTAATTTGCTCAGGCGTATGACGTGTTGTACTTATATTTTTATTAATAATATAAACTTTAATTCTGATATTCCCTGCACACGTGCTCGCAGGGTTGCCAGCTGGCTAGTGTGAGAGACAACATAAAGAAACGGACACAAACCTCACTGCTGTGGTATGTGTGTGGGGATTATCAGAATAATAATTTATATTATTATCATTAAGAATAATATAAATCCAACATGTTGTACACATGTACAGAGTACGTGGCTTGACCAGAGAAGTATGAAGGTTTCCGTGTACGCATACGCAGAGTGGATGCATGAGTGTTGCACTAGTGCAGAGGAGTATGAACCAGTCACATCAGATCGTTCTCACCTAGTCGACTGACTTCTCCTGCATTTTGTCTGTTCCATCCTGCGGCTGCATTACAGAACCTTCCGAACTTGTAGATCCTGTCTTAACAGTTTGGTTACAATGCTGACTAGGATTAGAACCCGACTGATGAAAAAGCTATTACAGGTGAACAGTTCCTAAGTCATTTAAGACAGGAAATGAGTATTACGCAAGCTCCATAACTTCCTAAAATCTTAAGTAAACTCTCCTAACTTTAGAATAACTACACAGCCATGATCATGACATATGAATAAAAATGCACAGTAAAACATTACCAGCATTAAATACAGTCATAATAAAGTAGCCTATATTGCATATTATTGTACAGTACTGTTCACTCTTTAATGAAAGGGATCATGACATTTTAGCCTAATTCCCAAGAGAAGATGGAGCAATGAAAAAAAAAAGACTATGCATTAAGGTGTAACAGAGCAATGTAAGTCATGCTTTTAAATCACAGGATGAGAGAACTATAAAAAATCACAGTAATGCATTTAACATTTTTTTTCTGACCGAGGTAAACCACAGATAACTGAAACTGCAGATACAGTTCACATTATGTATTATTGTGATGTTCGGACACTAGAAAGGAGGCAGACCCTGTAATTTCGGAGAAGGGTTTATTGAGTAGTAAGCCGAGTGCACCAAGAGCTGAAGGGGAAATCCAAGTGGGTAGTCGGGTCAAGTGCATAAGGTTGAAAACCAGGAAGGTCAGTCCTACAGGCAGAGACAGGACGTGGAGTCGATGGGATGGGAGAGAGGACGAAGGCAGACCGGTAAGGCAGGGCAGGACCGGCAAGCGGGGCAGGCAGGACCAGGCTGGGAGGGAAGACACTAGATGTCATTCGCATGGCAACAATACTTCACAACACTCTGTGGTACGATTTAGATTTAACTAGCGTGTTGGAATTGTGACAATTGCTAGAAGTTGTGTAGCCCTGCCCCTGTGGGCGTGACAGTAACCCCCCCGACGGCCACCCCTTGGAGGCCGAAGAGGGTGTCACGGGCATCCCAGAGGTCGCGGCACAGGCTTGGATGGATTTCGCTGATTGGAATTCCGCCACCATAGCAGGGTCCAGGATATCAGTTCTAGGTACCCAAGAGTTTTTTCAGGGCCAAAGCCCTCCCAGTCCACAAAATATTATAGCACACCTGCTCTTCTGAGGGAGTCAAGAAGTGCCTGGACCTGGTAGACCTGAGCGCCGTCCTGCACGGTAGGAGGTGGTGGAATTGCCACAGCCGTCGGCAGGTGAGCTGGGCTATACTGAACCAGCTTAAGGAGGGAAGAATGAAAAGTAGGGCAGATGCAATACATGCGTGGCAGATTCAAACGAAAGGAGTCAGGACGCACTCTCCTAACAATTTTGAAGGGCCCAATATAGCGAGCTGACAACTAACGGCAGGAGGGCAGCTTGAGGTTGCGGTTGGATAACCAGACTCGTTGGCCCACCCGGTAAGGTGGGGCTGGTCTTCTCCGTCTATCTGCCTGGTTTTTTTATTTATCGGCTTGGTGAGAGAGGATTTGTCGGACCCGCTGCTAAACGCATGTAGCTCCGCGGTGCCACTCCTCCACTTGGGGCGCTTCGCTGGGCTCTACCTCCCAAGGGAAGAGCAGAGGGGAATACCCCAGGATGCACTGAAAGGAAGACATGTAACAGGATTCATGTGTGCGTTCAGCATATCCTTGGCCCAGACCAAGTGATCTGCCCACTCATTAAGCTTGTCCCTGCACGAAGCCGGAGGGCCTATGATACCTCCTGATTGGTTCTCTCGGCCAGGTTGTTGGACTGTGGGTGATTGGCAGAAGTCAGACTCAGCAAGATGTTTAATTTGTTACAAAGGGCGTGGGATACTCGGGACGTGAACTGAGGGCCTCTGTCTGACACGATGTCATCAGGGATTCCATAGTATCTAAACACCCATGCTTTCAGGACTTCAGCAAGGTCAGCCACATTAGGAAGCTTAGGCAGTGCAACAAGTCAACACATTTTGGAGAAACTGTCTACTATAGTTAGCACGACGCCACGACTCTAGACTCTCGAGGTAGGTAGATCAGTAATGAAGTCGAGGGCCAAATGGTACCAGGGACGTAACGGAATAGGTACGGGATGTAGCAGGCCAGCTGGAGGTTGATGGGTCGACTTCAACTGGGAACATGCAGGACAAGAGGCCACATACCTTTCCACCTCGGCCACCAGTACCATCGGGCTACCAAACGTTGCATGGCGGAGACCCCGTGTTGTCCCGAGCTGCGAGATGTGTGCACCCAATTGAGCACTGCCATTCGTAAGGAACCAGGAACATACATTATACCCACTGGGCATCCTTGGGGAGGTACCTAGTGATCGTTGGCAAGACGGAGTGTCTCCACCAGCGACCAGGTGATTGGTGTGGCAAAGCAGGTGGGAGGAAGCACCATCTCATCCGGAGGGCTGGCGTCCGGCAGATCAAACTGCTGAGAGAGGGCATCTGCTTTTATGTTTTTCTTTCCTGGAAGGTAGGTTACTTTGAAATCGAATTTCGTTCTGCAGGTTTAAATTTTTTAGACAGAAAGGAGCATGGGTGTCTACACCCCGTTACCAGATTTCATTGCATGGGAACCACTCCCACCCAGGCATCTGATGCTTGTACTTACACCTCAAGGGGAATCTCAGGGCACGGTTGTTGAAGGACAGGAGCGGAACAGAAAGCTTGCTTCAGGCAGAGGAAAGATCGATCCACTTCAGGGGTCCACTTCAACCTAAAACTCAAACCCCGGGTAAGCGATGTAAGGGGTGCCGCATCCTGGCTGAAGTTACGAATAAAGCAACGGTAAAAATCAGCAAACCCCAGAAACCTTTGCAGCTCCTTAACCCTTGGGAGTCTGAGGCCTCTCAGCCACTTACAGGGTAGTCTGACATGCCTTGACATTTTAAAATATTTCACCTATCTAAAAAACATTTATCCCAAAGTGCTACATTTGCTTTTATTCAGCACAAACTCAGCACCAATAATCTGAGACCACTTAGAATGTTATTATTCCATTTTTTGCTAAAATCAACTTTAATCCTCTGGGGTCGAGTGTATTGTCGGCGATGCAGTGTACTTTTTGCATCTATTTCAGTTTATAATCTTAATGTAAAATCATGAAAAAATGGTGGCTAAATCCATAACACAATGTAACACAATTTTTGTTCCTGGCTTCCAAGTGTTATATGTCAACTGCTTATGTCTAAAACCTATCGAAAAACGACTACATTCAGCACAAACTTTGACTTTATGACCACAGCCCAGAAAAATGTTGTATTTATTGTGACAAAACAAGGAAATTTTTATATTTTCGTTCATGCGGTCTGATAAAAAAAAAAACACTTGCATGATAAATAGACAGACAGTCAAAAATCACTCAAAAAGGTTCAGAAATGAGTAGGTTTTCTAGATTTGCGAGTGTACTGCGAATCGCTTTCTCGAAGAAGCCCCCAAATGTAGTCCCCCATCATGTTTTCGTTATACTGTCCTTGGTAACGACGTTCAAAGTCCAATATATCTTGATGAAAGCGCTCGCCTTGCTCCTTTGAGTAAGCTCCCATGTTCTCCTTGAATTTGTCAAGGTGAGCGTCAAGGATATGGACTTTGAGAGACATACTGCATCCCATTTTGGCGTAATTCTTTATGAGAGTCTGAACCAACTGCACATAATTCTCAGCCTTGTGATTACCCAGGAAGCCATGAACAACTGCAATGAAACTGTTCCAAGCCGTTTTCTCAGTCCTGTTTAGCAGCTTGGCGAACTCGTCACATTCTATGATCTTCTTGATCTGCGGTCCGACGAAGATACCAGCCTTGACCTTTGCCTCGGACAGCTTTGGAAAAAGATCTTGGAGGTACTTGAAAGTAGAGCCCGACCGATTTATCGGCAGGCTGATATTATCGGCCGATATCAGGCATTTTCCAAACTATCGGTATCGGCATTTATAATGACCGATAAATGAATATTTCAAAAATAAAATAAAAACGGA
>JAODLC010000140.1:21821530-21835171 GCA_026781145.1 Hippopotamyrus pictus
AGATGTACCGATCCTGTGCAGGTGTTGTTACAGGTGGTCTTCCACTGCAAGGATGATCAGCTGTCCTTCCTGTCTCCTTGTGGCGCTGTCTTAGGCGTCTCACTAATTTATCACATTTGGGACTGACATGCAAGTTTCACCTGAAAGATATTTTGTTTTTCAGAGAACTACAAAACTCCAAAATATACTATGGTCAAAATTACGTGGACACCCCTTATAAATGTAGGAATTAAACCATATGCCTAATCATTCATGACAGTATAGTAACTTTCAGTTTGGTACCATCAGAGGATGCTATTTTTCCATCATGTCAGTTTGCAAAGTGGAACGTTCAGTTGTGAAGTGGTGGGCAACACAAACTCACAGCAAGGCATCTGATCACCCAGCATCAATACCCAATATAAATGGCAGCAAATCACATCAGCAATGGTGCAACATCCAACAGAAAGCCTTCATAGATGATTAGAGGCTATGGTAAAGTATATGGCCTTCATATCTCACTAGCTGGTGCCCACATAATTCTGGCAAAATGGTATACTATAAATGAAATCTAGTAATCTTTAAGTCAGAGCATATATTAAGCCAATATTTGAGTGCAAAGACATCCTTCTCAGACCCACTGCTACCACCTTCTAAAATCATATATGTGTTTTGAGATGAATCATATGCGAGTTAAGAAGTTTCCATAATTAGATATATGTCGCACTGTGGAACATTTTGCACTCTTGTAATACAAATGATGCAAAAACATGATAAATATAATGCAGTTGAATTGCTGTGATGATATACAGTAAAAGTAAAAACATTCAACTCTCAACTAAATCTTATTAAATTTGGGTGACTTAACAGTAATACACAAATATTTAAATATATACTGGGGATAAGGTTGTTTTTAATTATTAATGATTGCCTGCAATAGGTCCCCTGGTGACTCGAGTTACTGTCTTTATTAACACTACTAGACTACCTCAAATCACATTGCTTCCCATTCAAGACATTGCTCTTGAAGTAGCCATGCACAATCAAAATAAGCAATTCTTTGTGTTACAGCACAAGCCCTGTCGAAAGCTCCCTGCCACCAAAGACAGAAGGTGAGATCTTGTGGTGATTGAGCGAGTCATTATAGAGCCACCACCATTATACAGTTGCTATAGAACCACTAACCACTTTGTTTCTTGCAGTCCCTCCTCAGACAGTATAATGACACTGGTGTGCAAAAGGAGCAGATGACTGGAGAGTGGAAGATCAGATATCAGCATTTTGTAGATTTCATCCGGCTGGAGATCCACAACATGCAGACGAGCATCAATTCTGCAGTCAAATTCCATGCTAAGTTTTGTAATTTGTACAACTACATAGGAATTCTTTGATTCTTACATATCGTATCATGCCCTACATGAAATATAGACAAATGTGGCTGCAGAACAACCCAACATGCTTAATATCCCAACCATGTGATTTTAACTACTGAGCTTTTCAACAAGGACACTGATCCCTAACCTGCAGAGGCAAACATTGCCCCAGCAAAACCATGTATTCCCTTGTCCAGACCATTAGTCATTTCATAATCTGAGAGCCTTACTTTAAGCAGTAATGTAGTGGCTAGGGCTGCTAGATTATGGCAAAAATCTTAGTCACATTTACTTAACACAATTGCACATTGACTTTGGAAATATCATGCATCTATCAAAATAAAAAAAAAGACTTTAAGTCTTACAGCACAGTATAGCATAGGCGAAAAAAAAGGTGATGATCCACGGTTGGCTCACAAGACAAGAGGTTTATTAAAGAAAACAGAACACACTGGGGTAAACTACAAAACAGAAGGACCACAGGGGGTCAAAACTAAACAGAAACAGAGGAGACGCAGGCACTTAAATGGAAACAGGTAGCTGTCTAACGAGAGGGCAGGTGTGGAACATGACAATTAAATAATCAACCGAGAGAGCAACAAGCAACAGGTGGGGTGAGTTACAATAACGAGCACAGAACTAGGGATATCTAACAAACGCTGAAACTAGGAAACACTAACCACACTGGGAATACTACACTAGGATAAGTAACATGGAACTAAAATACAAACAGGCCTGGAAGTAAACAGGACAAAAAGCAGGGCAAACCTGTAACTGGGAAACAAAACAAAGTAACAAAACAGTAAATACAAATAAACAGGTGAGATTGGCCCCTGGCCAGCCTCAAACCCATGACTAGAAGGTTAACAGTTTCTGAGCAACACACTCAACCCACTAGGCTAAGGGACTAAAAGATGGAAGAAGGAACAGAATGGCTAGGGACCTCCTGGTCAAAACAGAACATGTAGGACAGGGTCAGATGACCCTGACAAAACACTAAATATGTATGAGAAACAAATCAAAAGGAGCTGGAAAGAGGTGCACTAAATTTATAATACAAGACAAACTCATTGTGAAACGAAATATAGTACAATAGTTGTTTTATCACAAGTATTTTGTTAATCATCGAAATGATAATCATTGAAAGCCAAAACATAATTGAAACTAAAATTTGATTAATTGCCCAGCCCTACTAGCAAATATTCATTATTATAAAGCCTCTTTGGATTAAGTACACTACCAAGCTCCATGTCTGTCCTAATACTTATGAACTGTGTTTTGAGCTATCGCATTACTCATTTCTGGGAGGTTTCAGTGGCCCCAGAGGAAAACTAAGGAATGCCATGATTTTTATTGCTGGAAAATTAGTCACATTTTCCCTTCCCCTCATGCTGCTATACCTCTTTTGGCAAATTAGTACATATGTAATGAAATCATTTATCTATACATGAAAGTGAGTGTTGGTTAACTGAGTCACTGCTGTTGTTATATAATACAAAGTTGTGGGATGCTTCATGTTTTATAACCATACATTTATTAAGCATTGCATCTAATATTGGATACAAAAAGCTTAAATTATATAAATGCATTTTCCAAAGACAACTTTTCTTCAAGATGGCATGTTTATGAATGTAAGGGCTCACATACTGTACATATCATAACCTAAATAATTACTACTGTGCATGTGCTAAAATTGTGTACAACTTAAGCTAGTTTTGGAACAGAAGTGACGTGATTCCAAGCATATTCGTATGTCTTGGATGTACCTTCAGAGCTGATACTTCAGAACAAATGGGCCATTAAACTAGCCAAAAACAGAGAATATATCAAAAGCATGAGAAAATAAAGGAACTGAGGAAACACAAAGCAATCATATTACTGGAGAAATTTTAATGCTGCTGGTGAAGACTGATTATGCTAGGAATACATTCAGCATTATAATATAAACTTACTGCAAATTAAGTATTTCAACATTTAATTTTGCAAACAGAACACTACAGATAAGAAATTTGCATTGGAAGAACAAACATTCTTATAACACAGCATCCTTCTTATACACTGCCTGGCCAAAAAAAGTTTGCCATTTGAATTTATATCAGCAAATACTTAAGAGCCAATGAGAGGATCATTATTACAGTCCAGCAATGTTATGCAGCAATGAAGTCAGCTGAGTACCTGAATCTACTGAATGGCCAGGTTACACCTCCATCCATTTTTTTCTTCCGTTGGCATGGGCATATTCCAGGACAAGAATGTCAAGATTCATTGGGTTCGAATTGTCAAAGAGTGGTTCAGGGAGCATAAGGAATAATTTTTATGTATGACTTGATCACCACAGAGTTGTGACCTTAACCTCATTGAAAGTCTTTGGGATGTGATAAAGGAGGCTTTATGGAGTGGTTCATCTCACTTGTCAATACAGGATCTCGATGAGAAATATATGCAAATCTGGATGAAAATAAAGGGTGAGATGTTGCATAAGCCAGTGGAAACAATGCCATGACAAATGTCCGCCATAATCAAAGCTAAAGGCGGTCCAACAAAAAATTCAAATGGCAGCATTTTTTTTGACCGGGCAGTGTATAATTTCACAGAAAATTGCAATTTTCACAAAACATATTTTTTTCTCCAAGCTGCACTAAAAATGTATTGTTTCATGTTAAACTATTAAATTCCTAGAATGCTCTTCTTATTTCTATTTCTTTACTTTATGCATAATAAATATATGTCAAAAAACTGACATTTAGTTTGATGTCTGTACTGCTGTCTAGACTCACTTTTTATTCAGGGTCACAACTGATTAATTTCTGTCCAGAACAAAGAAATTATGCATGCATAATGTGCACAGGTTATTTGATATATAATTAATGTGTAAAAGGACTCAAATACAATCACAGACAATCAGCAGTATACCATTGAAACTACAGTTTGATGAATAGATGGATAGATGGATGGATGGATGGATATACTGTAGACATCTAATTTACCTTAGGTTGCACAGATCTTAGCATCATTTCAACATAGGTATAAGAACACCCTAAATGTTATAAAGCTTACTTTATGTACTTCATCACAGATGAATGGTTTATCTTCTGTATAATTAAGCTGATACTTAAGCTTAGCTCTTGCATGACAATATTACCACTGCACAAAAAGATTATGCAAATTAACAAGTGTACTTAAATTCAGAAATCATAAGATAGAAACAGGTAAAACTTGATTGTTAGGTACAAGAATCATACCTGCCTAATCTCAAGGGAGAGCAAAGATTTTTCCTTTTTTTTAATCAAAACGAATTTCACCTTTATACAGCACCCTCCACAATTATTGCCAACCCTTGTAAAGATTTATAAAAAGGGTTAAGAAAAATCCACCTTTTGATGAAGCAGCTTCGTGTCACACTGAAGAATTTAGAAATATCCAACCTTTCATTAACATAAATTAGAAAGAAAAAATCCTTCATCAAGAAATAATTATCTTTAACAAAAACAAATTTGCCCCTTTGAAATTAAAGCGAACACAATGTAACTGAAGCTGTAATCCATGACTTCCTGGTTAACAGGGATATGAACATGAGGTGACACAGAGCCCAAATTCCCTTAGTCATCCATCAACATGGGAATGATAAGAGAAATTGGACAACAACTGGAACTGTTACAAACCTGCCTGGAAGAGGACCCAAGTTTATTTTTCCTCCAAGGATGACTTGGTGAATTACAAGACCAAGTAAAATCTTGGGGTTACC
Source organism: Hippopotamyrus pictus (assembly GCA_026781145.1). NCBI lineage: Eukaryota > Metazoa > Chordata > Actinopteri > Osteoglossiformes > Mormyridae > Hippopotamyrus > Hippopotamyrus pictus. The sequence continues at coordinate 21,826,628 of JAODLC010000140.1, forward strand.
ACATCACTAAAAAAACTATCAGATGCCCCCTTCTTGCTAACAGATTATTTGGAAGGTAGGCCAAAGAAAGCTTTTTTTGTCAGTTAACCACAAACTTAAGCACCTGGAGTTTGCGAAACACTACTACAACTTTGACTGCAACCAAATTCAATGGTCTGATGAAACAAAAATGGAGCTTTCTGGCAATAAACACAAGTTGGGTTTGGCGTAAAAACAAAGATAGCTATAATGAAATAAACCTTATCCCAAATGCAAAATATGGTGGAGGTTCTGTGATGCTGTGGGGCTGTTTTTCCTCCAAAGGCCCTGGAGACCTTTGAAGACTCAGTGCTGTTATTCTGGCAAAGGAAGGTTGTACAAAGTATTAAAAGCAGGGGTTCCATTAATCGTAGCACATATGTGTTTTTCTTGATAATAATTATTTCTTGATGAAGGATTTGTTTTTCTTTCAATACATTTATTTTAAGAAAAGGTTGGATTTTTCTCATTTTTTCAGTGTGATATGAAAACTATTTCACCAAAAGGTGGACTTTTACTAACCCTTTTTACAAATCTTTAGAAGGGGTGCCAATAATTGTGGAGGGCACTGTATATTAAATTTCATAGCTGCAGACAAGGTAGGATTTGAATTGCCAAATGAAAGATTCTTGTGCCTCCTAAAATCATGCAAATGCAGTCACACCACAAGGATGTTATAAATAACATGGATCCCACAGGAAAAATAGGAAAAGTTAAAGAGCTAAGGCACAGGTTCCCTTGATTTAAATAAAAATAATTGTATTTAACAATTGAGGTTATGTGATTTGTGAAGCACTAGCACACTGATACAGTGTGATGCATGCTTATGATACCTTATTTCAATGAACCAATATGGTTTCAGATAGTAATAATGATACTTGCCATTATTCAGCGATTTCTCAGAAATCAGACAGAATACAAAACCCAGAGTTTCTCTCTGTAAAAGTCCTAACATATGTTTTAACTTTAAATTATTTATTTTGGACATATTGTCCATGTCCCTTTCACCTCAATATATATTTTTACATATTCCTATAAAACTAAAGTATGTTTTAGCCAATAAATAAAGCAAACATTATCAACTGATGTCAGCATGAAGAAATTCTAAGTCTAGTCAAAGACCTAGTAAAATCTAGTACTAATGAATCACTCACATGATAATCAGCCCATTAACATTACTTATTCTTTGGAAAAAAACACAGGACTGACAGCAGATTTAACCTTTAGAAAAAACAAAGTGTAGCCGAATAACTGAAAGGTCAGTTTGAAATTTCACTAGATACACTATATTTCAGACAGAAAAATTTAAGTAACTTTTCTTCAAAAAAGAAAAAAGAATATAACTGTCTGATAATACACTGCGGAAATACACTCTAGAATAAATTAGAGGTGCTATGTGTGAAAATGGTCCTCATAAGAAGATACGATTAGATCCCCCTTCTTTAGTAGTGAAGAGGGAAAAACGATGGGACTGGAAAGCAGTCCATGTCACTCTTGGTCCTGTAAGGATGTAATACGCCGTCGAGAGGCAGCATTTCGCTTTTTGAGGAGGAACTTCAGCTAATCAGAAAACAAAAAAAAATTCAGATGATCAGTCATATCCAACAAAATGACTAGACAGTCCAATTAGTTAAAGACCATAAAGCCTAAATGATAATTTCCTTTCTTGCAGATAACAAGGATAACAAAGATCGAAATGTGTCAGGTGGCTCACCTGTTCTCCCTTTTCCCCACTCTGCAGCAGGTGCGCGGGCTGGTCGTTCTCCAGGTTGCGGATGCTGGGATCAGCTCCATGATTCAGCAGTAAGCGGATCATCTCCTCCTGGTGGCAGCTACCGTGCAAGCCGGCTGCCATGTGCAGAGCAGTGTTACCATGTGCCTACAGTAGGGGGCAGAGAGAGAAATAAGAAAGCATCACCCTTAGAGTGTAATGTGAAGAACTACTCTGGGTGAAACAGCTAACAGTCATGTGATGTGGAGGTATGAGGAAGTAATAGGTACTCTTTCAGGGGAAGGGGAGTGTGAAGTGGAAATGAGAGTAACACTGGGAAAGAGGAACGAAAACAAGTGGGGGATGTATGTATGGGGGGCAAGAGAGAATGCTGACCAGCAGACAGCTTGATAAAACACAGCACTACAAAAGCCAGTTGACCTTTGACTTTTCTGAGGATTTTTTTCCTCCTGTGTCAAACTCTGGAGCTTTGTCTTGCTTTTCTTAGTAACTCTAAACTGAAGACTGTCAGTGAGACTACTGTTGGAACCTTTATTGAGCTCTCTGGGCCAATTAGAGAAAAGTTATAGCCGAGGGAATGTGTTGGGGCCAAGAGGAAAGAACATCTTAAATTAGGACATGGCAGAAGTAGAAATTTCAGGACCAGAAAGTATTTAAAGTAAAAATAAAAAGTTTTTGTTTCAACAAACCAGTTGAGTACAAATACTTACAGTCACAGAGTACTCAGTTCAAAACCTTGGTCTGAATTTTCACTTTCTGGACCTTAAATTTCCACCTCTGAGATGGGGAATATGTGGCATGTTAAATGAACCTCCCCTAAATTTCCGTGCCGTACAGACTTTCACATAAAACATCTCTGCAGATTGGTGAATCCTGGGCCCTGGTCTTGAATCTTCACCCTAGCTTGCATTCAGTGGTCTTTGTTCCAGTACCGTGATAGTGCATAATGTGACGAGAGCCACTAACCTTCATATTAACGAAAGCCTGTGTGTCTGCCAGGTTAATCTGCAGCAGGATTCGCACCAGCATTACATTGCCTTCCTTCACAGCCAGGTGTAGAACTGTCTTGTTGCTCTTGATGTCCTGGTGAATGACAGACACTATTATGACTAAAGACAAGAAAGGCACTGGATGCACAAACTGCATGAGCTGCACATCATATACCATATACAGAGGCATGTCACTCACATCATGTCATTTTCTATAATAGAATAGAATAAAGATACTTCATTCATCCTTATGGGGAAACTGTATTTCCAACTATCCCATCTAGTTATCCATTAAATACAAAGACACATAAACAGGTGAGAGATATGGGGTCAGAATGCAGGGTTCGCCAGGGTGCAGCACCCCTGGAACAAATGTCATAAAGGGCCTTGGTCAAGGGTCCATTAATCGAATATAAATCATGTAGTGTGTGCCAAATGCTGTCTCCAAAGGTGAGTAGGCCTCACAGACTACTCTAGTGTCCAAGAGGGACAATAATTGTTCCATGATACATGAAATATCTGGGTTTGGCTTAGTCAGCACTGTTTTCATCTTCACAATGGCAGCATGCAGTTCACTGTTGCTAGTTAAAATAAAAAAAAAAGCTCCCCCCAGATACATTTTTGCTCCCTCCCAGTTCCCAGCCAGAACGTCCACATTTTTGCTTCATTTCAGTTCCCAACTGGGGACTGTCTGGGTGTCCCCCAGGATGCATGGCCCCACCTGGCTGAGCAGGGAGGCGCCAGAACTGAGCAGTAGCTGGATGCAGGAGAGCTTGTCTTCAGCCAGGCTGTGCAAGCCTGAGTCAGACAGGTCAGACATTGGAGTAAAAAAGGACTTCATGGTGGCACTGTGGGAGATGGCTGCACAGTGCAGGGGAGTCAGCCCTGGGGTAAAGAAAGACAGAAAAGCAGAGAATTGATGAACAGACTCCATCAAGCATAGTGTCATGGATCTGTCATTCTCTACAATATGACAAATAAAATCACAACATTGGAAGAACTGCATATAAATGGGGTTAAACCAAAAACACTGATGATATTTAGCATGACAGAGACATTACACACTGCACCAGCTTTGAACCCATTTGGATATTCAAATTCATAATCATATAATGCATGCATATTATTTTATGTTACATGGCAGAAATGTATACTTACATACTTTATTATGAAATCAGAAATACTCTGATTGCTTGACAGATAAATTGAAATAAATGCAATGATCATCATACACTACATTGCCAAAAGTATTGGGACAACCCTCCAAAAAATTTAATTCAGGTGTTCCAATCACTTCCATAGCCACAGGTATGTAAAATCAAGCACCTAGGCATGCAGACTGCTTCTATAAACCTTTGCAAAAGAATGGGTTTCTCTCAGGAGCTCAGTGAATTCAAGCGTGTACCCTGATAGGATGCCACCTGTGCAATTCATGAATCCATTCGTGAAATTTCCTCGCTACTAAATATTCCTTGGTGATTCTTGGTGATTGTCCTGCCTTTGAATCCTGGTCTTTGATTATGTGTGTTATTAGGCAGTCAAATGACAAACAAAACCTTAAAATGGCCTATGTAACCTGTTGGCAAATTCAGCCTTATTGGATCATTACATCTGTGCCCCATCAGTTTTCCAAGAAACATCAGCTTTCATTATGACATAAAATATGTGTAGGAGAATGAGAGAGACAGCAGGTATGTTTGCCACTGAAGCATTTAACAAGTGTTATTTATTAAATGCTGTACAAATACAAACAGTGTTTCATATTTTATAAATTAATATGCAAATAAGCATTTACCTTCAAAATTGCGAGCCTCCAGGTTCACATTCAGTCCCATGGAAAGAATTGTCTGTGAAATACAATCAGCATCAATAATATTTTTCTACATGCTACTTTTAAATATTGAGTTACTGGCCTGTAAATTAAGACTAGTCAATCTTTGTCAAGACAAATTTTGAGATGTTTGTTGCATTTGTAAACTGCCAGTTATTAGTTATCCCTTAGTTCAACCAAATAGCCATCCATCCATCCATCCATCCATCCATCCATCCATCCATCCATCCATCCATCCATCCATCCATCCATCCATTTTCTGAAGCCGTTTGTCCTGTACAGGGTCGCAGGGGGTCTGGAGCCTATCCCAGAGATTACGGGTGCAAGGCAGGTAATAACCCAGGATGGGGCGACAACCCATCACAGGGTACACTAACGCTATTCACCTGTAGGCAATTTGGCCACTCCACTTAATTTCAACAAGTTTTTGGGCTGTGGGGGAAAACTGGAGCACCCAGAATAAACATCACAATGACACAGGAAAAACACGCAAATTCCTCGCACGTAGAGCCATGGAGAAGGCTCGAACCCTGTTGCCAGAGGTGTGAGGCAACAGTGCTAAACATGGCGCTGAACCAAATAGTTAAAGTGCATAAAAATACATTTATTACCTACATAATCTCTGTTACAATATTTCATATTTATCAAAAATCAGTTTTATTTGGCCAGTGTTTGCACACACAGGAATTTGTCTTCAGTTATACACAGTGGATGTGTTATTTGAATAATGCATGAAGAATAACAAAAACAGGTTGCATTTTTCTTGATATTGTTTAATTAACGGAATGTATCTGCTGTGATGTTCAAATAATTAAACAATATCAAGCAAAATGTATGACCTGTTTTGTTATTTTTCATAGATTCTTCTTTGCAGTCAGCACTCATATACTGCTATATCACTAGGACTGAAGCCTGTTTTCCTGCACTTTAATGATAAATGTATAAAAATGCAGGAAGGACTGCTAGTATAGATATGGTATGTACAAAACAGTACAAGATGGAAAAAAATGAATGACTAATAAAATTCCTATCATTTTATTGCTTATAATGCTAAATATGTATAAGTTGAAAGCATGAGACTCTGGAGTAATATGGGTGACAAAAACAGAAAAGAGAAATATTCTTCATGAACTAAATTAAAAGTCTTCGATGTTTGTATACTTGTCACTTGCCTCACCTGCATTACTCTGGGGAATCCATAGGTAGCTGCTAGATGGAGTGCAGTCTGACCCTTATCATCACAGGCATTGACGTCCGCCCCCAGTAAAAGAAGGTCCTGGACAATTAGTGGCTGATTTGCTGTTGCCGCTACCAGCAGAGCAGTCTGGGGGAAGAAAAAGAAAAAAAGAAAAAAAAATGCAAATGCAATCATGAATTTACTTTACTTATACAATCTATGAGGAAATGGTGTAAAAAAAAAAAAATCTAGCCATGTACTTACTTAGCAGAAAAAAAAATAAAAACTAATCTTCAAAGTCGAGAGATTACATTTTGAAAATCAAATCTGAAAAATTCCCTACTTAGAAACTGTAAACATTATTTTGGTTTTAGTGGAAGGAAAACATACAGCACAAAACACCATGGTTTGGTTCAAGACTGTGCAATGTCGTTGCAAGGGAGCTGCTGACGATCGACCTGAATAAATGGACATAATGGTATTTCCTATAGGGTGTTTTATCATAGGCCCATTATTTTAAGATAAAGATAATCTTTATTGTCATTGTCACTTGAACAACGAAATTTAAATTAGGGTTTATTATTTATTTATGATATGGTCATTTCCTATTATCGTGTGACAATTTTTTTTTGGTTGTACTATTCTTTGTTGTTTTTAAGCTTACCTGCTAAATGTTTTTGTGCTGGAGATTGAATAAGTTAGTTTTACTTATCATTGGAACTGTGTTCCATAACTGGGAATCTAGAACCTGCATAATAAGAGGTGCTTAGCACTTATGGACTGGTCCCCTGGTACAGAGCAAAAGATAAAACTATTAAAATAATGGAGATGACTGCATTGGACAACTAGCCATTCTCTATAGTGAGGGGCAAGAAATTTCAGTGGCACATTCAACATTATCTCAAGAAATAAGGGAGGCATCTTCCTCTGGGGTCCCCAATCATAAACTTTACCGATACAAAAATACAGATAACTCACATCCAGTATTGGTTCAAAATGGGACGCAACATATTTTACAATAGGAGATAAGTAAACAACTGCAGTCCGTTTCATAAAATATGTGATGGATGGCAGCTGTACATTAAAGAGTTTTCAAAGTACTGGCCTCGCAAGGTACATTGATACAACTGGTGAAATATAAATATATAAATAATCTGTCTAGCAGTCGATCTTTCATTTTCCACATACAACATCATTCCATTAATTTGTGCTAGTAAGTTTTATAACTAGCTGGATTGAAGGGAGAGGACAGTAGCTGACTTTGGACACTCATGTCCGCGATAACACAAAGAAAATCTACCGTTCTATCAATCGGTGCAACTGAACTTGTGCTTATCACTCGCTCACTGTTGAGTCTGGATCTGACCAAGAACTCTATCAGCACTCAACTGCTCATCCTGCTAGTCCCAGATGTAGAAAGATGAATTTCACCCTGTTTCTTATATCACTGAATTTTTTGTGGCGTAACTGTAAAGCAAAAATAAAAGCAATGTTACCTTTTGAATTATGAAGATGGAATTAAAACGGTTCGAATGTTTCCAACTGAATTTGGTGTCTTGAAATTTATTTTGAGGCGAAAGGGAATGAACTGAATTCAGGTGATTGAATTATAAAAATGAACTTAATAAACTGTATATTTTGTAACTGAATTGTTGAAACCAAATATTTTTGCACTGATTATTTTACCAACGAAATTACAACTGAAATATTTTCAATTTAAATATTTGATGATTAGATGTACATTAACATTAAATTACAGCCTCCAAACATTCAAGCATTATCAAATGCAATGCATTGTCAGTCAAGCATTATTAAAAACAATGCATTTTTACTGGATGTGTTTAATTCAAGGTAATTTGCGTGAACGACTTTTGTCATTAATTTACTTACATACTTTTGCTACTTTGCAGTAACATATAATTTCCATTAATTTTCAGTCTTATTTCTTGGATTTCTGTATGGATGCTCACATATGGCACATACCTTTCCTTTATGTTCTTTGGAATCTAGCTTGCCAAGGTCCCGCAAGTTTTCCGCAGCTGCAAAAGCATACTCCCTCAGCCCCTTTGCCGTGTAGATATGCAGGATCCTGAAAGGAGCCAAATAACTGGTTATCTGAAGTTGTACCATCCCAACATGGCAAAGGTCCCCATGAGTTAAATTTGGGTAATTAATTTTTCCTTCTATTAACACCTTTATTCCTCATATACCTTTGTTGAGGAGTAAAATTGTGTGACACAAAGATTCATTAACATTTATATCTCTAAAATGGGAAAGTCTCTTATGCTTCATACATAGATAAATTTACCTTTTGGACTCAGATTTGAGTATATGCATCCTTGACCTGCAATTAACTTTAAATTGGCTTAGAGAAGCATCTAGAACTTTACTTTAAGTCTACCTCAGACTATGCTCTATTTTGGAATGTGAATTTATCCTGCTTAAGTATCTCTGCCACTTACGTGTCTCCATCTTCATCCTGCCACATCTTCTTACTATAGTCCATTGCCTGAAGGGACATTCGTGCCTCATCCAGTTTCCCAGCATCCATCTCTTCCCCGAATCCCTGAGGGCTTGGGGAGCCATGACTATGGAGGCTACTTACAGGTGTCCAAGAGTAACTCAGAGACTGCTGCACCCCCGAGTGAACTGAACCAGAGAGGGTCACTGTCATGGGGCATTCTAACTAAGGAGAGAACCAAAAAACAATATAGGAAGTTATATATATATATATATATATATATATATATATATATATATATATATATAAACACACACACACACACACACACACACA
>JAODLC010000140.1:21941587-21959996 GCA_026781145.1 Hippopotamyrus pictus
GTATTAGCTCAAAAGGGTGCTTCTACTAAATACTGAGCAAAGGGTCTGAATACTTAGGACCATGTGATATTTCAGTTATTCTTTTTTAATAAATCTGCACCAATTTCAAAAATTCTTTTTTTTTTTTTTTTTTTGTCTGTCAATATGGGGTGCTGTGTGTACATTAATGAGGGGGAAAAAATAATTTTAAATGATTTTAGCAAATGGCTGCAATATACTGTAACAAAGAGTGAAAAATTGAAGGGGGTCTGAATACTTTCCGTACCCACTGTAAAGAACACAAAACAATAAAATATCAAAAGTGTGTGCATGCTGAGGTCTGAGGTCTCTCAGTCCCTTTGCGGTAGTCTAACATGCCTTGATGTTTTAAAATACTTTACCTATCTAAAAAAAAAACATTTATCCCAAAGTACTATTATCACGTTCGGCGGGTGAGCGAGCCGATAAGACGGGGAAACGGGGTTTATTGAGGCAGGCATATACAGTACGGGACGGGTAAACATGGGGTAACACTACAATGACAAGTCTGGGGCAGACTGACTCTGACAAGGACTAAATACAAAAGACAGAGCAAACTAACAAGGCACAGGCGAGAACAATCAGGTAAAAACACGGGGTAACAAGGTGGGCGTGGCACACATGGGGATCGTACGGAGCTGGGCGTGACAACTATAAATGCTTTTATTCAGCACAAACTCAGCACCAATAATCTGAGACCATTTAAAATGTTATTCTATTTTTTGTTAAAATCAACTTTAAACATGCACTATTCAAAAACATGAAACAGATTAAATGCAGATGAATAAAATAGGTAATGACATTGTGTTAATGGAATAATGCAGAACAAAAAATGGATATTAGAATGATTAATTGTCAATCCTGATCATTTACCTGTGTGTGCCTCGATCTGTGCCAGTTACTTGTGTGTTTCTGTGTTCTCTGTAAGTAGTTATCATGTGGAAACCTTACAGTCATTCTCTCTGCAGATGCCACAGTGACTGGAGTAGTGGCAGGAAATCTTGAAGGCCAATTGCATGTTTGGGTAGATTTTTACAGTTTTTTCAGTAACACTTTACTATAGTTTTACTATTCTATAGTTATTCATGATTTGTACTTGAGTAGTAATTGAGATTTGAACCATATGTAAAGTGTTACCCAGTCGGTGTTTCTCTCAGGAGCAGTTTCTGACATTCCGCACTGCGGATATCAGTCGATAGCCCAGCACTGCATGCTAGGTGCCAAAGGTGACAGCCGGTGTCAGCTGCCATGACAATTTACAGTATGGTTTGTTAGTAACTTTTGGTAACCCAGTTAATACTCAAGTAAAAATCAGTAACAAATATTGTTTATGGTTCATTAATACATTAAATAAGATTTAATTCACGATTAAGAGTATAATAATAATTGACACTTTATTGATCCCCGTGGGGAAATTGCTTTTATGCCTCCCACAACTTGCTCTTTGTGGAGTAAGTTGTCCCTGAAGGGCAGCCACCCATTGGGGCACCCAGGGAGCTGGGGGTTAAGGACCTTGCTCAAGGACCCACAGATGTGCTGAGGCTGGGTTTGAACCAGCAACCTTGTAATTACAAGAACACAGGCTTAGCCCATTGAGCCACACGCTGCCCCATATTGTTTATATATTATTTATGTTCCCTGAAGTAGAGTATTACAGTTTATCGTCTTACAAAAAAGATTCCGGGTGATCATTTAATAAAATTTTCAATTAAATTTTATTTGCATAGTGCATTTTCACAACATTCCCATTGTCTCAAAAACGCTTCACATTATCCCTGCCCAAAGCTCTCAGTGAGCAGGCCAGAGGTGACAATGGCAAGGAAAAACTCCCTAGAAGGAAGAAACCTTGGGAGAAACCAGACTCAAAGGGGGAGTCCATCCTCCAGGGGCCAGCAGTCAAATGAGCAAGATGGCAAAGTCCCAATTCACACTGTCCAAATTTTAAAATTTGAGTCAAAGCGGAGGGCAGGCATTTGATGGCAGGCAAGTTCTGCTTCTGATAGCAGGACAAACATTGGTACAGCAGCAGAACATACAGGAAAGACATCACAGGCAGAAGAGCAAGCAGGTCAGAAAGATGTCACAAGTAGTGGAGGTGTTGCAGGCAGCAGAGTAGGCAGAATATCTTGATATTTTGGGGTCTCGAGGCAGCACACAACAGGAGGGGTAGAACAACAGGCAGGACTAATCAGTACAAGGTGTGGCCCTAAACCAGGCACGCCCCCAGACGAAATAGACGGAGTGGACAGAGGGTAACATCCAGGTCTTGATGTTCATTTACTGCCTGAACAAAACCTAACTAAATGCTGATATCTTGTATATATCAATGCAGAGAGTAAAAGCTTCATACTTTATTTAATTTTGTTTAGTGTTGTGGTGAATTATATTATTCTGGATACATTAGAAATAGTCTTTTGTTATTTAGGCAGTGACTGTATAGTCACAACAAATTTTCACATCTCATTTTTGTATTCAGTTTTTCATGTCAGAAGCTAATTATTATTACTGTACTTCATTGCATGTTAATCACATTATTAGTTGTTGCAGTGAGGAATATAATTTGAAGACCTAAAAGGAATTGCATGATAATACTAGTTTCAGCTTTCAGCAGAAGTTCATCTTAGATTCCCCCACACTTTCCAATGATGCATGCAGATTACACTCCCAACATTTACAATATCTGTACTTCGGTTTGCTTTTTCTGCCTCTTTCTCTGAAAGCAGCAATTTCCTGAAAGAAAAATTAAATAATTCTGATAATTCTTTCCTTTAATCTGCTGGCTTTGCCCTCTTTTCCTATTTTCAGTTTTAGCTTGCTAAAGAGTATGTATCACGGACACTGACAGTATATCATTATATATGAGATAGATCTACATTTATTTACTCAAATTTTAACATAGGTTACTGACATTACAGCATGCTTCCCTGTATTGTATGAATCCAGGCATGACTCCGGCTCAGAAACCGTACCACAGTGTCACTTTGTAGTACCCTTGAAATGGCCCCAGCCAACCGGCCCGCGCAGCCCAGATGATTACAGTATTAGAGTGTTTGGAGTGCCTCCCCCTGGAGTGCCTCACATACCATACCCTGTGCTCAAACAGACTGCATTAAAACTTGAAATTCTCTGTTGTATACAAGGTCATACATTATTGCTATTCTTTGGCCTTGTTGCTTTGTTGTTCTGTTGCCTGTTTGGCAGATCTAGGCCTTACAGGTTAAAGGGTAGGCTGGCTTTATTCCTGTTGACCTTTTAGCCAATTCAGAAAAAGTGAGGATTAATTACTCGGTTCAACATAAAGCTGAAAGGTTAGTTAGAGCTATAATTATTTTTAATTTGTGATAAAATATATGAGAAACTAAAATAAACAATCTTTCCAAGATTCAATGATACAGTATGCTCATTGTATTATAAAAAACAAAATTGTTTGTTTTTAAAAGAAGTGGCTTTGTTCCACCAAAATTTATTTAGATTTCTTCATATTTTAGTATGAACCAGACATATATTCCCTTCACGTCTATATTTACATTTGATTTCATTTAGCGTATGCTTTCCATATGTACCACGAAAATTCCTTAAAACAAGACTAAAGTACTATACCAATTCCTCAGTTAATAGGGTTGATATGATATAAAGTGTGTCAATTATTTCAGGCTACTGCTAAGGTTAATTCTTTTAGAGCTTAGTGGGAATGGAAAGTAGCATTACTTACAACCCAAAAAAGCTGTGAACTTCCAAGCCTTTGTTATTTAAGATGTGCATTTTAATATAGTGTACATAGCTATGCCAACACGTTAGTCTAGTCAGTTCAGCTGCTAGATTCTGAGCGAATATTTGCATGTAGCAAAACTACCGGTCTTTGGACTTGGGAGGAAAGCATAGACCCATGCGGACATATGGAAACATACACAGCATCAGGACATGAATCTAATCCAAAGTGTTACTGAGTTAATTCATTACTCCATTGAGACACATGAAATATTATTGCAATTATTCCGATTTATTCATTAATGATAAGCACTAACTAAAGTGTTACTAAATTGCAATGATGGTAGAACCTCTCTTTAATTTTCTATCTGGTTTATATTTATGTATAATGACCTATTAAGTAAACATTTAAATATATATTTTTTAAGAAATACAGATCAAGATTCTCAGTTATATTCCTAATTTAGTCTTATTTGTTTCTACAAAACTAAGACAACTACGTTACATTTTTCCTCAGTTCAGAACAATTTCACTCAATATCAACTCATCAGGTGCCAGTGTAACAGTGGCATCCAAAACTGGTTCACACACGTTTATCATTCGTTGGGTTTTATGTAAATGTTTGATAGAGTCTTTATGAGGGCTTTCAGTAGCCTATTTCATTTTTCACATAAACCAGTGTTTGACCTATAAATACAACTATGGGGGCTTTTGTTTGGGGCATAACAATTGAGTTCTATACACAACATGTTGTGCTCATACAGGTATTCTTGTATTTGTGTTGTAAACAAGGGGAGGAGCCATTTTCAAGGTAAAAGTAAAATAACATATGAAAGCCAAGTGACATCCTAAAGCTGCTACAAGACATCCCTGAATTCCTGCCAAGAGAGCAGTCCCTCTGTACAGGTCAGTAAAATTACGATGTAATTTTAGTGTTTGGGGTGTTCTATAGAGCAAAATCATTTACCTGATTTCACAGATTTAAAAATAAATGTTTTTAATAATTGCTATTCCTACAAAGTAATTTACATCTGTTGCCAGTTTGCTTAGTATTCATGTCTATAATTTCAAATTCGTATTATTTTGGTCTGGATACATTAAGAAAATCTGATAAATGTGCATCTCCATCATAGTGCATGCAGCAATGAAATGTAATGACCCTCACAATTATTTATTTGGGGGCACAATAGAGATTTTGGACTAGATTTGTAGAAAAAATGTGGGGGTGGTGTGTGGCTCTCTGAGTTATTATTCTGTGCCTGTGATCGTAAAGGTCACTAGTTTAAATCCCATGGTTGACAGAGTGACTCCACTGTTGGTCCCTAGAGCAACGTCATTAATCCCAATTGCTTCAGGGACTGGCTGACCCTGCTTTCTAAGTTGTAAAATAAATGATTAAAAATAAATTATTAAAATTATAAATGTGTTGTAAAATATATTGCAAACAATGTATTACAAAATAAACCAGTTATGAGACAAGGCAAGATACTGATTTTTTTTTTCACAGTTTATATTAAATCAATAGCTTATACATTAATTTAGCTGTTGATTTTTTATTTGCATGTTGAGCAATCCATTTTCAATTATAGGCTGGTTTGGAGTGGTTTCACTTAATGTATTGATCTGTTGTTCAGCTAATTAAAAATAAAGTCATCCTCCGAAGGGGGGTGGGGGTGGTTGGGCATTTAAAAATAAATACATATAATAATAAAAATAATAATAATACCTTATCCCATTACAGGTACTATGGCACAGACATTGAGTTCCTTAGGGTGTAAGACAAGTACATGCAGTACAGAATTTAGCCCATCTAATGCTATTCACATAAAAGGTATTCACTATCATACAAAAAGGAAAATCTTGAATGTAACCAGAATGCCATTTTACCTGCTGAGTTACTATGGCATTCATCTAGATATATTAAAACAGATGAAATATTTATTCTTTTATTTGGGAAGAGGAACTCATTTAAAATGTTTTCACTTATGAATCCTACATATTATATAACATCCAGTGGAACAAATGGAGAATTAGCTTGATTGCTGCTGTCTGTTTTGCACAAAAATGGCAACATGAAGCCTCTCCTAAGTAAGAACATAATGAAAGCCAGCTGGACAACAGCAATAAGACGTCTGCATGTACGTCCCTTCTTCCCATTGGGAAGGCTGGAAAACAACCTTGGGCAGCTGACGTTTACCTTAGCCAAACCAGTGGGAGTCGCACTTCAGAAAACAAACTGGATTTGGCCCAACAGGGTGAGGACAGTCTTATGTTTCCAAAACATTTCCATTCCACCTCAGTGTAAGATCAAGGACAGGTCAAGGGTACACTGGAGTCCTTTGTGCACTGCCGTTTACTGTCAAAACAGCAGCTGTGTTCCTTCTGCCATCGGGTAACATCTCACCAACAGCAGGAATGTCAGCTCTTGGTACATGACTGGACCTGGCTTGCATAAAGATCTCTCCACTGAAAATTTGATTTTTTTAATGTATTGTCTGATATTTCAGATAATCCAGTCATTTATTGTCTGTCATCGTATTTCAGAATAATTTATTTTATGATATACATTTCTCCTCCCTCATTCAGGTTGGGTAGAAGATGGGTCGGTTTTCAGCTCTGGTTTTGCTTGCAGGTAAAAAGAGACACCACAGCTGGAATCACTTTTTTTTTTTGCTCAGTCTCTATTACGACTGTGTCAAATGAATGAGAATTTCCACTTTCTCAGTTATTTCCAAAGGCAAGTTATATGATACAGTGATCATGCATACTGGAGCATGCTGAGTCAGTTTTACTTCCCCAAGGACACACATCACACATGGCCTAAAATAAATATAAATTAAATAAATACAAAGTGAATAAAAACACACAAACATGTACATGATTATTTTATATGTGAGCATGAGTGAGTGTTCATACTTCACTGTTTTATTTCACAGTTGATTTGTGGATTCAATTCTAAACACATTCTACCTATACTAAAAGCCTTCACAGTATTTTTTTTTTACAGTTCTTTCTGTATTCTTCAATCAAGTTGAAGCAAGTAAGCAAACACCTGCCAATTTCGTGTTCAGGGAACATCTGAAACATCAGACAAGTATCAGCTCTGTACCGTTTTCTCCATAAGCATAAAATGAATGTGGTTGTTTTTTTTTCAGATAACAACACTGCATATAGTGTTCTTTGTCACAGTATGTCAGAGCAAGGAGTACAAAAGGTTATTGTTTGTTTGGAGCTAATATACTCTTCTCTTTTTATGTCTCCCCCTTCCTTATCGGAAGACCCATTTGTTTACAGTAAGTGACTATTTCTTCTTTGTTCTTTCTATGTTATAAATCAATGCATAGCATATTCTGTTTTGTCAAGAACAGTGAAGGTTTTCCTATCATGCCTCCAAAGTAACATAACTATATATCATTTTGCAATTCAATCCAACTGTCAGTATCAGCCTAATCATACATGTATATACATATATATGTATGTATGTCTGTGTCTATACACACACACACACACACACACACACACACACACACAAATAAACCCTGCTCTCTCATCCTCACTTGTATTGCTTTGGAGAAAGGTGTCTGCTAGATAACTCAGAATCTGTATTCTTTTGTGATCATGTGTAGCTGATCTTTAACACCTAGTCTAATATATTTTCTTCAGACTATGAAAGACTGCGAATTGGAGGCTTGGTCTTCACATGCCTGCTTGTAGCTGGTGGGATTAGTGTTCTCTTATGTATGTAGAATCATTTGTGTATGTACTTTTTATTAGCTTGTTATAAAATACAGTGCTACATTTTCAACAGAAATTTCAAAAATCTTGCTACCTAATCACTGACTTATTATTAGTTTTCTTGCACAAATTCCATAATAATTTCTCTTTCTACAGGGAACAAATGTAAGGGAACAAAGTAAGTGTTCCTTAGTTTGACAGTTTTGCTATTCTCCTGTATTTCTTTGACTGTCCACTTGTAAAGTTGTTATAATACCTACAACCTTAATAAATAAATAAATCTCCTCCACTATTCAGAAAAACTGATGAAGAGGCCGGTCAGATCTAACCATCTCAAGAGGAACCTGCCATTGGCTGAATACATGGCAATTAAAAAAAAAACTCAAGACAACTATTTAGAGGAAGCCTTGGTTCCTGGCGTTTGAAGGGTGTGACGAGGAGGAGGGGAAACTAAAACAGGATGTAACTCCACTTAGTTAACTTTATAGGAAGTTTTCAGTGATTAGTATGACTCATGAATCTGGAAAATTGTGAAACTAATAAAGGATTAGATATGTTTAGCTATGTGAACGATTGTTGCTTATGAATTCACAGAAGCTAGAACAGAAAAGCACAGAAATGAACATTAAAAACAGACAATACTATTACCACTCACTGTATAATTAATTATTTTGGTCACTTCCTTGCATTTAATTTTTGGAACATCGATGAATTAAATTGGAAGGACGTGCCTTAAAAAGCAAAGATAACTGAATGTAGGTACCACTATATTAATAAAGAAAACTCTTTCTTATTTAACAACGATCTTATTTTTTTATCGTGGAAATTTCCATTGTTCATAAATCTCGTTTAATTCCAAATGAGACAAAATTATGTCAGATACAATTTGATACCTGCCAGAAAATTACATGATTCCACAAAACTGCTGCGAGCATTAATAATGGTAAATGCAATTTTAATTATGAAGAACAGTAGCAAAAATGACGATCTACTTCCATGTTTATAATTTCTATTGTATTACGAACATGCATTTAAAAAGTTCTTGGAGATTTATGTTCTGTTTTGTTAGTGAATGTGCTAATTCATTTTAATAATTTTCTTTATCCCCACCATTCATGGCCAATTTTAAACCTAAATCGCGGAGTTCTTCCAGTCTCTGTTGCAATACAACTAGAACACAGCTCTGTCGTTCTGCTGTTAGAGCAGAACGTCTTTTTCCGGTTTAAAGCAAGCCGAATAGCACAATCATCGTTTAGGGACCTTTATGTTGCCGGGATCCGCGGAAGCTGGCAAACAAAGAATTATACCCACCTCCACTTCAGCATTGTGCTTCCTACAAAACTCAGCCCACTTGCAAACTGAACTAACCTGTTGCTCGTCAATAAGAAGGGTGTCGGCTTCTGACTCCGGCAAAAGATCCAGACGTTTTTATGTTAGAAGGTTGAGTCTTATTTTCATTTTCTGATACTTTCTTTACTCCCTACCCATCAGAGGTAAGTGCTTCCTTTCTTTCTATGGAATAATTTTTATATTCATACCGATATTAGGTATTATTAACTGAAATGAGACCATTTATGTTATGCTTAATGCGCATGTCTTTGTTCCATGTTAATAGTGTTTACGAGGAAAATCATTAACATATTTTTGGGGACTAAAATGCGTAAACAAACTGGTGAACACTGTACTGAATCGCTACGCGATTTTTAACTGTTCACCTCGAATCCGGTAAGTTTCCTGAGCATAAGTTTCCAGTTCGGCTAACATTTTTACGATTGTTTTTTAAAAGCTTGTACTGTTAAAGTAACCTCCAGCGCGCGCACACGCACACGCACACACACACACACACACACACACATACATACATACATACATACATATATAGTCGTGTACGTGTCCACTCCGAACATACGTTTGATTTCGGAATACGTATGACAAACTTTCAAAAGATGGCGTCAAACGTATGTTGACATGCTTTTAGAAGTTTTATCACGCCACGCTGCAGAGTGGTTTCGTGCGCGTTTCATTTTGATATTCGAAACAGTTCATTTCTAACTGCGCTTTACGTTTAAACAGCCCTTTTGTGGCTATAGCTATAATCCATCCTAGTACCCAAACAAAAGGCACAAAATGTATGATGTCCATTTGATACGTCCTGTTGTTTTTTACGTTGAACTTGTATCGGTAGGCTGCTAGCTAAAACACCTTAATATAGCCTGTTTATGCACAAGGCGTGACATTTCACTTAATAAAGGCCACATTGTTCTCGAATGATGATGCTGGTTTATCTTCCATCCTGAAACTTGTAACCTCTTCAAATCCAGCTTAAAGTCAGGAGGGAGTAAGTTTTGTTTCTTTGTTGTTAATTTAATATTCATTAACTTTTAAGTATGCTTGTGAAGAGGTTATATGTTTTTCTTTGTCGGTGGCATTATGTAGAACGCCAAATGAACTTTTTTTTTTTTTAACAATATTTACCAGTAGTCTATGGGGTATATGTTGTAGTCATTTGGCACTAATACACAATGTTTGTTATATTCATTATTAGTGAATTCATTCTTACTGAAG
Organism: Hippopotamyrus pictus; assembly: GCA_026781145.1. Lineage (NCBI taxonomy): Eukaryota > Metazoa > Chordata > Actinopteri > Osteoglossiformes > Mormyridae > Hippopotamyrus > Hippopotamyrus pictus. Next base: position 21,951,614 of record JAODLC010000140.1, read on the forward strand.
ATTTTGAAATAATAAAAGATGTATATATTGTGGGTGAGCAGCCTATTTATTAGCTAGTGATATATTTACTGGGGAAAAAGACTGGGAAAACTGTAAGCCTGACCTGTTGCAGTGGTTTGCCAGAGCATAAAAGCCCCTAAGAAAAAGACGTCATCTCCAGAGGCTGCGGGAGGAAGCGTGAGTCACTGCTGTGTTATTCCAAATGTGCTCCCTAGTTGAGCCATGAAAAAGGCTAGTTATAGCATAGCTCATAGCAGTTTCCAGCCTTATAACATTTTGGGGTGCTTTTTTGGGATGAGCATTCACCACCCTGGATTTAATGACAAGGAAAGGATTGCAAAACCTGAAGGGGGTGAGGATGCTAGACAACAAAAACAATATACACAGATAATATATGTCAATTCCAGTCTCATTCCTCCTTCATAAATCTGACCAAACCAGGACTAAAAGCTATTTGGCAATAATGTTTCGTTATTTACACACTAGTCATTACATGCTGCTAAAAAAATAAAGTTTAAATGGCTCCATAAGTCATCACGTCATCATTAGAGTAGTTCCATTTTATTGTGATGTTTATTTTTATTGTAGTGTTTATTCTTAATAGCACCTGTTCACATTTCTTATAATTTACAAAAACAAGACACTTTACGCAGAAATCACATTCTTAGTAACTGGTGATTAGTTGATGAATTAATTTTAATCCTGAAGATTTGCTTGAATATTAGATTACTGATATGAAACAAAATAGTTTTGTTTGTGGTGTTGGCATAGGAAACAGGTTCAAAGAAGGTGGGCTGGCCTGCCTGAATGAAGGTAGGTGTGGTATGTGAGAAACCTGTCCCTTAGACAGGGCCTCAAGTTGCCGTCTGTGAAATGGCGGGAAGCTTCAGAAACAAACTGTTAATATGCCCGACACACACATTCACAGAATGATGGTTTAAAATCAGTTTAAACAATAACACCAGGATTTGCATACTTAAATTTACAAGTATAACCTGGGAAAATGGTAGGCAAATGTACAATGGGTAATTCAGCACAAACTGCACAGTTGAGCATGTTAAGTATGGACATGTAATAATTTGATGTATTTGAACTCATAAGGTAGTCTGAAATTTTGCTCTAACATAATTACATGTATTTTCGTTAATTGTATCATACTGGTCTTTTTTCTTACGGGATTAACCGTTAAAATGTTTTGTTTTTTTTTTGTTAAACTCTGGTTAATTTTAGAAATGGGACACGAATACGAAAACCAGTCAAAATGTAGCCCTGTAAGCATTTTTAAGGATTAAAACAACATGATTATCAAGGCATTCTCCTTTCAACTGTTTTGACAGTTTTCATACTTTTTATGATTTGTTGAAGTTAGTCTACTGAAGAAAGACAGGACATCAAAGAAACTGGCCAACAGATGCATGGTTATAGAAGAGCTGCTGGTCAGGGCGCTGGAGGGTGACTGAGAGCTGCCCCATTTATCTGTAAATACTATATCAAGGCATTGTACAGTAAAGTGCTCTGACTTTTATTATACATCAGTGGCTGCGGCTACAGAATTGGCAGGCTGCAGTTCTTAATTTAGCTACAGTCTGAATTCCATTGTCAAGTCACATCTTTTGCTGGGCTTAGCCTTTCCAATTATGGTTAGTGACAATGTAGGGCAAAGAGTATGGATCTCAGCAAGGGAAAACAGTTGTCATAGATGTTTACACACAACCTGATATGGTTTTATGTGTCTAAAAAGCTTGTATATTATGGCTTGTGAATATAAATCCTATTAATCACACTCAGTGGCCACTTTATTAAATATCTTTTTAACACAAAGCAGTGTTCTCCAAACAGCAAATCATGTGGCTGCAACTGAATCTGTACTGTATGCGGTCAGTATCAGGGGGTTCAGTTACAGTGCAGATTAGCTTTAGAATGGCTAAGACATATGATCTAGCAATTCTAAACCTAGTGTAGTGGTTCATTCCAGACATGCTGGCAACAGCATCGCAGAGAAAGCCACTGTTCTGAGATTTTTATGTTCTAAAGAGGTTACAGAGAATGATGTGGTAAACAAAAAACATCTAGCCAGAGGCAGTTGTGTTGCCAAAAACATCCATTTTAATGTGAGGTCAGAGGAGAAAGTCAGCATAAACAGCTCAGGGGTATGTTTCACAGTAGTTCCCCTTAGCAACTAACATAATTGGAACCATTCAGTTGCATGGTTTCTACTAGATAAGTTGCCAGTTTGATAACATTGTTAGCAATTATGGTTTTGGGAGTCGTACCCCTGTACAACAGTGGTGAGAGAAGAAAGGTATTTCCAAACATTTGTCATTCTGCATACAATAGGGGATCCTACCTGGCATGTAGAGGTGTACCTAATAAAGTGGCCACTGAGAGAGTATGTTGCATAACAGGAGGTATTGTTGATTTTCCTGTGGAGTTAGAAGGATACAGTTTTATTCATTTTGGGTATTCTAGAACTTTCTAATTGTAGATCCATTTACATCTCAACAAGCTCTCATTTTTAGTGGCCAAAACCATCTCCTGACTTACTAATATTGTGCTGGTTCATACTGTAATATAAGCTGATTGCAAGGGTTCAAACAGGGCTGTTTAGTCATCATTGTGCTGCATTTGGTTTGCAGGAAGCAGGGCTGAGGCATGTTATAATGAGGTGGATAGACACAGGTATCTAATACTGCAGAGAGTTGAAGACAAAAAGTAATTCTAGCCCATTTTAGGGGAACTGCAGAAGGTTGTTGGCCTCAGACTAGAACAGAATAGGGGGGAATTGGTCCACACAGGCAGTCTTACTCAATCTCCCTGGAGCTCGTGCTGGCAAACATTTGCTCTGTAACATGATGCCCTTTTCAAAAGGCAAACACTTTCCTGCTCTGTAAAATGTCGGCTGGCTTGGAGCCTTTCCCACTTGCCTCATTTGTTTCCACTTTCTGTAGTTTCTCAGCAGAACAGAGGGTCAGAATGTGGAAGATTTTTCTGTATACGGCAGATTTGTTTTCATAAAACAAAATTTTATACTGCAGGAAGGCTTCAAGGCTGATTTATACTACCCCTGGCATAGATTCTATGCAGAAGTACAAATCAACCTTCAGTCTTCTCTTCAAATAGTCTGCCATTTCCCTATGAGAAAGCAATAGGAATGAGTATATATTTGGTGCTGTTGGAAATGACAGCATTGTATTTGCAGAAATCCCTGTCGTTTGACCTGGCTATCTAAACCATACTCATCTCTCACCAATGTACAATTTCTAGATGTACCTCAATGGATTACCTAGAAATGTAAACGTTAATAAATGAGTTTTACCGTACACGAAAGGTATACGCTTGAGGTATTCAAACAATGGGATGCTCTCCCATTGGGGCATGAAAGACTTGTGGGGGGGTCCAGGTAAGGGGAAAAAACAACAGACCTGTTATGGGGGGGCGGTTAAACTCAGTGAAGATCTATTTGAAATTGCAACTTTCAAAAAAAAAAAATATCTGTCCATATTTTATATCTGTACACATTTGCCACAAACATTAAAATATGTTAGACACGCACCATGTATTGGGGGGAAAAAAGGCTTATAGGAAGCGGTACAATCTTTACTTGTGCTTTGTGGGATTTTAACCACCAAGCTCTACGTTGCTAGCGTTTCTCTTAGCACTACTAGCAGCTAGATATTTCTCCATAGTTCCTCTGTGTAAGCAGTAACTGATCAGGTTTCTGATCATGAACTTTTATTTTACTAGTACAGTTCAGTGTATTCAGTATGTAGCGCCCATCTATTTAACACATTTTAATTATTCTTATTTGTTAGCATCATGTAATGGTACAAGCATATAATGTGTTCACATTATTCAAAATATTTCTGACCCCTTCCATAATTCTGTTGGTTATACCCTTACGTGTCAAAAAAAAAAAAATTACCTAGAACTCGATCTGAATCTCGGAAGTCAAACCATGAACGCCGACCTAAGATAACTTATACATGTCTCTCGTCTCTCAGAGGAAACAAAGGGTAACGCTTCAGTCTCAGCCTCGCTTTCGCTGTGATAGCATCATGCATGTTTACACTAGCTGAATACATATATTTAGACAGTAAAAATACATTTAGACAATGATGGACAGAATAATTATTATTATATCATAAAATACATCTAAAAATAAAGATTTATTTTAATATTAATAATAAACCATTAATACATTTAATTATAATAATATTGTCCTGCCGAGCAGGGACAGAATGGAAACAAAGGCACAGACGTCAGGGTATCGGGGAATACGGGGTTTAATTTCAGGTAAGGCAGGCAAAACGCAGACAGGCGATACAATGACTGGGCTGGTGAAACAAAATACAGAGGACTAATGACAACAACCAGAAACAGCTGATCACACGGGGATTCCACACTCGGTTAACGAGGGGGCATGGCACACGGAAGGAGCGGATGTGCTTAGATGTGTTTCGTGCAGTATATGCTCTTCTTATTTTATCCGGTTCATTTTGTGTTTAAATGCTAAAAAAAAAAAAAAAAACATATTTAGATGTAATTTTTTGGGGCCAGGAACCAATTTGTTTTCCATTATCTCTTATGGGGAAAATTCGATCACAACTCTTTAGGATTCGATCCGGAGTTCTGAACAGATTAAATTCGAGTTCTGAGGTACCACTGTAATTGGAATGTGCAATAAATGAATTGGTATCCTTTCAGACCTACATATCATGACAAGGACTCACAGAATTCAGGTGGAAACACATTAGCATTCATATTTCAAGGAGATCCATCCAGTACTTCTAGAAAGTTGGTGAGTATGGGACAAGTATGGATTAGATTGCTGGACCAAATGACAGAGTGGTCCCGGGAATACAGTGCTGCCATTTCCGACAGCACCACATATACTTTATCCACCGCACCAGGTACCGTACTTTTGGTGCTTCCATAAAGTGCTGAAAGTATGGTACTTCTTTCGTGTCGGTTTCCACTGGTTTAAAAAATGGTACCAGCGCCAAATGAAATCATCAGTGACTGCCCCTGACTGACATTGTCACAAAGCGCAGCTTAATTCATGATTTAAAAAAAAAAAAAAAAAAACAGCCCAAAGTTAAAACTAACAGTTTAGGCTGGAAAATGCGGTTTATTCTTATGTCATGTTATGTCAACTTCTATCACAGTATACGATTCACTAATATCCAAATTGCATAAATACTGCCATCATTTACGTTTACGTAGGTACACTTACTTTGGCTAAGCCAAAGCAGTAAGAATTAGCTTACTGGTAATTCAGTCTTTTGAATGCAAACTAATTATTTAATTATGTCTTTTGATTTTCAAGCGGCATTGTTCGGTGTTTTGCGTGTTCTTCCAAGTGGCCTGGTATTATGGTGTTCCGGGCAATTCAGTTTCCCTATGTTTCTCCTGTCTATCAAAAAATAATGTTTCCCCTAATATTAAAGCAAAGAGGTATGCGAAATGTCTGAATCATTCAGGTACATTATTACATGTGAATTCAGTAGATTGTCACACATAATATAGTCTTATAAGCAATATTATACCATTTTCATCAAGAAATATCTCTATCCAGCAAATTAAATAATTTCATTTATTATCTGTGAAAACAAAAAAACATCGAAAAGGCATGTGATGTTTTAAAAAAATATGGCTTGTTTACCTCAAGAGCTTCGTAAAAAGACATGAAAACAACAGCGAAACCGTGTACAGATCAGCGCGGACAGGGGAAACATAGAGAAACTGAATTGCTTGGAACGGCAAAAACTTAAATTTTAAACACAGGTGATTAAAGCCTGTGTTTCCTCGTTTGTCCATCCTTCCATTTTACTTTTTTATATTTTTGTTTCTACTGCTTTTTATTTTGTTTCTCGCTGTTTGCTGTGTGTTTCAAAAGATGGCGGTTGTATTTTGTGTTTCAGCGGCAGGCTATTTGCATAACCAATCGACAGCAAATACTTTTGCAAGTCCCACCCCAAAGTACTGTAGTACCAAAGAAGTACCCCAGCTGGTTTGGCACTTTCGGTACTGGAACTTTCGGTACTGGTTCTCGATCGGAAGTCAATGGAAAAGCGAAAGTACCGTACTTTGTGTGGTGGAAAAGTGCCCTTAGATAACTAGTGGTTGGTTGCTAGTTTATGCGCAGAAGTTTGCATCAAATCCTTGACATTGAGATCAATTAAAAGAGAATTTGTTTACTATGAATTCCTTTGGGAATGTCCAGAAGAGACTGTTGCTCCTGAGTTCAGAATAAGAGCGTGAGACCACTCTGTGGTGCATAAGTTTTACAGCGTGAACTCTACATCCCCTGCAAGATGCTGCCTCCTTTCGACAGCATTGTACTAAGCGGGTTGTGATCAAAGGAATGAAATGGCAGTACCCAGGAAATGAAGATTAATTTCAGTCATGTGGTATTCACTGCAAGTCCTGGATATTTTCCCCCCCCCCCCCCACCCTCTGCTCATTCTGTCCTTGATAGACATTTCAATATGAGAGCCTAGGGTGGTATTCCGTATAAAGGCATACATAATAGCTGTGGACTAAATCATTCCCCAATAAAGCACCATGGAAAATTACAGGAGCCTTATTGTACCAGAGGTGCTACAGATTTTTTCCATCTGGACGGTTTTTTTTTGGGGGTGGAGGAATTCTGTTCTAATATAGTAAATGTTTTCATTTGCTTGTAACTTAAAGCGTTTTTTTTTTGTATTAGAATATCTATATAGTGCAACTTTCAAAACCGACCCACTGCAAATACTGATAATATTTCATAATTCAGGGAGCATTATGGAGTAATTATTTTTCATTGGGTTATTTTAATGAGGTAGTTGAGGATCTGCATGTACAGACATTTGTAGTATTGTACCAGCATCAGTGTTTTTTGCAGGCTATAGAAGGAGTAAGACAACAGTAATTAAACTGTTTTACTTAAAGGAGTATTAAAAGCACAGATTTATGCAAAACGTCCTTTGCCTTAAATTTTATGTTTAATTTCCCTTCCAGATACAGTTCAAGATGGCAAAGACCGCAGCCCTAGTCTTCTTTACATGTAAGAAGCAGAATATCACCTTTAATATTACTTCTAATATCACTGCTTTAGTTGAAGGCAAAATTGTTCTTTCTTATTAGTGGTTCTTTGATTAAAGGACACAGAACATGCTCTATACTCTCACTGCAGTACTATTTCAGCTTCTTTCAAGAAACGGTAGGTATTCATTACTGTGAGTAAATTCAGGATTAGAGAGTAGGGGGAGCCCTGTTAGGTACACAGAAGGAGGGGCGGGCAGTGGGGACCCACTGTATTTAAACCCTGGTCACTGTTCCAAACCATGTGATACTAAAATCACTTAAAAGCCTTCTATTTTTATTCTTTTTGCTTGCAGTTTCTTCGATTGTTTTTGCTGAGGATCCAGAGCAATGTATGTATTTAACATTTATTCCATTGTGTGTTTTTGTAACTGAAAATCGCTTGCATGTACACTATGTTTTGAACAGTCTTTACCTTTTTACCTAAAATATATAAAATCAAAAAGGAAAGCTCACGTCTTGTCCCGTTGAATCGCACTGGGATAGGCTCCATTTCCCCCCAAAGACCCCACAGATATGTTGTATATTAAATATATTAAATCAATCACAAGTTCTTAGATTTCATAGATTTCTATGCAAGCCGTGTTTTTTTACAAAAAATTTCAAGTCCTGGGATAAAATACAGTGCACATGAGAGCATCTTTAATAAAAACAAGCCAATAACACTGGATTGTTGAGGCGAGCTGTACAAAATAAACTAAAAACTATCTTACAGTTCAGTTTACTTTGCAGTGATGTTGTTTTCAAAAGCTGATTATAATTGTTAACCTTACAGCACCCGAAGATGATCCTTTCACTTTTGGTGAGTCCTTTTAAAGCTTAGAAAATGTTCATATATTCTCTGTGATAATTGTCTGAAGTACTATATTGTGAATTTTCTCCTTTTTTCATAATTTCTCTGCTTTCAAGCTATTTACTGTTATATGCCTTATTTCAATTAAGCTGCCAATTCTACGTGAATGGTTTCTTGCTGCAGATTATCACAGACTTCGTGTTGGGGGTTTGATCCTGGCAGCAGTCCTGTGTCTGATCGGTATCACCATTCTTCTCAGTGAGTATTTTTATGCAAAAATACACTTAAGAACATGAGCACATAAAATGACAGAGGCAAACAAACTACACTCACCTAAAGGATTATTAGAAACACCTGTTCAATTTCTCATTAATGCAATTATTTAATCGACCAATCACATGGCAGTTGCTTCAATGCATTTAGGGGAGTGTGGTCCTGGTCAAGACAATCTCCTGAACTCCAAACTGAATGTCAGAATGGGAAAGAAAGGTGATTTAAGCAATT
>JAODLC010000140.1:21960096-21970147 GCA_026781145.1 Hippopotamyrus pictus
AGGCAGTTCTGAAGGCGAAAGGGGGTCAAACACCGTATTAGTATGGTGTTCCTAATAATCCTTTAGGTGAGTGTACATTTCACATTGCATAAAAAAATTTAGAAACGTACAGAAAATGTATACTGTATGTGAACATGTAGACATATGAATTAAGGCTGGGTTTCCTCTGTTACTTTAATAGCAGTTTAATGCAATGCCGTACTTTACCGTAAATGTACAATGTTTGACCACCACATTACTGCACAGAGAACTACTGTTAACACATTTAAAAATAAGTATTTTGACATCTAAACCAGCTATTATAAGCACATATAAAATGTAATTGATGGAACTTGTTGCTATCCATTTGAATGTAACTTTTCAATGCTTAATGAATGTGGTAGCTACAGTTTTCAGAAGATTCGGAAGATGTGTCATGTTAAGTAAAGTTAAATGTGTAATATTTCAATATTTGAAATATGTATCTGAGAAAGCAGTAGTGGAGTGGGGGGAGGGGCATGGTAACAGACACATTGATGTGGATTGTGTCATTGGTCCTATCATTCTTTATGGTAATTTTTTTTCTCCTATACAAAGTCCCATATACAGTGGGACAAGTATGGATTAGATTGCTGGACCAAATGACAGAGTGGTCTGGGGAATACAGTGCTGCCATTTCCGACAGCACCACATCCGCTTGGAAGAAATGGGGCACATGCAAATCACTGAACAATGCCGCTTGAAAATCAAAAAACAGTATACAAACTGCACATATACAGTGGCAGAAGAACTACATAAGTAACATTTTTGTCTTTGCAGGTGGACATTGTAGATGCAAATTCAACCAAGACAAAAGGTGAAGAGTATGACCTTTGCAAACCAAGTAAAACTATTTCTTTACTTTTGTAAACAAATAGTTGAAGACTTTTTTTTTTGTAATTTATCATTATTGCATTTTTTACATAGAGAAGTAAGCAGGGGCAAACCCTGAATGGGATATTAATACAATTGCACAAAGTTACTGTAGATTTGTTGGCCTAAGGCTTTTTTGTCATTTAATGGCAGTTATTCATGCATAGATAATGGAGATTGTAGGCACCTAAAACACTTTCCTCATTTAGAAAGAATACTGTTTATTATTTGGTCTTAACACAGGAGAAGAACTGGTAGCAGCGCAGCTTCACAGATGCTCAATGACCAGGGTGTGTATAAAGATCTATACTTACCTATCCCTGTTTCAGTGATTTTAATTGGCTAAAAATGTCATGTGACAAATATGACCCAATCCACAGAGAAGCATGACAACACTCAGCACTTTGTCTGTACCGAGACTGTACTGATTCATAGTTTCCAATACTTAGCATAGCCTCTTGGGTGAACAAGCCTTGACTTGTTCTTATGTACACAAGCAGAGGTGCTATCTACTCTCCTTGGAAACTACTTTCCATATTTGTCGTTGATAATGGGGACATATAAATCAGAACCCAGCTAAGGATTCAAGGCATTGTGTTTAAATCTTGCTTTCTTGTATGTTTGCAAAACTGTGCTGAAATTAAACCACACTGATGAATTCTTTACTTTTCAGGTCGATCCAGTGAATGCTAAGAACCAAGTAAACACTTTTGACAGCAGACCATTATCACTGAAGTTAAATAATTTGAAAGCAGCAAATGTCTAACAGCCATTGGTTGCCAGTTGAGAGTTGGGGCTGTGTTGCCAAGGGAAGTGTCACTTGTGGACATGCACACTGTTTTACCTATGCACGTGTACTGCCCAGCACTTATGTTGTAAACATAAAATGTAACAACTGAGTATTAGCTGCCAGCATTTAAAGCCCGAAATCTTTTTTAAACCAAGAAAGTTGTTTTTCTGATTTGTTTGTCCTTTAATTTAAATCACCTTTTTGCGTCATGTGAAAAGGTTACATACACAATTAGGTAACGCTTTACATTAACTGCACCTTCATTATGCCTTTTATAGTGCATTCGTAGAACATTCAGTGCCCCTACATAATGCATTTATAGAGCATTCATAAGAAGCATGTAAGTATACCTTAATATCCTAACATACCTTAATAGCCTTAATATCCACTAAAAACAAACATTCTAATCATTTAATCTGATAATGTTTGTTATTGATGGTTATTAAAGCTGTTATGGTATTTTTAGGATGTTAAGGCATAGATACTTGCTGACTATTGAGTGTTCTATAAATGCATTATGAATGTATGACGACAGTGTACTGAATGTTCTATTAGTGCATAATGAATGCTTTTATGAACGTGCAGTTAATGTAAAGCGTAACCCAAAATTGCTATATGGGATTTGTTGTTTGTACTAACGTTGTGCCTGATAGAGGGGGCGGGCGGGGGGGGGGGCGGATTCAATGTCTGTTACTTTTAATAGTTGAAATGCATTATATGTGGAATAGTTAGAAATGAGAAATGTTCTACCACCACATTGCATAGAGGGCTAATAGTATAATATAAATAAGCATTTAGAGATCTAAACCTGCTACCATAAATATATATCAAATGTCATTGATGCAAGTAGTTCATACCCGTAAACAAATAAAACATGTTTAATGAATCTGGTGGTTAGAGGTTGAATGCTTTGCCATGTTAAAGAAGCATTGCTGAAAATTACATATTTAATCTGACTTTTAAAGGGTAATTGAAGTGCTAACTTTTGAATGCACCGTCCATCAAGAGATATAAGTGGTAGTGGAGTTGGGTGGTGGGGCTATCGCATACATGTTAATGTTGTAAACCTTTGTGGATCCTATTATATACACGGCCATTGTGCGGATTGTTACCAATAAACTTCTACATTAAGGGAAATACAGAATATCCCATTACCCTGACCAGGATGAGCACTTTGAAAACAGATGGATTGTCAGAATGTTACCAGAAATACATTTTCCTGCATAAGTTAAATCTTCTAAAATATTGAATGTTTCATCAGCTTATTTAAAATCAAATCTTTTGGGGGTATCACAGACTATACTGTTAAAATTCATAATATTTACCATGTTTTGGGAGTACATTGCATAATACATGGGTGAACTCAGTTATGCATGCTGTACTTTTAATCTATACAATTCGATGCATTTAAATTTTAAGTACACCTCCCAACCACAATTATGCTGCTTTATTCAGTTTCTTTTTTGAAGTTTTGTATAATTGCGAAAATATAAAACTGATTTTAAAGCTTTGTTTGAAATTAAAAGATTAAGCACAAGAACATTTTATAGTACCTGCAGGGTTTTATAAACTGATGCCTTTGTCCTGTAAACCAACTAGCACCCCCTAAGTAATAAAAAAGCTTTCAAAACATTGCCATAAAGGGTTAAGAAATTTGGAATTTCTAAGCAGAGTAACAGTAGCTCCTTTACCAAAAGTCCATATTTTAACAATTCCTCTTTAACTGGTCTCTGTAATCATGCAATTAGGACAATTTTTGTGGTTTCCCTGTCTGGTCACAATAACTTGTATCACAATAACTTATACGTGCCACCTCATGGTCACATCAGGTAGTCCCACAAAGCACTAAGGGCACTTTTTCCACTGGCATACAGGAATGGACCCGTACTCAAGACGTACCACAAAAAAAGACTAGTTACAGTGCGGTTCCAGCTTGCTTCAGTTTTCCACTGCAGAAGGGTCAGCTAGGTATAGGTGAGACTTGGAGTGCGTCAGTGAGGTAAAACCAAAGAGACGCTTATTTTCTGTTCACACTGTGTAGAGTATATTGTGATTTACTATGTGCAATTATTTTATTTTTAATTTCCACTAGCAAGTTGAGAATCACTTTGTGACGCAATTATCAAACACTAGCGGAATTAGCATTCACTTGATTAAATTTGAATTCAATTCCATCAAGTTTTTTAAGTAGGGGGTTGGAAATTGTAAAGTCCCAAGTTTCAGGAATGCACCGGTACATCGCAATGTGGTATACTACTATTAATTAATAAAATACAGAATATACTCATTTTCCTTCAGTTAATCCTTGCGCAGTACACCGATATCTCCGTGCATTTCCACCAATCAGTAGGTGGTGAAGCAACCAGCTCAATTTGGTCACACTTTCTCTCCTACTAGTAAGCAAGTCCACGGCAGCATGGGTACGGCTCACATGCTTTGCAGTCGAAAACATTTAGTTCTAGGTATGGTTACTGTACAGTTCCAGGAGCCAGTGGGGAAATGGCTTAAAGATCTGGGGTGCATTTCCTGAAATGATCTAGATACACCGTAAGTTCTAATTTTCTCTTAACTAAGAACATTTGGGGAAACAGATCGGAGTGTTAAGTATTTCTTATGTAAGAGATTCTTGGGTAAGGTTAGTCTGAGACTCTGAGTCTTCTCTGTCGGCTCATACTGCTCATTTAAAATAAGACACATAGTTATGGTATGATATAATTATTTTGTCTGACACATAACTAGAATCTTTGTTAGGTTTTGTCATTGCGCTCTGAATGCACATCTCTCTAAATGTGCCAATGTCATAGTATATCAAAACTTTGGTTGAAAGAGTCGACACTACAGGCTCATTTACATGTGGCCTAATCATAAATGATACAACCGGACACAGAAAATGATCTCAATTTTCTTGTGGGTCTTTATTCCCCGACTGTACTAGTTAAAGGACAGCATTAATTTACAGAATTTTGAGATTTTGAAATTGTGGTCATACATAAATAAATACACAAAAAGGAAAACTTAATTCAGGACCTACTGACAATTCAATCTAATTGACAGGGTATATTGGACATCTACAGACAACAGTAGTGGCCAGTACCTAATAAAGAAAATAAAATTAACACTTCATAAGAAGGACACAAACCATACACCCAAACCCATGCTCTGCAACCATATTTCAAAGTGCTGCCCTCGATAATTTTATAAAACTATATAGTTACCTCAACGGGAAATACAGTAGTTCACCAGAAAACATAGATTCACAGAATATGTTGACAGAACATATTTTTACGACCATTTTACATGAACTCAAAGCAAAGCATTTCAAAAGAAATCCATCAACTCACTCGGACTCCAGCAAATAGTTTGTGTGCTAGGGTACGCATAAACCTGGAACCCACTCAATCACCCATCTCCCCTCTAAATCAAACAAAAGCATTCACATTAATACAGCTTTTGTAAGTTAGTACCTACAAACGCAGGAAACGCACTTAGGCTGCCCCACTGCTCAGTATTACTCTCAGCGTGGTGGGATATCACACACTTAGCACGTTTTTCAATGTACGTCTCTCCAAGCTCCACGCTACCACTACTTCCTGGTTCGTTTTTGTCTTATGAAGATACCGCATTACGGTCAATACTTGGGACCTGACGTCTTACAGATGTACTGCATTACTCGCGCATACTGGGGCTTCACTGCTCTTAAAGTGCCAACACTCAACAGGGAACTCAACAGGGAAGAAAAGTTAAATGGTGAGAATTACCAAATCAAATCACACCGTGCCATCCAAACAGCTTAAAGTTGCACGCTGCCTAATGTTCACCTGGCAACATTCCTCGGTGACGGGCTGCCCATCAATTATTCCCTTTAAGTTCTGATGTATAGAGAACCATACCCACTAAATCCTGAGAAAGCACATCTGGACTCAACGATACCACATTGCGTGTTGATCTAGGTAAGTTGAACGGGTTCTTATGTATTCCTGCTGTGCTTCTCTGACTTCTGCATAGAGGGGGAATGGGTGTGGCATCTCCCACCTTTCCCTTTTGTGAGGCAAGCACAGGCCTTGCCACCATCTCCAGTCCAGATAGGCCGAGACACTCTGAAGTGAGGCGATGGTCACCATCTGGCATGCTACTTATCTCCCCTACAAGCGGGTCCACACTCTCCACCATGCTCTCGGCCACATCATCCAGGTCACTTTCCGACTCATCAGAACTAAATTTCCAGGTTCCTCGGCTGCCTCGGCTTCCAGGTTTTCCAGCAGCTGGGTACCTTACTTCCTCCACCAACACAAACTCTGGGTTCTCTGACTCAGTCTCGGACTCCACAAGGTAGGTTCACCCACAGGAGGCTCCACATGACAGCGTCGCCTCGGCATTGGCACGGGGTACATACATGGTCGTAAGTTGGACCTATGCACCCTCTTAAGTGTCCCTCCCTCCAGTGGCTCCACTGCATACGTGGACCCTCTGACATCAACCACCTTGTACATGGTAGCTGCCCAGGCATCCTGGATCTTATTCCTTCCTGGCAGCCGATAGTGGAGATACTCCAACTGTCCCAAATCATCAGGCGGAAGGTAGACCCTCTCCTGTTGCTGAGCTACCCTCTCTGCAGCTTTCCGCTCAGCATACTCTCCCGCTCTTGTATGTGCACTTTGGAGAAGCTCCTGGTGTACAGCTAACCAGTCAGGCTTGTCATCCTTCACTTGCTTTTGGCCTAAGAGTGCATTGATTGGAAGGTGCGGCTGAATTCCAAACAAGTAGTATGGTGAATACCCTGTGGTTGAATGTGATGTGGCGTTATAGGCATACACAAGCTGTAGTAGGTGTTTGGACCAATGCCGCTTCTTTTCGGGGGGAAGCGTGCGCAAGAGGTGGTGTAAGGTTTATTGAACCTCTCACACTGTGGGTTCCCTTGGGGGTGGTCGGGTGTCGTGCAGGTTTTCTTCACCCCATATAGCTTGCATAGTTTGGCAATCATGGCACTTTCAAAATTCCTGCCTTGGTCAGAGTGTAGGCGCTCTGGTACCCCATACTACATGAACCACTCTTTAGCGGTAGTGTCTGCCTTCAGGTCTCGTGTGGCAAAAGCTTGGCTGAACTTAGTGAACACATTGGTCATCACGAGTACGTTCTCATGACCATCAGTGGAGCGCTCAAGTGTGGTGTAGTCCACAGCAACCACCTCAAGGGGTCGAGTAGCTAAGAATGGCGTCTGGGGCACCTGAATCTTAGGCTGCGGCATTTTGGTTAACACGCACCTCTGGCATTCCTTCACTCACTGCTCTACATCTGCATGCATACCTCGCCAGAAGCACCTCTGCCTCAACAGACCCAGTGTCCGCTCTATGCCCTGATGGCCCATTCGGTCATGCACACTTTTAAGCACCTGTTCCTTGAGGCAGGCAGGCAACAACAGCTGGTAACATTGCCCCCTATTGGAGTCCTCGATTACATGGTACAACAGTCCATCTCTCTCCCTGATCTGTGGCCACTGCTTCAATAAGGAGTGCACTGGCTTAGACAGACCCAGTTTCTCCAGGTGGGCAGGTTTCCTCTGCCTGCTACATAACTCTCAAAACCCTAAGGGTTGGGTCTGATACTTGGAAGCTCTGGAGTTTAGAATACCCAGGTAATGTAGGGTGTTGCACTGACCTGCCTCACTAGCCACTGCCTCCCTTGCCTCAGATGCACGCAGCTGCCTGATCTTACAACACTGGACCCCCACTGCTACTAAGTCCAAGCCTAAAGCTGTATCTGCCATGAGCGTGTTACACATGGCAATACATGCATCGTACTCTGCATCCTCACTCTCAGGTTCGGATTTGTCAGCCGCTGGTTGCCAGGAGAGAGCATCCGCTGCAGTATTACATTGGCCAGGGCGATACTTTACGTCAAAGTCAAATGAATGACCCCCCAGTTTGCGGTGGAAAGGTGACACAGTGGGTTGTTATCCATGAGCACGGTGAACTTGGACCCTAAACTTCTCGGTGACTGCCCACTTTAGTGCAAGAAGCTCCAGCTTCATGTTGCTGTAATTCTGGTCATTCCTCTCTGAGCCTCCGACTTGCATAGGCTATGACTTTCCTCCTCCCCCCTGTACCTGGTACAGGATGGCACCTAACCCTATGCTGCTGGCATTTGTTTCCAGTACAAAAGGGAGAATAAAGTCTGCATAGCCTAGTGTGGGAGCACTAGTGAACCTTTCCTACAGTAGCTCAAAAGCTTGTAGGCGCTGTGGCATCCAAGCTGTCTGGAAAAACTGACTAACTCTGGCCTGGCTACTTTCCGTGGTACAAATGTTTATAACATCATGAAGAGGCCCTGCAATTTGGGAGAAACCCTCAATAAATATCCTGTAATAACTGCAAAAGCCCAGAAAGGACCTAAGCTCCTTTACAGTGGTAGGGACAGGCCACATCCTCACTGCCTCTATCTTATCAGGATCTGTACTTATGCCCTGGGCTGAAACTTTGTGACCCAGAAACCTGACCTCTGATTGGAGGAAATGACACTTCCCCATTTTGACTTTTAGTCCTGTCTTCCTCAATCTCAAGGACTGTCTCAAGCCTTGCTAGGTGTTCCTGGAACATTCATGAAAACACAAGTAAATCATCCATGTACATCGGCACAATCTGGAATGCTAGTTTACTCATGGTTGCCTGCATCAGCCGCTAAAATGTGGGTGGCGCATTGCACAGCCCGAAAGGGCATCCTGAGGTACTCGTAAAGGCTAAATGGCGTGGTAAACGCCATATTGTGCCTATCCTTCTCCTGTACTGCAACCTGGTGGTACCCGCTCGCTAGGTTTATTGTTGAGAAGAATTCCGCATCACTCAAGGCATCCAGACTTTCATCAATGTGCGGGAGTGGAAACGCATCACGTCTGGTCTTACAGTTCAGCCTCCTGTAGTCTATGCAGTAGACTACCATCAGACTTACGTACCAAAACAGTTGGCGAAGTGTAAGGGCTCAAACTCTCCTGAATCACTCCCTTCCTCAGCAACTCCCTGACCTCCCTGTACTGATTAGGTGGTATGAGGCGGTACAGTTGGGAGACAGGTGTCTCATCCACCAATGGGATCTCATGCTTTCAGTGTATCCCAGATACAAAGCCTCTCTCCAAACAGAATTCAACTTACCCTGAAGAGCTGTGTCAAACTCTGAGTGTATTAACTATTTACACCGTTTAGCAAAATTCATTCCAATAATGCCAGGTGGAGATGAACCTAGTTCTCTGACATCATCCTCTTTTGTATCATCATATTTGATTATTAGGAAGCTGCATTCAGGGATAGTAAGCCCCATCACCTGTATATCAAGCTCAACATAACCTAAATAGGGTAGGGGTAGCTTGTTAGCTGCTATTATCTTGAGCCATTTAGCTGTACAGTGCAGGTCTTTGTCTTCCCCATGGAGGTGGTCTCTGAAGAAACTTTCTGCCAAAGTTCTTACATTATTTCCTGTGTCCAGTAAACACCTAAGGGGGACACCACCTATCTGGATGTCTACTTTAGGACACTCACCTACAGCATGTTCCAGGAAATGCTCTTTAGTTAAGGTGTCCCTTGAGCCTCCTGATTTACCTCGCATTGCCCGGCTCATAGTAATGAAGGGCCCTCATTTCCCCGCACCGCAGGACTAGATGTAGCAGCAGACTGACTATCGGGTTTACGTGGGGTAGTACAGTTTCTAGCCACATGCCTAACCCCTTCACAGCGCAGACAGATAGGCTGTCTATCATTAGTGTACCTGGGCTTGATTTTAGGTCTGCCACTCTTACTATCGTTTTCTGAGCAGGCATTCTGCATAGTAAACTGCATTAGTCAATTCCCCAATAGCTTTATCCTGCTGCGTAATTATTGTGTTATCAGTGTGTTATGTTACTGGTCAGATTTACCTTTTCTGAACCCGGATCTAGTGCTCCACCTACTAGATTTCTGTTCCTCGCCATACTGTATTGGTGCTGCGGGGGCAGTCCTCGAGAACCCACATCAATGCCTCTTCGCGTACATCAAACAAATTAGACTCAGGTTTCTCTGTAATAAGCCTTCCCAATTTGCACCGAAGGGTGGAGTCACGCACACCTTCAATGAACTGGTCTCTAAGTGCTAGCTGTACATCAGCCACTACATTAGGGGACTGTTGGAGAGCAGAATTAAGCAAGTGAGAGAGCGCATGCGAATACTCCCTCAAGCAGGGCTTAAAAACGAAAAAAAAATCCATTCGGTTCACTCCGAGCAGAATCGATATTGTAACGTTTCTGTTCTTGCGTTCCTCATTAAACAATACATTCCGAAAACGGTTTTCTAGAAAAAATACCGGTTAATAAACGTTATTTTATTACACGGCGCGATAGATAGATAGATA
>JAODLC010000140.1:21985607-21998242 GCA_026781145.1 Hippopotamyrus pictus
AGGGACATACATTGCTTAAAATTACTTAATATAATGAACAGTGCAAAAGTCAAACACTTACTTGCCTTAATCGTTGCACACAGAGGTCGAGCTTTCAAATAGAACAATTTAACACACTAAAAGAAAAAAGGCTACAAACACACTGCGTCTCTTCAAAGAAAGACTTGTGTCATGCATCGCTGACACACAGTGCAGTGTTACAGGGCACACACACAGTGCTCTGTTTCAGCACAAACATATACAGTTCCCAGTTACAGCGTGCAAATAACACACACACACAGCATCCCCAGTTTGAGCTCACACTTACACAGTGCCCTTTTACAGCACACACACACACATCTAGTGGCCAAAATTAAGTACTACTATCTAAAAACATTAAAATGATCTTTTTTGGTAACTGCAATACTGACATTAGGCCAGGAGAAGGCAGCAAGAAAATAGACAATTTTCCAATGGTTATTAACAATTCACAAAGTAAATTTATTCTGTATTTCTGTGTCTGTGTATCTGTATGTTTTACTACACTTTGGGGACAATATTAACAAATGCGATCTATGCAAAACCCGCACACACACACAGTGGCCAGTTTCAGCGCACACAACACACACACACACAGCGCCCCCAGTTAGAGCACACACACACACACACACAGCGCCCCCAGTTAGAGCACACACACACACACAGCGCCCCCAGTTAGAGCACACACACACACACAGTGCCCAGTTACAGTGTACACACAAACAGCGCCGCATTAGAGCTCACACAATGACACACACTGTGTGCTGTTATAGCGCAGACACAGTGCCCTGGTCCAGCACACACACAAACACACACGCATCGCCCACATAGAGCTCACACACACAGTATCCCCAGCTAGAGCTCACACACACACACACACACAGTGCACTGTTACTGCACACGGTTATTAAGATAATTCACAAGGTAAATTTATTATGTGTTTGTGTGTCTATTTGTATGTGTGTGTTTTACTACACATTGGGGACAATTTTATCACAATGGTCTATGCAAACCCACACACAAACACACAGCCCCCGGCTAGACCTCACGCACACACATACACACAGTGCTCTGTTACAGCAGACACACACGTACACACACAAACATTGCTCAGCTACAGCTCGCACACACACAGCCCCCGGTTAGAGCACACACACACACACATATATAGTGCCCAGTTTCAGTGCAAACATACACAGTTTTCAGTTACAGCGCAAACACACACACACACACAGAGTGCATTGTTGCAGTGCACACACACAGTGCCCAGTTACAGCAGGCATACACAACACACACAAACACACACATAGACAGTGCCCAGTCACAGCACACACACAGGCACACACACACACAGAGCCCCCGGTTACACCTCACACACATTCAGACAGTGCCGTTACAGCACACACACGTTTTATGCTGCTGTCTGGTGGCCAAAATCGAGTACTACCATTTAAAAACATTAAAATGATCTTTTCTGGTAATTGCAATACTTACATTCGGCCAGGAGATGGCAGCAAGAAAATAGAAAAACAATTTTCCTATGCTTTTAAGGATAATTCACATGGTAAATTTATGTGCAAGTATGGGTGTGTGTATGTTTCACTACACTTTCGGGACAATTTTATCAAATGTTATCTATGCAAACCCACACACACACACACACACACACACACACACACACACAGTGCCCAGTTACAGCACGCACACACACTGTATTAATGAGAGAGAACTACCTGTATCTACCATTGCCAAAAACTGCTGCCCCCTGATGGTGATTGGTAATGTGAGCACTTTGAAAGTAATGGGCACCCTTCCTTCCATCTGTAAGGTGTTTGTATGGCTAACCTTACTCGAAGTTTATGTTGTTGGTCAGCTCTTGGGTGGTTGAACTGATTATGATAGCGTTTGATTTCCTGCCAATCCCGTTCAATCAGTGTCCCCACTCTCACTAACTCTTCCACAGTTTTAACAGTACCTCTCAGTAGGCTTGCCAGACGGGGATTACAATTACGCAGAATAGCATGTACCACATCCTTCTCTGTCATGTCATTCTTACATCGAAGACACAGTGCCCTGTACTAGAAAGCAAAGTTACGGATGGTCTCTTGGGGTCCTTCTTTCCTCTCATAGATTCTTCTCTCTGCTTCTGCTTCATAATACTCGGAAAGAAAAGATCTTAGGAAAGCATCCTTAAATTGAGTCCATGTTCCAATGGCTCTTCTCTCTGCTAACCACCAATCTTTAGCAGTACCTGACCGCACAGATGGCATGGTAGCTAGTACTTCCACATCGCTCATTGGTCTAACAGCTAAAAATTTTTAACACCTCTCAATATATGCCACTGGACCTTCATCTGATTCCTGGACAAAATGTGGAAACTCAATCTTAATGGGTGTTTTAAAAGGATGTCCTTGGCAGCGAGATGGATGGGAACGAAAAAAATGGGGAAACCTGGACAGGTGTAGAAGATGGCGGAACATGTGTCTATATTAAAGCCTTCAACTGTCCATCTCTCCTCTGTAAACAATCCATAACTGACTGACCTAGCTCTTGCATCTAAGTCCACAAGTTGTTTTACTCTACCTACCTCCCTACTCAATCTGTACTCAAATCTTTCTTCCATTGCCTTGTCCTCCACTTCTTGCACATATACCTGGCAAGCGTCTAGAGAAGTTCGAAAAGTGCTGAAGTCAGAGTTGATTTTCTCCACCGACGATTCTGCTAACTGCAACCGGGTTAACATCTCCTGTAACTGCTCTGGAGAAAGAGGCAAGAGGTGCTTTTCCCTTAGGAGGCAGTTGAGCATGCTCCTCTGATCCCTCACCCTCTTCTTCAGACACATAAAGATTACCTAAAGAATGGATAATATCCTGAAAAGGTTCTCGTCGAGTCACAAATGGGCCAGCTGTGAAGTCTGGGTCATGGAACTGATCCCGTGTATCTAGTTGAGGGCTGCTGCTAGTCATGGCAACACCTCCACTAACGCAACATACGATGAATTGTTAAATCCTGGTCCCTGTTCGGTCACCATTTATGGAACACTGCTGATTGCTGCCTCAGAACCAACCTATTACACACTATACATAGGGAGGGACATTTCAGGGTGGCGTAAAGAGAAATACACCATCAGTTCACAGACTAAAGAATATTTTCCCTTTCCAATCCTAATCATAACCCTGACAGCCTTGGAACTTGCATAATTAGAAAAATAGTCTAACAGTGCTCTAAAATAAATTCTCTACGACCGACAGCTCCGAATACACAACCATAATGCATGCTGTTACTGACTCAGCACTTGCAAATATCAAGTGAGCAGTCTTAAACCCCTCTGGACCAAATTTCAAGTCTCTATTTCTGAAACCCACAAGACCACACAACCATACGGTTAGGTTCACACTTGGCATTAGGCTTAACTTGTCACTTCCAAATTCTCAATAAATTTGGTTAGGTTCATATTGACATAATTCTTCATGATTGAATTTTTAAAATTTTATTTTAAAACCACCATCAAATGATGAAATGAAACAGCTACAGAAAAAGCCACAGCATCATCCAACTTGAAGTGGAACTTATTTACAACAGTGCTTCATATTCAAGGCAAAGGGGAGAATAAGTCACAAAAGTACTATTGACAGTGAACAATGCAGGCAGCCTGTTGAATGCAATATATCTCTCAAGGACCTGCATCTGGTATGTGCTCATCATCATCCTCCATCCAACGCTTTCTTTTGAAAGCTTCAGTGCTACATGAGGGTATTTTCCTCCTTTGACATTACATGACATATTGATGGTAAAACTGCTGGTGACTTGTATTGTCCAGATTGATGATTCTCATCTCTGCTGTGGACCAGGACCGTGTCAAACTGGCTGGGATGAACCTCTCCGGTGTCCAGATAACAATACATGGCTTGTCCTCTAGAATAGACACCTCATCTTCCTATCTCTGTGTGCATGCTTGTGGCAGGCTTCTTAGCTGGGAGGGTCTCTGGAGTGATAATGACCTTGACTGGAATGGAGTCACGGATACGCCAGATAACTGGGCAGGCTAGGAGCTGCAGGAGAGACAGCACGTGCAGTTTTTGAAGTTGGGTCTGGGGTATGGGCAGCTCACTGATCAGTTCAGACAGTTTCTCATATGAAACATAGACTACATTCTGGATAAGGCCTGCGCAACTGACTAGTGTCACAATCTTAAGTGTCTCTTCAGGACTGCATTTGGTGGCCAGGCAAGAGAGCACTTCCATCCATCCATGGCGTCTCATGCTCCTTGTACCTCACCAGGTTATGGGAGTATGTGAGCCCCCTCCTGTTGATCACACTCGCCACCTCACTGTTCAAAACAGCAGCCTTCATTGCAATTGAGGGAGCTTCTGTGGTTTTATGTAGCTCAATATAGTTCTTGTAGTTCCATGTCACATTTTCCCTCCTGTGCTGGTCCCAGTAGCATAATGACAGGAAATACCAAAAGCTGCCTAGGCGCTGCTCCAAGCACTGCTGAACATTTTTCCCTGCCTTTGCCACCATTGACCTGGCACGTCCAAAGGTCCAGGGATACGAATCAAAGGCCTTTTTAGATGACAGCTGTCATTTTGCTGAAAAATGTCACCCAGAACAACCAAAAGCAAGGCCTCCCGCACAACAATAGGAGCTGCCTCTAAGGTGTCACAAAGAGCAACCTGGCAACATGACTACGTTGCATCTCGTCTTTTACTCTCCCCTACACTGGCACTTCCAATTGTTGATAAGCCCAGTATCCCTCTGCACTGTTCTCATTGATGGTGTCAATGCCAAGGCTGACAGAGAACTGGGACACCCTGAAAAAACAAACACAGCACAGAAGATAGTTAGGTACATAAATCTGCAAGGATCAAGGGCAGCTTAACAATAACACTGAACGTTGAGATAAACAGGACAAGACATATCAAGAAATAATGACACTAGTTGATTGAGTCCAAAAACATACATGTATATGTATACTCACTTTGAGTGAAAAGGCTGCCCATAAAAAAAAAAAAAAAAACTCTTCCGAAGCCAGCTCTGTCTGAAAAGACTTCCACACAGCATAGTAGCCTCCCATCTCAGCTCTGCTTTGAAAGTCGCCGAGCAATTCCTGCATACAGCTCTGCAGGACACTGTTCAGGCCATTGTTACTCTCATTGTCCAGAAGTGGCACTACCATCGGCACACTGCTGATCAAGGCTTCCAAGCTGTCCATGTCAAACAAATCTTTGGGCAATAACACTAAGGGAAGATCGAGAGCCTCAAAGTAAGTGACATACTCCATCTGGCAGCAGCTCTTGATGCACAGTTTCCGACACAGGTCATCAAAGATGGAAAAGTACTTCTGGGCCCTGTCCTTCAATGCAGATGCGTATTGCCAATGATGGAGCCCACACGTCACAATAGCAGCTATGACTGGGTGAAAGGGCACAAATGGAAAGTGAAGGTGTGGGGTGACAGTGTACATCTGCACAAAATTAACAGTTAGTTGTTCACTAGGTGGTTTCATCACATTCCAGAGAGGCTTTGCCAGGTCGATGCCTTGGCCGTCCCGATTTGATTGGAAGTTTGCCACCTCACCCAACCACAGCACCGGGAAAAGTCGGCCCTTGTCGCTGACGACCTGCTGGAGCCCCTGCCGAGACCAGAACAGGTGCATGCCATGGTAAAAGCTGGCTACTGTCATTGCCATGTGTGTCGAAACGGAAAACACGCAATCGTCACGCACCACGTCCGAGATGCACACCTTAGTCTTGCTCTTCTGCCCAAACTTGTCCAGATTTAGCATCAACTTTGGTTGATTAGGCACGTCAAACATCAAGGTCTGGTCTAATATGGCAAGAATAATTTGCTGGTCTGCTTCACTAACCCAGATGATGTCAATTTCATTAAGGTTATGTTTCATGATTGTGGGCTGTATCATGTCAACTAGGTCCAGTTCCTTTAGTCGTCGTTTAAAATCGTCAAACACAACATTCAACATCTTGGCCGCCTGAACACGTGCCAGGTCCTCCCGCAAAAAATGGTGCGAGGGTTTCGTCTTACTCCTGGGCAAAATGCTAATGTTTAAAAAGTACCCATCAGTCAACGTCAAGATCAAATTAAAAATGTTTACATTGATGTTCAATTGCATTTACAGTACAATGACAAAATTAGCTTTTCAAAAAAGTTATGTATGATGTGAATGGCCATATACAGAAAACAGTTGAGACAAATTATTGCAATTGGGATGCCAATAAAATATTGGCTGCTATGTCATATGAAATCTGTTTCAATAACTGTCTGTTTTGCTCTGTTTGTCATAGTGAGTCTAGCAAGAGGCACTTCCTCCTGTGCCCTATGTGCAAGAGGACACACTTCAGTGTCCCGGTCCACCTGAGGAGAGCCTGCATGCATAATGCATCGGAGGAGGAGATTGTAGCAGTTGTGGCAGTGGCGAAGGTGGAGGCAGTGGAGTTACTGCTTAGTAGTCAGGTTTGGGATTACGTCTTACTAAGGGCACTCTTGGAGGACCCAGATCCCATCAGCAGGTATGCGTTTTAGTTTTTTTGCCTTGACTTCACAAGTACTTCATTAATTTGGATTATTTATGTTTATTGTACTTGAAAGTAAGCAAAGACATTATTTTGTTTCACAGGACCAATAGGATGAGCTAGAGGCCAGAGAGAATGTGGTGCTGAATATTCCCTCTGTTGTGGCAGCCCCTACTGAGCCTGGTACAAGTTCTGAAGAACCAACATATCAGGGGTATAACAGGGTTTCCCCATTGTTAGATTCTGTTTCTAGTTTGAGTTTCTTGTTTTAGTTTATTATCTTCACCTGTTGCTTGCCATTGTGTGTTTCCCTCATTGCTCGTTGTCCTGCACACTTCCCGATTGGTTAATTGTCTGTTTCAGAACTGCTTGTCATTACCCTGTTCAGTTTTTCTATTTAAGTTCCTGCCTGAGTTTTAGTCCCTAGTGGTTCATTGTTTGTGATGTTTGCGATAGTTAGATATTAGTGTAGTTTTGAATATTCCATTTGTAGCTTGCCTGTCTTGACCCTTTTGTAAATTTAGTCTTTGTTTATTCCCTTTTGTTTTTGACCCCTCGTAGTCCTTTTGGTTTTGTTGTGTTCTTAGTGTTTTCTATTTTGTTAAATAAACCCCTGTTTAGTGAGCCGCACGTGGATCATCCACATTTCTGCCTGAACGATGCCTCATCCTCACTCAAAACCTGCCCGGATCCGTGACAGGGTATGGAACTGGCTTTAAAGTATTGCTGACAATTTAAGTTGTTCAAATTGCAATCTCAGTTATCATAGATATGTACAACTATATATAGCATGCATGCAAAGGGCTTGCTAAATTTGACCTCATGACACCCTTCATTTCAGCCCCTCCAAAAAATATAAAAAGTCAATGATGAGACAGACCATGCAGAAGAATGGCTTTTACCAGAAACATTCGTTGGACCCCCAGGGTTCCTTGACACCAAGGCAATGCCTTGCTGTGCTGCATGCTGCCAAGCAAGATTTCTTGAGAGCCATCAGAAAACTGACAAAACCAGAGGTGATTATGGGAAATGAGCTATTTAAGCCAGAGAGACCGCTGATCCTGTACTACCTTGAAGCCATTTTGGTGCTGAAGCACCAGCAGCATCCTACAGTGGTGGATAATCTGACTGTAAGTATACTTTCTACCACAAGGGCCAATCATTTTGACTGCAAAGTCATTTTTTTTTAGTTTTCATGCTTCTAATGATCACAACATTCACCTTATCTAATTTTGTTTGTTGCAGGTCAATGAATGGGTGAAAAGGACGCAGAATGCAAGCCACCCTGTGCATTTTGTGATTCGGGCACCTAAACACAAGACTGCTGCAACACAGATGGCTCTCTTTGCACTGTCGCAGGAGGAAGAGATTGTGAGATGGCTATATTGATTTACTTTTTATTTACAGTGGTTCAACGTGTACTACACAGAGGTTTGCCCTGCCATGTTTGGCAGAATTCCATGTCAGATAGAAGTGGGTGACAATGAAAAGTTCATCTCCTCCTCACGCAACCCCATCTACAACTGTTCGAATGACTTTCATCACCTCCATGGAAAGGTAAGGGTGCTTCAAATAGAGCTTTGTTTGCATAAGTTGTGTCACAACCATGTGGTGGGTGGTGATATTAAACATCTGAAATGTTTTCTTGCAGTTGCAGCCTTCCAAATATTACAAGTCTGGCTACCAGATGGGCTTTTGAGACTCCCACCAAGCACTTCTGGCATGGATAGGTCCATGGTGGCAGACTACCTGTCCCCCAGCACGTCCACAGTGTCAGGAAATGTGATACGGGCATCCACGCAGCCACGTGTGATTGCTGGTGAATCAGTAAGTAAATTGATTTCTTGCGATTTGCTGAGCAATGCTTTGTTGGGTCAACAACTACTTAATTTGTCCACATATCCGTTTATTTCTTTGTTCCAGTTCTGGTCCAGATGAGCCTGTACCTCAGACCTATGGTGCCGGATGTCCACAGGTGGATGAGCGGGCTGCCTATGACTTGTTCATCAAGTCATTCCCAGTGGCCATTGATGGAAAATGTCCAGGGAAGTCGGTGCAGACTGAACTTGTGGGGATCACCCACGAACGTCTGTGCTATGACCATTGGCGCAGTGGCCAGAAGACTCTTCGAAGGAAGCTTGTGATAGGTGAGTGAAGTTCATACTACTTAAATATCATTCACATTTCTTAGAGCTGAAACATTCAGTTGAATCTACATATGACTAATAATAAATCTTTCTTGGCAGAGCACTTTGGTCGGCGCCTGCCCACAGAGCATAAGGTCCATGCCTAGATGGAGAAGGAAGGTTGGACTTCTAACATTCCTGATGTTCAGCAGATCTTGAAGCAATGGAGGCCTTCTGGCTCAGTGGACACTGCTCTAGACTGCTCTGTGATCAAGAAGCTCCTCCAGAATCAGAGATGGATGGGGTTGATCATCAGAGATTGAAGGCAAAGGAAGAGGAGTGAAGACAACAAGGAAGTTTGTTGCTGGTGAGGTAGTCTGCGACTACCATAGCAGGCAAGTCACGCGGCAGAAAGGTCTTCAGACCCATAGTCAAATGGAAGGACAGAGTGGTTATTTTTTTTTTAAATAAAGGAAAGAATGGACAGGCTAAATGTATCCATGCCAATGATGAACACTACCAGTGCCCTCCGGACATGGATACATTTGGAAGGCTTGTAAATCATTCAAGCAAGCGGGCAAACCTCTGGGCAAGATTATACCGTTTCGATGACCAGAACGTCCTGTTTTTTACAATGACAGACATTGCTGTCGATGAGGAGCTCCTCTATGACTATGGGGTCAGGATGAAATCTTTTGCTGGCAAAGGACTGGACCTGGACTGGCTGTGATGCAGATGATGTAAGCACACTCCACCACCTGGTGTGTACATAATTTACATGTTTTACTGGATGTGTCAAGGCATGCTTATGAGCAGGAGTGGCCAGTCTTAGCTGCAAAGTACCAGTGTATTTGGTGCTTTTTGGGATTTCGGTTTTTGTAGTGTTCCTAGCGTCTTTAGTTTTGTTCAATAAATCCCTTTGAGCCGCAAGCGGGTTGTCCACATTTTCTGTTCTGACCTGCATTATGCCTCGTCCTTGGACGAAACCCGCCTGGATCCATGACACTACGATGCTTCTGCCTCTTAGTCACTCGCACTTGTCACCTGCGCCATGAGAATGACTATCCTGGAAAAGAAAAGATTACTACAATTCAGTAGAACTGGTGTTTTTGGACAACATTGGGTTTTCTAATTGTCAGGATGGAAATTATATTTGTAAATTCCTTTTCTTTTGGGGAATCCAATAACTCTAACCCAATGTATTTTGAATGTGCAATTCAGGATTTGTATGGTGAAGTCTTGTAAGAAGTTGTAACCCTAAGGGTAATTTAACCCTAGGTCACTAAACTTAAAACCCCCTGATTCTAACCCTAAGGGTAATCCTAACCCTTGGGCAGAGGTGGGAAGTAAAGTACCTTTACTTTGTTACTGTACTTTACTGTGTTACTGATTTTTCAGGTATCTGTACTTTGAGTAATTTTCTGATGACTACTTTTACTCCCTATGTTTCAAGAGAAATAGCTGTACTGTACTTTCCACTCCTTACATTTTCGAAAATGTCTCGTTATTTCCATTATGAAAACAATGACGTAAAAATCGTAACGAAATGGGAAAAATCTACTGTGTGGACAGAAATCACATCATAGTGGCGGTAAAAAACCAATCAGTTAACTGCCAGCCGCAGCGTAGAAGAATACAAAAGCATGTGTAAAAAACAAAGCATGGATGAAGACAGTAAAGTGGGTAACATTGCAAACGATGAAGGAACAAATTCAGAGACGCAAGGCATTCTCCATCCATGGCCTTATTTGAAAGAACTTTCTGATGTTGTCGGCTCAAAGAACGATTCGTGGGCGAATGCACTGTGTTTTGTGCAAACCAAAGAACCATGAGCTTCTGGCGTTTAAGAATTTGCCTTCAAATCTTAAACACATACAGGTAAGCCTGTACTTTCAGCTGTTAAGAGCTAAATTTGCATGTTCTGTTGGTCAGTTTATAACTTTGGTAATGCTATAAAAGCATGTTTTTTTTTGATTGTATTAGCAGCCTATCGATCTAAGCTAATGCTAATTAGTTCCAGATAACCCTCAATTCACTGCTGACGTGCCACTGTTAGGAGACGTAACTTTGGGGCTAACTGATAAACCTTTCGAAATGAGTCTATGGGTGAAATGGTTGTTTTAAAAATGTTTTCTGGCAGAAAAGACTTTCTTGCTGAAAATCCTGAAGACTAACATGTTACAGTAGTAATCTGTCAATTACCCTGAAGAAAAACTACTTGTACTTCTGTCCACTGAACTACTTTACTCTTCTTTGTTTTGTATTTCTGTGCCTAGAGAAAGCATGGAAATCACCGGGGAAGGTATAACAACCTAACTTTGCCTACTTTAAAAAGGAAATTAGCCGCCGATGAAGGCCCATCCAAACAACCCAAACTGTGGGGAACCAAGAGTGTCAAAGTGTGGATGATGCCATTATAAACACTGTTGTCCAAGGCCTGCACCCTCTCAGTATTGTCCAGCAGCACGGTTTTAAAACTCTTGTGCATCACTTACAACCTGATGTGGTTGTAATGTCCCGAGGAACCATCAAAAGCAGAGTTGAGAAAGCGACGCTGGAAATGAAGAACAATCTAAAGCCTGTCATGAGTGAGGTCGAGTTCATTGCTACCACTACCAATTGCTGGACCGCACACAGAGGGAATTTCATAGGTATCACAGCACACTGGATTACAGACTACAGACAATGGCTCTAATTTTGTTAAAGCTTTTCAAGTCTATGGAGAGCTTGATAACAATAACGAAGAACCACTTGAGGGAATATGTTCGAGTGAATCAAGAGTGAAGGGGAAAACAATGTGGATCTTGGGTTTGTTGAAGCTGGAGCCATGTTGGATGACGGTCTGGAATATCAACTGCCAAAGCATAATCACTGTGCCTGCCACCTCCTGAACTTGGTGTTGACAGTTGATCTTTCAGAAGCAAATGCGAACACCACCTACAAAAGACTCTCTCATTCAGCTTCTTCAAAACGGAGTCTATGGAACAAAAGTGGTAGATCTACTGCAGCTGCAGACATAATTGATGATAAATGCAAACTCCAGCTCTTGAGCCCAAATAAGACAAGGTGGAATTCTCTTTTCCTAGCCGTGGAGAGGATTGTAAGGATCATGAGAGAACAAGGGGATGGAGCCAATACAGCTGTGTGCAGTGCACAAAAAATTCCAATGCAAGTACAATAATTTATTTTCATAACTTAGTGACTTTAATGTGGTAATCCAGTTCTTGTGTGCAAGAGTGTGAATCTCTGTATGTGTACATATAAAGAATTTAGTTGTGTGTTTTGTCTTTTGATAGGCTTTGATAGGTATCCTGCTGAGATTGCCTCTCTCAAAGAATATGTGAAGACGATGAGCCCACTTGTGAAGGCAGTTGATGTTCTTCAGGGAGAGGCCTAGAACTTTTTTTGTTTTTTTTTTTTAGACATCAAAAGGCATTTTGTATCATTGAAGGTGAAAATTGTTTTTCACTTTTTACTTTTGTACTGAAGTACATTTCAAAACCTGTACTTTACTTTTACTTAAGTAAAGGATTTCAATCTGTACTTTTACCAGTCTTTTTTTTTTCACACAAGTATCTGTACTTCTACTTAAGTAGAGAATGTGAGTACTTTTGACACCTCTGCCCATCAGTGTGGGAAATGGATTTGGATGCACTTAGATGGATTTGGACACGTCGCTCTAGCGCCACCCGGTGGCCACTCAGATCGCAGCGACTTAGAGACTGGGGACTTGCAGATTCTGAATCAGTACTGCCTGAGAGCCCCGTCTACCAAATTACAAGTCTCTGGAGCCAACCGTGCCTCAGAGTTGAGAATCAAAGACTGACTTGGCGAAAAGGAGCTAGACCAGGGGTCTCCAACTCCAGTCCTGGAGAGCTACCTTCCAGTAGGTTTTCTATCCTACCTGGCTTCTGATGAGCCACACCTGTTCTCAGGTAAATACCAGGAGCAGGTGTGG
>JAODLC010000140.1:22052291-22063632 GCA_026781145.1 Hippopotamyrus pictus
TTGATCTGACAGTGTTCACTGAGTTCACTGAGTTGATAAAGTTGAGAAGGCAATAACTGGTATTTACCATAGGCGTATGTAACATCCTTATAAAAACACAATGATAGACTTTTATTACTTATTAATGAAATTGTGATTTTAAGCAAATTATGAAAATCCATTTAACTTCCTAAAAATGACTTAGATCTACACACACACTACACATATTGATTGACTGAGAATTAGTGTTACATTCAGTAAAACAATGTGAAAACATATTTGGTTCTTTTGATACAACGCAACTGGCATTACACTCACAACTCTTGAGTTAGCCTTGAGTTGCAGCCAAGTTGAGAATGCGTAGAGGGACAACCCTGTCTGTTTTTCTCTTCCTGTCTCGTGTCATACTGAAAAAAAAACAGGACATATAATTTGGAAAATATTGCAGCTGAGTCTGACTTTTTTCAAAGAGCAAGTTATTGATATACAGGAGGGAACATCTGACTATTGAAATGTATTCATTATCAAGCCAATAAAACCACATTTTATATATATATTTTATCTAATTTTAATTATTATTGTCACGAGGGAGAGTTGCAACAAAACGTTGCAACTGACCCCACATGGCCAGCCATTTTTAAACTAGCTATACTAGCTTAGCACATTAGCTTTGAAACATGGTAGCTAAGTCTGTTAAAAGCTAAGAAACTGCAGATTCAAATGATACAACTTTACAATACTTCATGCAAACAGTTTAGACACTATGAGAAAAATTCTGATCATAAAAAAAATTTACTTTAACTTGCTTTTTGGTTCCCCCAGAAGATATGATCAAAACTGACTGCAATCTTGCAGAAAGATGGAGGGTGCAACTGAGCATTTGCAGTGTGAGTGTCATAAACTCTAGCTTGTTTCTTATTGGAGAAATCTGCAGTGTTGCAACTGTCCCCGCTCTCCCCTACTTGCAGGGAACTACTGGGTTTTCTAGCTTGCAAGCTAGCTAGCTATAGGTAGTAGGGATGGGACAGTAGCCGACTTTGGGACAGGCATGTGATTACACAAAGAAAATCTACTGTTATGTCAACTAGTGCAACTTGTAGGTATACTATTTGCACTCTCACTGTTGACTCTGGTGCTAGACAAGAACTCTATCAGCACTCAACTGCTCATCCTGCTGATGTAGAAGGTTGAATTTCGGGCTGTATATTACCTTAAATTATGAAGATGGCATTAAAATGTTTCCAACTGAATTTGATGTCTTTAATTTGAATTCAGGTGATGGAATTATAAAAAATGAACTTTATAAACAGTATATTTTAGAATTGAATTGTGGAAGCCGAATATTTTTGTACTGAATATTTTACTAGTGTAATTACAATTGAAAATTTCAATTGAAATATTCAATGTTTAAATGTACGTTCATATTAAATTATAGCCCTCAAATATTCAAGCATTATTAAATGCAATGCGTTTTTAATCGATTAGTGTCATTCAACATGCTTTTTGGCATCAACGACTTTTTTCATTAATTTAGTTCCATATCCAGCTGTCCAGGATGGGAGTTTGACACCCCTGGAGACACCTAGGTTATGGGCTGAGCTGCTGAAGGAAAAGTTCACCTCCTAAAGGTGGAGTGAACAGATTATAGTTGACCAATCCGTGGACTTGCCTCCAAACAGAACCTCGGTTTTCTCTGCATTAAGTCATGAACAGGTTTCACACATCCAGGTCTTATCTTTATTAAAGCAACTGGCTAAAGTGACAATAGATGTTCATGAACACTTTATTATACATTTTTTTTCCTGTTAGTATTTGTACCTAATTTTCTCTCTTTCCTTCACCTGGCTTTATACATCTACTGCCAATTACAGGAACCTGGAGGCTTGTGACAAGCATCCTGGTCTTACCAGCTGCGTGGTGGACATAAGCCATGATCAGGGCTCTGGCAGCAAGGTGTGCTCTCGTTCCCTGATGGAGGAGTCCCACTCCATTTTCCGCTGCTACATTAATGAGGAGGAGCAGTGTAAGTCTGTGGCTGGTCACCAGGGATACCAAGGCCGACTTAGTGTCAGGACCTCCTCAGACGTTCAGGGGGAGTCCATGGGCCTCAGGAAGGACAGAGAAGCTAACTTTCTGCAACACTTCAACATCCCAAACTTCGTTAACTCTGAACACAGCTCTGTGCTGGGTGATGATGACCTGCTGCTTTGTGAGCCGCCAATTATTATGGACAGTGAGACCAGGTGCAACAGTAAACTTGACATCATTAGCTGAAATCTGTGGCCTGCCATATCGATGTTGCTAGATGAGCTTCATTTGTATTCTCAAAATCACACTGCTCCAGTATATAGTAAAAATCAGTACGCAAAAGCATTGTACATTAGTAATGGTACATGAAATGACTAGCATAGACTTTCTGCTACCCATTTTGCCATTTGATTTGGCATTGCAATTTTGACCTCATAAAATATGTAGTAATATTAGTATTTTTTCAAAACTACTTTCTTAAAAATAACATAAAATTAATTCATTTGCAGCATTGTTAATAAACTGCAGCAAAATAAAATTTAATGCACAAAACTATCCTGGCATTATTTTGTAGCTGTATGTCATTGAATGTGAAATTCATCAAAGACAGTTAATTCAAAATAACTGTAAAATGTGTTCAATTATATGACCAAAAGGAAAAATCCTCTGATCAGCTACAGTGTACATGATGTATGAGGAATCCAGCTGGGTGGTGATGAGGCTTGTAACAGGCCATTATTTTTCCTGGCCAAGACCCATAAGAGTGTTCAAGTTAAATATTACTTATTCAGAAAAGTGGCAAGAACCAGCAAAGTGATACCTAACAGAAAAAATATTTCATTTTCATTCTGAAATAACTGGGGTATTAAAGCCTTGCAAAAAAAAACCTATACTTGTACTGAAAAGAACATGTGTTTTCACTCATCCTCACACCCATGTTGTATATATCATCACCTGTGGTTGGCTCTTCAAACTTTCCTTCAAATTTTAAAACTGATAGTAAAAAAAAGTTAACCACACAGAAAGCACATTCAACCTTTACTATGAAAACAATTAACAACAAACAATTACAGTCTAAAATACAAATAATCACACAGGAAATAGAATAGAGTAATACATCCCTGTAGTTATGTAATGATTAAAGCTAATGAAAATTCTATTAAAATACAATAATTATATTTAAACAGACAATGCAAAAAAAAAATATTTTCAATTTCAGTGTCCTTGTCCATCAAATCATGTTCTGACTGCAAGACATCCACGATATCTATGCTGAAGTATACAGACTAGTCTTGCCTTAGGTCAGGTGTACAGCTCCATTGACTGGGATCACCACACCCTGCCTCTGAAGCTCCCTCAGCACGTCCAGGATGGAGTCCAGCTCAGTGCGAAAGTTCTCCAACTCCCTAGTCTTGCCCTGGGCCAGCTTTCGCCAGGCCTCTACTTCCTGCTGCTGCTGCTCTTCTGCTACTAGAAGTGTCTTTGCGATCACCTTGGGGCAGGGAGACATTATATTCTGTTAGAGGCTCAACTTCAAGGCCTGACTTTTATAAATATTAAAAGTAGACATTTTGTGTTTGTTTTTTTTTTTTTATTCAAGTAATGTAACATAAAATTTGCATTCTTCATGATGTCAGCTTGTTTGCTTGTGTGGGTGTTTGCTGAGTGTTTGCATGTTTCTGTTTGTAAGGGTGGGTGTAAGGCACTCTGCTCTCTCCACATGGGTACAGGCATGCATACATGGACATCCCTACCTGCTGCAGCTCCCTCTCTCTTTCTCTGTGTCGCAGTTCCATATTCTTGATCTTGGTTTCTAAGGAGGTGAAGTGTTTGAGCCGGGGGGTGTGCATTTCCTTTGCTTCTTTCAGCTCCTTGAGCAATTTTTCCATCTATAACAACAATCACTTACTTATTGCCCCACCCACGATACATTAGAAATATGCAACATATTTGAAAATATGAAAAGGCTTTAACACTGCAGTGCAGTAATAGGAACAGCAATGCTGAGATAATTAGGCTTGCCATTAAACAAAAAAAAAAGCATGGTACATACCTCTTTCTGCAAAGTCTCCTCTCTAATGTGGGAAACTGCAAGTGCTTCCTTGCATCCCTGTAGCTCCTTAACCTGGTCCTGCAGGTGTCTGATGATGATCTTGGGAGAAAAGCTGACTATTTTAAAAGCAGCTCTGAACAGACTGAATACATGAATTAATTTTATCAATGACAAAATTTAACCATCCTTGTAAGAAATAATAGGTTTGATTAAATATTTGCTGAAGCTTCAGAATAACTGACTTAGAATCCTCAAAAACAGATCACTTGACCCAACTGGTGACCACTGAAAGCTCTGAATAGATACCTCCTGGGTAGACAGCTGATTGCTGAGTTCAGCCACTTTAGAAGAGGAGTGTTCCAGGGCATGCTGGGCAATCAGGCTCTCTCGCTCCCTCTGGTATTCAGTCTTCAGCAATGACAGCTGCTCTGCAGCATCCTTCCGGACCCTGTGAGGGGAAAAAAAACTAGAGCTGAACATCTTAGATCATCCTGTTCACTGATGGGTCTTACAGACTCTCGATGGCACTGGTCTCATCATCAACTGTCACATGTGGTTCTTGCGGGATGTGTAGAAGCACAATTTAGAACACTCCATACTGTGATGTTCTGATCGTAGGCTGTAGGTATACTATATTGCCAAAAGTATTGGGACACCCCTCCAAATCATTAAATTCAGATGTTCCAATCACTTCCATAGCCACAGTTGTATAAAATCAAGCACCTTACAGCACCTTGGTTATTTGTCTCAACATACCTGTGGAGCTCCTTCTCTACTTGGCACATTGCTGCCCTCTCTTGTTCGTTCTTCAGTTCCATGTGCTGTAAACAAGCCTTCAGATGATCATTTTCCTGCAGTACTTCTGAAATGTGGGACCCAGAGAAGGTGAGTGGCTGATAGCTCTTCTCATTTAGTGTCACAGGGAAGGTCTGAGCCTCGGCGCTGCTCCCTCTAGCTGCGCTGACTGGCTCTTTGGATTCCTTGCTGTGCGCACTTGCTGCTGACACTGAGAGCAGTGACCGCCGTTCCCGCTGCAGCCGCTCCACTGTTCGAGTCAGATCCTGTACTGTCTTGGTTTTGGCTACAAGCTCCTGAGTCAGACTCTTAATACGGAGCCCCTTCGCCATTTCTGCCTGATGATCATGCTTGCTTGGACTCTTCTTGGGTGTCTGTTCTCTGCATCCAGACTGTTTGACTTGGTCCTGAAAGGCATCAATCTCTGCCCGGAGAGCACTGACCTGCTTTTTGTGGGTCTCTCTAAGGCTTTGCAGTTCTTGGTCCAGGGCTCGGGCCTTAGACTCCCAGTCCTTGCATGTTCCAGCCTGGTCATTTAGGTCTTTTTTTTTCAACTGGTCCTCCAGCTCAGAAATATGCTGCTCATATTGTATCTACAAACAAAAATATGTTGATCTAAGAAGTTTCATAGCCAATAAAAAACTAGAATTGATGTCAGAAATGATTTATTATATGAATTATAATCCCCAGACAGGCCCATCACCTACTATGCCCCAACTAATCTGTACTCATCCCTACAAGTACTGGATGGATCACCTGGAAATGAAAAAGTTAATAAACATTTTTTTTTATCTGAAGGCTGCATGTACTTGCTGTGATACGTAGGTCTGAAAGTATACTTATTCATTTATTGCACATTCCATTTATATGACAATTTGCAGAATCTTTCCCCACCAAATAGGTGGTAACTTTAGGTAGTATTCATTTGTTAATGCTTAAATGGCTATGTTTGAAAATGTCACCTGGAAATATTTACATTCTGTTTATTTCTCTTTTGCCCTATGCCCATAATTTTCCATGACATAACAGTAAGAACTGTAACAGATACATTAATGGTATATATGGAGGTCTGGTGGGGCCATGGGCAGTTTTTTGTGCACACAATGTACATGTAACATTTACATTTGACACTTATCAAAAAAGACTTACAGTAGAGCAAAAAACTGACACGTGCTTTCTGGAATTTGAACCCTGGGATTTGAGGTATGTATTGTTAGCACAAAGCTCTACGTGTTGAGCTTCAGGAGAGGTATTGATTCTATACTAAACTGTGTTTTAGTTTAACGGAATCACAAAATACTAAATCAACCTCACAAAATCCCTAAAATGTGCACACGATTTATACTCACTGGCCACTTTATTAAGTATACCTGTTCAACCGCTCATTGAAGCAAATATCTAACCAACACCACAATGTACTGTATAAGGTCATGCAGATATGAGTCAGGAGTTTCAATTAATGTTCACACCAAACACCAGAATGGGGAAAAAAGGTGAATTAAGTGACTGAATGTGACATAGTTGTTGGTGCCAGATGGGCTGGGTATGACTATTTCAGAAATTGCTGATTCAATTTGTTAATTTAGTATTTTATTTTTAGGTTCTCCCCAGTTCAAATTAATTAAATCACTTGAAGGATTCCTGCAGTGTTATATTTATAAAGAACACCACCTTCCCTCATAGAGCAGTCAAGCATTGATGTCAACCCATCAGGTGTTCCAGTGCCTATTAAGGTCGCTCTTAAGAAGCTCTCCCTTAAGCAATCTCTTAAGAAATTGTTCAGGAAACAGATGCAGGAAAAGAAATACCTTTCATAAGATATATAGTTAGAGTCTTTGTAAGATGTTAAGAGTCATTATTATCGGGAAACACACATACATATATTTATATTCACCTTGATCTTGTGGTACTGTTGTTCCATGGCTCTGAGGCTCTGTTTGGCCTCCTCATCCTTGGTCTCCAGCTCCTCCTCCAGCCTGTGGACACGGCGCTCCAGGAAGGACACTGTTCCAGCCTGCTCAGTGTTCCCTGGCCCAGCTGCTGAGGCAGCAGCCCAGATCAGTGCAGGAAGGGAGTTAGGGTTTTTGTGCTTCAGTATGTCTTCCATCTTCTTCACCTAGTTGGGAAGGTGGGCATATCCTCTGTAAGCGACACTAAGCTTGGGGGGTTCAGAGGAACATACAGGAGATCTGACTTTGGCTCTTATCTCCTATGAGTCATATCTCTTTTCCATACTTAAGGTAATATTATTTACTTTAACCTACCTGTCTCTCCAGATCCAGGATTCTCTTTGCATCTCCCATTCTCTCTTTTACTTTCTTCTGTTCTTGACTGTTCTTCTTTCCCACCACATACTTTAGTTTGTCTACCTAACTGGACAAATACGACAATTAGTGATACTGCCTACAGTGTTTCAGCTTATGTTCCCTAAGCCCACGAGGTACAGCAACATGTTACTTCCACTCATTCTTTGTGGATAAACAAGTATAAGATACAAACCAGTTATCCTGGTCAGGATTGCGGGGACATTTAAAACAAAATTCAACGATTTGTCCCTTTTAAAGGATCTTTTTCAAATATCTATGGTGACAGCTACAGTGACCATACTGTAGCTTTTTAATAATGTTGAGATATTTGATAAGTTTTCAGTCATGATAAAACACAGCACACTTTTTCTTTAGAATGATAGAGCACGGATTTTGGCCATGCCCAACTAAGACTACAGAAGTATTTTCAACCATTCACTCAATTTCTGTAACTGCATGTCCTATTCAGGGTTGCGAGGGGTCCGGAATTTACGTTGGAAGCTACAAGCGCAAGGCAGGGAATGACCCAAGACGGGGCATCAACACATCACAGGGCAAATTCACAGACATGGACACCTGTGAGCAATATGATAACTCCAATTCACCTCAGCATGTTTTTGTACTGTGGGAGGAAACTGGAGTGCCCAGAGTGGAGACATGGAGAGAACACGCAACCCTGATCCTAGAGGTGTGAGGCTATGGCACTAACCACTCAACTGTATTTTGTAATAGCTAATTCAAATAGATTGTTGGAATATCTAATGAATTAAGTCTCTAACTATGGGGTTTGCAGAGCAGTAGTAATGCACTGGTTCGGCAAAATATTTTCTTCTGTACAAGACACTGCTGGCCATCATATTCCAGTGATTATGGCTACAGTACATGTATTCAATAAAGACATTGAGATAACATTGCATATCTTCTTATGCCAGCTTCAAGAAGGTCATACAATCAGATGATAATATGTTAAGATAAACTTCATTGATCCCAGGGGGGACATTGCTGAATTATGTAAAGTAAAATTTAAGAATACAGATAATTCCACATAGTTCTCAAATCTTTAAACACCAATGTAAGAAATCATTACTCCCAAGTCAGTATGTTGAACTGGAAAGTATAATTTGCAGAAAATATCTGGCTAAACATATGTACTAAATTAGCACACCTCACCATGGTTTACCCTTATTTATACTGTACACTTTACCCTACACACAAGCTTTTATTCATCATGTTACCCTCATTAATCAACGTACAAAAACCAGCCAAGTGAAATGAAGTTATGCACAATATTCAAAAAATACTGAAAAAAACCCAGAAAAATCAACAAAATGTACTATTTATTCCCAAATGCTGGCTTGAGTGACAGGAATAAGTATGATCAAGATCAGGAAAAGCAGAGGACAGAAACCCTTCTCTAGCTACCCAGAGAACATTGCAACATTGTTGGAATGTTTATATGGAGAGCTGCACCTGCTCTTTGAGCCTGTGGGTCTCTTCTGTGGTGGCTCTCAGTTGACGTACTTCCCTGTCCAGCATCTCCTGATTCTCTGTGTACCACTGCAGCCTCCTGTTCAGGGCCTGTACCTCCACCTTGTGCTGCTCCTCCAGCATCTTTATGTCAAAGTTTTTATCACCTGTTGGGTAAATCATAGAACCATAAATGTCTATTTTCCTGTTTGTTTTTGATCCATAACACTGCGAAAGCCCAATTCATTTTTAATGTGGGTTTTTCGACTGGGGGGGAGCATGTGGCTCAGTGGGCTAAGCCTGTGCCGCCTGTAATCACAAGGTTGCTGATTCAAACCCAGCCTCAGCACGACTGTGGTGAGGAACCGCCAGCTCCCTAGGCATCCCAACAGGTGGCTGCCCTTCATGGACAGCTTACTCTACAAGAAGCACGTTGAGGGAGCCATAAAAAAGAATTTCCCCATGGGGACAATTAAGGATTGATTATTATGATTAATAATCAGATTCAGATGGAGGTAGAAATTTCTGGTCCAGAAAGTAAAAATGAGAAACTTCCCTTGTCCATAATGAACATTGCTTGATAACATACAGTACTGTGCAAAAGTCTTTGGCAGGCAAAAAAATGTTGTTTAAACTATCCTTGTATTGGTGTAAAACTACGATATTATACCTGTCAAAGTGTGTCAGCTTAGCCACTTGCTAAACCTCTGCTAAAATCACCCCATTATTTGCAGCGACCATCCAGTGCAGCCATGTATTTTTTGACTTGGCCACTAGCACACCCCATACAACTAGTCAATCTGTCACTGACTTTTTAAACCAATTTAATTATTTAATTGAGAGGTTGGTGAAATTTAACAAACTCATGGAATGGCTGGGGTGCCCCTGAGGAGAGGTTTGGGAACTGAAGCGGTGTTCATCTAGCCATCCAACTAGATATCAGTAACGTTTTAGAAAATAGAAGAAATTATTACTAGTTTTTATTGTGTTACTGAAATTATGTTCTAATGTTAAATTGTGTTTTTTGTTCTAAGCCAAAGTACACTTTCTACCCAGATAAACAGCTTTAAACATTTCTTTGGAGTGCCTAAGACTTTAGCACAGTACTGTACATCACAGAAATGTAATTCCAACAGATCACATAAAATTATCAAAATAATGCTTAGTATCTCAAAATAATGACTTATTAATTCATTATTTTGAGATAGGATTCACAATTTCTATAAACTTTCGAATGATTCTGAGATACACCACTATTTGGAGATATCAAGTTCAATTTAATTCAATTTTATTTGTAGTACATTTTCACAATACATTTACATTATCCCTGCCCAAAGCTCCCAGTAAGCAAGTGGCAAAAAAAAATCCCTAGAAGGAAGAAACCTTGGGAAGAACCAGACTCAAAGGGCGATCCCATCTTCCAAGGGCCAGCAGAGGAAGTCAAATGAACAAGATGAAAAAATCCTAATTTACAGAGTCCAAGATTTGAGTCTCAATATGGAGGGCAGGCAGGTGCTGGTTATGCATCAGACAGCAGGATGAACATTGGTACAACAGCAAGAAAGGCAGGAGAGACATCACAGGCAAAAAGGTGGGCAGGCTGGAAGAACATCACAGGTATGAGGCACTGCAGGCAGCAGGGTGGGCAGAATATCTTGATTGTTTTCATTTTTTGGGTCTCCAGGCAGCACACCCCAGGAGGGGTGGGGAAAATAAAAAGTGCATTAGCCAAAGTTGAGGAGAGTAGAGGCAGCGCAAAACAGTTAGGTGAGTGCAATAAGTAAGCTCCAGTAGATATGGCTATGGCAGCATAAGTAGGAGGGAGAGGCAAGTAGGAACACAGGCATGGGTAGTCCCTGAACATCATCACTCCAATTCTACAAGGGAGTGTGAAGCTGGAGTGACAGCAGTTCATCCAAAGCAAATGGCACCGATCCCCACCCAGCTCTGCACCTCACACTGTAGGCCTAACTGGGGTGAGCAGTTAGCAAACACAGAGGGAATAGGTAAGGGGCATGCACTGATTACAGTGTGTTGCCGCACCCACCAAACGACAAACCACCTCAGGAATGAGAACCTGAATGCAGTCATGTGGCGGGCGATACCTCAGCACCACACTAGTCTGAATGGACCAATTTGAAGTTTTTTCCGGTGGCTGGACTGCCAATCCTGCCACCAACCCCCAAGTTATTCCTTGTAAGTTGGAGGACATCCATATAGGGCTGGGTGTAGATTAACGTCATACCCAGGATGAAGCAATTGCAGGTTAAGGGCCTTGCTCAAGGGCCCAACGGAATAGAATCATTCTGGGGATTCATGGGATTTGAACCAGCAACCTTCCAGTTGCTGGCATAGATCCCTAGCCTCAGAGCCACCCGTAGCAAATGTGTTTTTTTAATCTAGGCTGGGATATTGAGAGGATCTCCAAATAACAAGAAACATTCTCAAACTAATGACTTGGTGTCTCAGAATAATGAGAAACTAAGCCATTATTTTACTAAGTGTTTATTTTGAGATACAAATTAATTACTTTGAGATACACTGCCCGTCCAAAAAAAAAAGTCACCATTTGAATTTTTCGTTGGTCCGCCTTTAGCTTTGATTATGGCGCACATTTGTCATGGCATTGTTTCCAAAGGCTTATGCAACATCTCACCCTTTTATTTTCATCCAGATTTGCATTCATTTCTCACCAAGATCCTGTATTGACAAG
>JAODLC010000140.1:22138118-22154502 GCA_026781145.1 Hippopotamyrus pictus
CAGAGGGCACCGCAGGCAAAGCGCCGTCGGCTGCAGCAGGCAGCATGGCCGGAGCCGAGGGCGTGGCGGCAGTGCCGACAGGCGAGCAGGGCTGGACAGGCTGGACAGGCGAGGCAGACTTGGCCGTGCGGCCAGCAGGGGGTGCCGCGGGCTTGGCAGCATCCTCCGCAGCAGCAGGCAGCTCCGGGACACTGGGCAAATCAGGAGTGTCCCAAAGGGCTCTCCGAGCCCATGTCCTCAACGAGGACGTTGCCCCTTTAAAAGTCCAGGTGATTCGCGGGATAGCGTCCCGCACGCTGCGTATCCCCCCTTGGCCCAGGTGCGCCGGCCGGTAGTTATACGCCTCTAGGGGTGGCAGCTTCTCACCGGCAGGGCGGACAGAGCGGGCAGCTGCGGCTTCTTCCCTGGCGGGCGGTGAGCCCTCGTGCTCCAGGGCCATTTCCCTGGCCGGGAGCAAAGAGCAGGCTCCCACGAAGATCGTCGGGGTGGTGAATTGTCCCTTTCCCCTGCGCCTCTTTCTTCTCCTGCCTTGCGGTGTTGGTGGAGGCAAGGCTGTCGCGGAGAGGGTAAGCGGACGAAGCCGCCTCTCCGTTACCCTCTCAAACAGCAGCCGGAGGTTTTCGCGCACGTCCGCAAAGACGTGCGCTTCCGTGAGCGGGGTGATCTCCTCTAGGAGGGTCCTGCTCCGGCTGGCTAAATCCCGGGATATGGGGTCCTCCTGGACCTCAGGTTGGGATAGCCAGTAAATCACCTCTTGCAGCAGACCGATGTGCGTGTCCTCGGTCTGCTGCGGCGATTCCTTGTTCAGTTCCGTCATTCTGTCAGCTCCGTGGGTACAGGCGAGCCGGGAAGCAGGCGAAAGAGCCGTGAATCTGGGCAAACGGGGTTTATTCACGGGAGCACGAACAAACACGGCAGACCACATCGATGACGGACACCAAACTAAGGAAGACGTGAACTAAAATACAGAAGACAGAGCAAGCTAAACAAGGCACAGATGAGAACAATCGGGGAAGCACACGTGGATAATGAAGGGGCGTGGCACACACGAGGATCGAACGGAACCGGGCGTGACACATAGCCTATACATTAACACATAATTAGGTGTCAGTAGTATTATC
The DNA here is from genome assembly GCA_026781145.1 of Hippopotamyrus pictus. Lineage (NCBI taxonomy): Eukaryota > Metazoa > Chordata > Actinopteri > Osteoglossiformes > Mormyridae > Hippopotamyrus > Hippopotamyrus pictus. Next base: position 22,139,240 of record JAODLC010000140.1, read on the forward strand.
AAAATGACGTTTAGTTCATCCTTTTGCAGGCTGTGATCAGAGGGCTGTATTATGGTTAAGTCCCAACATCCACATCCTGTGTAATATGTGAAAACAGAACAATCTGTGCCTTGCCTACAGGAAAGGAAATGCAATAGATAAAGGTTAGAAGGGAAAGTTAGCTTGCTGATCCATTTAGAACTGCAAATTTGTTTGGTCTGACACTGGTTCATTGTACTTTGCCTTCGCTTTTAAAAAAGAAAATAATAAGAAAATTATAATAATAAAAAAGAAAATTGAGTAAAAGCCTCAACAAATTGTTTTTATCCTGAGGCTGAGCTCTCCTTGGTTGCTTTCAGGTCCATCATTGTTTTCCAAGTTAAACAGTTAAAACGAGACTGTGATGTTCTGTTGCGTTGCACTGGGAGATGCAGTAGGCGAGTTAGATGGTCTTGTGCATATTGGTGATTTTTTTTTTAAATCAGTACGACATCCTGGTATGTTTGGCCTACTGCAAATTAGATATTTTTTCATGTACTGCATACACATACTACTTTTCAGTCCAAATCAGTATATACTAGTAGTACAGTATGTGATTTCGAAAACAGACATCATGTGTCAATGTTGTTAATGTGCCCCCCGCCACACCCCACACACACACGCACAGAGACACATACACGCCTGTCCATGTTCTTTATATATATAGCACCACAATCTGGGAAGATTATTTTGCATGACTGTGTGCAGTGTACTGAATATGGTTGGTGCAACAATAACACCCCCTTGATTTGACTTGACTTCATATGCATAATCAACCTCATAATATCTCTCTTGCTGCTTCTGTGTTTTCTGTGTCCTGGGTGTTCAGCCAGGAACTGCTTCCCTGGCCCCTTTATGAGACTTTCTGTTCTTCACCAGCAACTGAGCTAAAAAAGTTGTCCTGTATATATGAATCAATGCCAACCAAAGCTCTGTGCCTATGAATATCTAAGCACATTCCCATAGTCCAGTGGTTCTCAATCCTGTTCCTGGTGTGCACCCGCCTGAATGTTTTCATTCCAAGCCTACCTTAATCAGGCTTATATGGTCCCTAATAGGCTAATAAAGAATGTGGCAGGCTGAAAGCAGTGTGCATTGAAAACATTTGGTCGGGGGCTGCGCCAGGAACAGGATTGAGAAGTACTGCCATAGTCTTAAGTACGGGCACACAGTGATGCTACACCTTCATCTGATATAGTGAAGTGCAAGTGGAAAAAAAGAACAAACAACTTTGCTCAAGATATGGTTTTACGTGAAAGTAAAGCAACATGCTGCATGCATTTTTCATTAGCTATCACCCAGGGCTAGAAAGTCTTCTTAAATTGGATTTGTATCCAATAGGTCACTGCAGTGGATTTTAAACAGCAAAATAGCTTTCCACTTCCCATCAGGCTCCTTGGAGCAATCTGAAAGGCCAGCACACTGATACCTTACAAAATATCCCCAGAATTATTGCAAATTATTTACAGAATTATTACAGCAGTAATGACTATGGTGTTCAAAACGAGGTTAATGCCATATCAGAGCAGTTATGATTAAACACATATATGAAGAGCTGAAACAGAATAATGGGATAGCCTTAATTACTCGAGTCTGTTCCTGTATGTATGGATGTGTGTTTGCATGCGTGAGTGTACTTGTAACTAGTGGAGCCTGTCAAAGCTAATGTATATGAAAAATATTCTTCTTTTAACACTATATTTATATTAAATATTAAAACCAATTTAAACACAAAATTGCAGTATCAAATATTAACAATGGTGTAAATATTTAATGTAAGCCCTTTAGCATGTGCTCCATATTAATGTCCCTACAAGATCACATGCTTTGGACTCCTGGGGTTACTAGGTTATTTTGCTGGGTTTGGAGGGTGTGACAATTTAGTACAGTATGGGAGAATTGTGAAGGATGTTTTGGTGCCTGGCAAAGCATGGCAGCCACAGGCAATGGGGGGAATTCTCACTGGGCACCTGTTATCACTCACTTCCTGCTAGGAGAGCTCCATGCTCCAATGCCAAATATGGAAAACAGAAAGATCATGGAGGTAGATATGGCTCAGTGTGGTGTTACACCTACCAGAAAACAAACAAATAATAAAAATTATTTTCAATAAAAAAAAAAAAATCAACTTTGCAGAGCATTGTGCATTGTGGAGTAAAGAGCAGTGTACAACAGTGTACTGTACAACAGAGCTCTCTGGATCTGGCCCGTGAGATGGTTTTATTTGGTTCATTACATGTTTTAAGTTCATTAGTAAACCTGGCCCACAGGTCGATCTTTCATTTTCCACATTGTAATTTTTTTAGGGGACCTGCACACTTTTGCTTTTCTTATAGATTAGTGGAATATACATGTTACATTATTTTATTACTCTCTCTCTTTTCACTTCTCTGACCACTTGGGAGAAGAGCTCCCAGTCAGCAGCCCCCAGCTAATTTGAGTTTGAGAGTGCTGGTTTAGATTCACAGAAAGCGAGGATCAGTTTGGTGCATATGACATAGGCAAGAGGTAAATACACAGTAATGGTAAAGCTGAGTTTTGTGAAAAATCATTAGTGTACTGTGACAGATTAAGCATAGATCAAACCAAGTTTTCTTGAATGGAATGGCAGAGCTTGTGCTGCCCCTCTCCTTGGACTTGGCAAGCCTGGAGCACAACTTCAGCCCGCTAAGTATTCTAGTGTGGCTAGCAGGAGTGATTGAGCAGATTGTAAATGCCCCAGCAGACCCTATGGCTGGACCCCTGCAGTCCTGTCTTTTCCTCTCATTCATCACCCCTTGCTCAGCAGACAGTGTGTCCCCAGCACCCCCATCCTTCAACTGAAAGGAGCCAATAGCCTGCAGGGAAACTCGTTGCTCTCTGCCCATGCTAGAGCCCAGTACAGTCGAACACCTTCCTGGTCAAATACCGAATGGAAGCCTTTTTGTGGGGTAATAAGGATGAATGAGGAATGGGGATTAAACACGAAAGTGCTCTTATTCCTGGCAGAAAGGTGACTCTGCTTGCTGTTCGTGCTGGTACTGGGACTGAGGAACCGTTGTTGTCTTAGGAACAAGAATGTCGCAGCCATCTTACTGCAAAACTGGAAAAAAATCCATATGCAGTTCACGAGGTAAAACTATATGCTGGAATATTTTATATGCATATTTGAAATGTTTTTAATTTTTTGACATGTTGAGCATCCCTAAAGTGTGAGCCCTCAGCTTGACACACAACATAAATCATCACACTTTATTAGTCAGTGAAAGTAATATTTATTTATTTTTTATGCATTTAGGTTTTAAATTACCCTGATAAACACATGAATTTCTCTGATTGTAACAAATACACATGCTTGCCAAAAAAGCTGTATATGTTTCTAAAACTATTCTTTATGTACAGAGAACGTTTTTGGTTTTTATAGTAAATCAGTATATTTTCGTAAAACCTGGTTGTATTTTCGAAGGTTCATAAAGCTCTTTACAGGTGTATTTTTCAGAGAGGGTCTAAAGACTGAGAGAAATAAAAGTAGGGAAAACTCATATCATATCAATACAGGAAAAAAAGATTCCCTGACACATAGTTGGAAAAGACAGCCATTTAACCCTCTAAGTCTCGCCTTTTCTGCAGACCTCTTTCTGCCTTAAAGGAGAACGAATAGCTTGTGTTACTGGTAAGTAAATCTGCATTGTTCCAAAAGCGTAGTTCCCTGAGCTCATCATTAAGGCATAATTCTAGACTTCTGAAGCATGAGGTATACAAATGGACAGGCTGCCAGACTTCAGGAGAAATTGACATCCTGTCTGCTTTTTGTTTTTCAATTTGTTTAATGAAATTCAGCCCCCAGAGTCATTTCTATTTGTTTGTGAGTGTATGTGTCTGAGTGTGTGTGTGTGTGTGTGTGTGTGTGTGTCTGAGAGAGAGAGAGAGAGAGCATGAGAGAGAGAGTGCATGTACAAAAGAGGTGTATGGTTCAGGGGCCCTTTTAAATATATTCCCAAAAATTAAGCAATAACAGATAACACACTGTGGATATTGCTTCTCTTTTACTTACAGTAAAGAGCATTGATTGTAGCACCATCACATTTCTTACCAATGTGCAGCTTCTTATCTACTTAGTAATTCTCATGTGCCTCAGATTACTTGGTTGACCCCCCTCAAGCCACACTTTTTCTATCACCCATCTTCACCTACAAACACACGCGGAAGAAAGGAAGTAGATTTAGATTATGTCTTGAAGATGGATGAGGGCAGGTTGAGAAATGGTAGGAGTTGGTTAAATGGGCTGAGGCTGTACTAGAAACATGGAGAGAACTCTGGTGCTCATGGCTCATTCATCTCCTCTTTTACCTGGGGAATTAAAGACATCTATCCACCTGGGAGAGTTTGGAATCACTTATGAAATGTATGTAAACCCTCATAAATTTTGAACAAAAGCTTTTTCAAGCCAAAGTTCTGTCACTCTGGGCTTAATTTCCCAATCAATCTTCATCTTCAATTTATCCAATAGGGTTATAGTTATACAGAGCCAGTCTTGGGGTGCTTGCGATGGTTGAGGCAGTAGGCATGCTTGGAGAAATAGTAGCCCATTGCTGGCCTGGGGATCACACCGTCATACTCTAAGGTCAAATTATTCGGTAATTCAGCATGTGTTTGGACTGTGTAATGAAAACAGAATAGGCAGCAAATGAAACCCAAAGAGATTTATTCAAATTCTCCATATGCCCAAGTGCGTGCACACACACACACACACACACACACAAAGGTTGTAATTATATCTTTGTGGGAACTCTCCATTCATCTCTACAGGGAAAATTTTAACCCCAACATGATGACCTTAACCCCCACCTGAAAATGGTCCCCACAATATATAAAAAAACAGGTTTTTATCATGTGTGTGTGTGTGTGGATTTTGTGTGTGTGTGTGTGTGTGTGTATATATATATATATATATATATATATATATATATATGCGCATACAATGAAATTATATATGGAATGAATACCGATATATATACAATGAAACCTGATATATATGGAATGAAAGCTAATGGAATCATTGTTGGTGAACAGATTGAGTGAACGCTGAAAACTGCCTAAAAAGTTTTTTTTTTAAATTATCTTTGGCATTTATATGATGAACAATTTCTATCTTTACACAGAATGTCTGTATAATTTATATTTTGAAGAACTGCTGTTCGTACGCTAGAAGCTAAGATGATATTGAATGAAAAGTATGATATATATATACAATGAACGTGAAATTACAGATAGTCACTGCTTTGGTCAACTTCGCTGGGTCTTCCACTATTATCCATGTGTGATGAGGAGGAGTGTCACTGGGATACCAAAAGTCTAAACATGGCAGAAAGAGCGCAAGCTCTAGTGCAGTGTCTTTTAAAGAATGAAGGCTTTATAGACACTGTTGCAAATGTATGCAGCAACAGCACTGCTGCAGGCCCTATTGCACAGTCATCATTTGACAGAGTGGATGATGAAGTACGCTCAATTTTCAACAGAGGTGTGCAAACAAGAGGGCCAGATTATCTGAGGCTGGAGCCGAGTGTGTTTTTAAGAAGTGGTATGGCCTCAGATAATCTGGCCCTCTTGTTTGCACACCTCTGTGAATTGGCATTGACAATAGACCTTATTTATAAAATTTTGAAACTGGCATTGAAATAGAAATTATGGTAAACACAAAAAACTAATGACAAAAATCAAATCAAATGACCTTTATAGAACTTTAACATGTAAACTTAGCAATGCAAAAAAACAGACTAAAGGAATAACAAAGCAGCTGCAGATAAAGCTAACTGTTATAATAAAAAATATATCAGTAATGTTCAATAAAATACCTAATGATGTAAAATTTTTATAGAAATATGTTATATTGTTATTTATTGTTAATATTATACCAATGAATATTTGTCCATCTTTTATACCACTTACCCAGCTGTGGTATATCAATGAATATTTTGTCCCTTATCAAGTGTTCATTGCCAAGAACATGATTTTGTTTTCAGCAGCTTTAGTATTTTTACAATATTATGATTTCATCATAACATCTCATTTTGGTGCATATTAATACATCCAAAATTAGAATAAAACATATTCAGAATGTGGATTTCAAGAACTATATTAGAAATTAGGAATTCTGTATTTGGAATTTGACAGACTTTCTCTGTCATAAAAAAACTAAAAAGTAACACACACAGACACACACGCACACACACACTCACACACACAGAGGTTTGTAATTATATGTTTGTGGGGACTCTCCATTTCTATGGGACATACATGACGACCTTAACCCCAACCCAGTCCTAACCCTAATCATAAGTAACCAAACAAAATACAAGACTTTTGCCATTTTTAGTTTTTTGGTTGCAGTCGGAGATTTTTATATTAAAAAAACAGATCGTCCCCACAATGTCAAAATAACAGGTTTTTATCACATTGTGGGGACATTTGGTCCCCACAGTATAATTTATATCTGACCAAAACACACACATACACACATAGGCATGAATCCAAGGAGATAATGACCTTGCTGAAATCTGTAGTATTATTAATAATAATAAAGGGAAACTTTGTTTCCTCTCATGATCAATAGGGGACAGTGTTGTGCCATGTGAATCTATCAGTTTTTGTGCTGCTGACTGATGCAGTTCTGTTCTGTGTTTCTGTCCTAAAGGACAGAAAACTTAGTCTTTTTCACAGCCTGCTCTTCCTGGGGTCTGGCACCTAATAATCTTTGGTATATAGCATTCCCCCTCCCCCACCTGTCCGGCCGCTGGCTGTCATCTAGACTGCCTGTTTCCTGGCCAGCGATCGATACAGTGTTCCCCCTAGCATTGTTTCAACGTGCTCCTGGGAGAACCTCCGCTATCTGTGCTCGAGCCTCCTGTGCCTTCTGTTCCCTCTGCATCATTAGTGAGTAGACTTTCTTCAACACATTTCCAAATGCTCAGGTGAAAAAGACCCGAACTAAATTTTTCAGAGACAAATAGCAACACTTTTGACCTCTTATTTTCAGAACTCAGAGTAGTAGATTCATAGAACTTGATGGGTGTATATGTATATTCTGCTTATTGTATATTTTACCCCAGCTTTGACTGCAGACCTAGAGCAACATGAAACAGTATATAGAAAATATACCATGTAAATCAACAGTTTCACCTGTAATTGGACTGGTAAGATTTGCAAGTATTCCTTTATTTGTAAGAGGCTCATTTTAAATGCAGGTTGTCCTGCATCTTTTGTTTGTTTTCTATCAAAAATGGCTGACTATTCAGCAAACGATACAACTCAGTTGCAATTTTAAGTTCATCTCTACACTTCTGGGAGGATGTAATTCAGAGAAATCAGCAGAACAGGACTGAAAGGGGGTTTAAAAAGGAGATTTAGTTATCATTACTGTTAAAGCTGAAGAGATTTATAGTGAGAAGAAAGAGAGTAAGAAAGGCAGGTAAAGTGTGCTGTTAAGGATCTTTCAAGAGGGGGACAATGAAGGTTTGATGGGGCAAAACCCTGTGAAAGAGCTTGGGAATGACACACCCTGCTGTTCCTCACTTACTGACATGTGGGAAAGCCACATTCATCATCCTGAGACATCTGTTCATTTTGCTGCTTGAGAATTTCATCAAAGCACCCCTCAACCTCTCTCTACACACACATACACACATTCGCTAGTACCACAAGGAAGACAACAATCTTTTCAGCTTTGACACACAGAATGACAGATCCAAACTATTCTCGCTCAAATGCTTGATTTTTAAGTGAATTCATTCTTACAGAGAAAAAAGTGAGACAGTCATGACTGAGTGAGTGCAGAATGCAGTTCATAAAGCACACTCACGGTCCATCACCAAGAAGGAAAATGAACATGTCTGGTATTGAGGCAGACTGAAGACAGCTACTGCAGAAACACCAGCAGAGAATCTCAAACCAGTTTGTAACTGAATTGTCTGCCACAGTACCCATCCATGTTAAACAGGTCCTATATGTTATTATGTGCTACTCAAATATGACGAAAGGGTGGTTATTTGTTTGGAAGCATCTAAGTATAATAAGCTATGGCCTAACCTGATGAACATCCCATGGGATGAACACCTCTCATCAATAAAGGTGCATATACTGTATGAGCAGCTCGTTTTTTTTTTTTATCTTTCTTTTATATGTATATAACCGTGAACAAACAAAATGTGCATGTTATTATACTACATTCAACAACAACAACATGATAATTATTACTCAGCCTACTAAGTATTTGAATTCCAGGCTACCAGGCTGACTGTTATAAGAAGCACGTCAGCTATGACCAGATTAATGGGTGGAAAACAAAGGACTTGATTGCGAAGATGTGTGTACAAATTCAGGAAGAGACTAATCATGTTGAAAAACAAGCATATAGAAATGCCAGTCTAACATACAACAGCATGCTGAGGTGACATGGCCAGGACACAGCTGGCTCCTGTTAGAATGACAAACCGCTTGAGCACACAGCTGCCCTGTATGTCTGCAATGACACAAAATGAATGTAGCATTCAAAACCTCCGAGAGGGGGCTCACTGGTGATAATCCCAGAGGAATCTATCCACTTGGATCCATGTAGCACCAGCTGGCCCCAAGAAGAGCCCCTGCTCACAACTCCAGGGGAAGGCCTGGCTACTGGGGTGCCAATGCCATAGAGAAGCCACTCTACTGCCCTTCAGCAGTGCAGGTCAAGCTCCTGGGCTCAACAGTCTGTGAACTGCTGCTTACTGTTGAAACTTTGTTGATTTATGTTGTTTACATAACAAAAATGCTCTTTGATTTGTGTTTTTAACAACCTGCCTATTCATATATTGTTGCCTGGTTGTACATCATTTGTGTTGTACATTTAAATATTTCATATCTCATTCCTCATGTAGAATGCTGCCACATGGTAATTTTCCTGAGTAAAAAATTCATTCTTAATGAAATAGGGATGTTTCTATTTGATCCATGGGGTGACTGTAACATGAGCTTTTAAACATTTATTTTGAAACTTACTTATTTTGAATGTTGAATGTGAAGCCTGGGGGCACAGTAAAGAAAAACTGGGGAGTGGGGGTACGGAGGGTATACATTTAGGTTTTGGCAGTTCTAGGCTCAGTTGTGTTGGTGTGACTTTTAGGGTTTAGGGTTGGGTAACAAAGTTCTCATCAAATTGCCCTTACAGTTCTGTTTATTTGGTTATTGTGGACCCACACCTGAAGAGAAAAATAATAATATACTGCAACAGGATGACAATCCCCCCCCAGCAAATTAAGGATAACAGTACCATAGTTCCTCTGCTCCACCTCACACTGGGTCATATTAGTAAAACTCTTGTGAGTTTCAATAAAACTTTTGTCTAATGGCTGTTGTGTTGTGACAACATTATAAGAGGAGATGACCAAGGTAGAATTAACCATTAAACAAATAGTTTTGAAACTCTTTACATGCCTACCACTGCCACTTTTACTCTGGTGGTGCTTTAAGTAAAGAAAGGTCATATAAAATAACATATTTTAAATTCAGAGATTGAGACCAACACCAATCAGGCAGGGCACTGCTAAGGTGGGATGCCCATCAGTTACAGGACACACAGATGCACACACAATCATACACTGTGGACAGTTTAACAGACCCTGGACTGCAACAATGCCCACCCCCCAGAAGGCAGAGCTAAGTACAAAGCAAACTTGATCAGAATCGTGTCTTCATATCTTCTTCATGTGCATGTTTGATTTATTAATTACACTTTAATTGATTTTTACTTAATAAATCAAGAAAATAGTCTGTTGTAAAATACCTTTTGGTTTCATTATCAACAACTAAACCCATGAATTTTATATAGCTTTAGAATAACATATAATTTATATTCTAGGTTCACTAGCTACTCTCACATCTACAATACAGCATACTTTGGCATAACTTACTGAACAAAGTAGCAATGGATCAGTTAAGCAATACTGTATATATGAAGGTACTCATGAGGAGGTTGCAGAAGATGTTAAAGGCCTGTAGCAGAATATGTTGCATCTTATCTCTGCAAGCCCCAAAGTTTTTTTCACCCAAAGCCTCAACTAAGAGATATGATAGTTGTTTTCCCAGGCAGCTGGATAAGCTATAGTGTGTGACCTGGATACCTCTCCTTGACTAAAGATGGACATACGCTTTTTGTATATTCATTTCTGAAAGTTTGCACTGTAATAAAATATTACCAATCACAGAAATGAGCTATGCATAAATTCCACTATGCAAACAATATTTTACATTACACCACGTACATTTAACTTAAGTTTCGTGTACCATTTATAATTACTACTGTTACGACACCAGGGGGGTCGATGTTTCTTTGAGTGTGTTGTGGTGTTCCTGGTCCCTGCCCACATCCCATACCTCTCTGTTCTGATAGTCTGGATTATATACTCTGTGACAAAAAAGCACCCAGAAGTAATGGTCCAACTTGGATGTAATTTGGTACAGATGCAGGCCAGCGATGGGTATGTAAATTATTTGATTTGCAAGGAGCTAGCACGTCTAATCACCAGACACTGAGGATGCCTCGTAAACAGCATTACCAGCTGACAGAGTTTGACAGGGTTTGCATGAGGCCGGATGGGCGTATCATGCAATTGCCCGGCATGTGGGGCATGCAGTCACTTGATGTTGGAACTAATGGGCATGTGAGGGCACCCACACACGTCGTGAAGTTTCCCATCAGACCACACCAAGGGAGGATCGTCGTATTGTGTGCCAAGTAGTACAGAACCCCATGACATCTGCGCCTGCCATCCAGACACAGGTATTGAACTCTCTACAACACCCCATGTCATCCCACCCCCGTCTCAATAACTGGCATCAGCTGGACTACGATTTCACTGTCCCATGCATAGGCTGCCATTAACATCAGGACAGAGATGGCTGCATTTGGAGTGGTCCTGTAACCAGGAGGCGTGGACTGATGACGAATGGCATCGTACTATGTTCAGAAATGAATCTGGGTTCTGCATTACCACGAATGGCTGTCGTGTGTGTATGGCGGTGCCGAGGGGAGAGGACCAATCCTGCCAATGTTGTGGAGTGACACACCGGTGTTACTCCTGGCATCATGGTGGGGGAGCCATAGGGTATGACTTCAGGTCATCTCTGGTAGTGATTCGGGGGACTTTCACGGCACAGCACTACATCAGTGACATCCTGCGTCTGCCTGTATTACCCCTCTTAAGACAGCACCCTGGTACAGTCTTTCAATGCCTGTCCACATAAGGCACGTGTGTCTATGGACTGCCTGCGTCATGTTGAGGTTCTCCCGTGGCCAACCAGGACCCCCGATCTTTATCCAATTGAACATGTGTGGGATCAGCTAGGATGTCAACTCAGACCCAGTGCCAATCTGCAGGATCTCAAGGGACTGTTAAAACAGCTGTGGGCCGACTTGCCGCAGGAGAGGATACAACGGCTCTACAGTACAACTCCCTTCTGCACCGCATCGCTGTATGTATCCAGGCTGGGGGGGGTGCCACACCCTACTGACATGGGGCCAGTAGTGTGCCCATACTGCCAAGTCTGTTGTCAGTTTGATCTGATATTATAATCATTGCGACACAGTCACATGACCTTTCAGCACGTGAAGATTCATTTCATTTCCATCATTTGGGTGCTTAACTTTTTTGTCACTGAGTGTATTTCAGAATTTCCTTTGTGTTTGACCCTTGTTACCATTTGACACTTGATTTTGCTTAGCTCTGTTTGAATTTAGTTCTTTTCAGGTCTTTTTTGTATACATATTTGTAAATATTGTGCCCATTTTGAGTAGAAGGGAAAATAGGAAGCCTTTTTTTAATTTTATTTTCTCACTGTTATTGGTTTATTAGTGAGCTGAGGAAGTTTTGTATATTTTTATTAATTTTTTCATTTTCCATCCATCCATTCTGTTTTTATTATTTACAGTATAGAAGAACCTTCTAGTTGTTGTTGTTTTGGCTTGGTCGGCTCCTGAAGTTGTTTCCTCTGCTTATAAAAATACTGGGAGAAACAGAGCAGTGGTCTCACTCCACTTTTTTGTGCCTGACCCTAGATGTAACAGTGCTACTCATTAAGTCATAAACAGTGGAATTGTCAAGAAATATAAAATCTTAAAATTTTTCAACTGGAGCTTTCCAGGTCCATGTTTTTGAATCCCAGTATAAGGTAGTTTTCCCACTGAGAAGTGTTCTTAAATTTCAAATGCAAATGTTCTATGATTTTTCGCAATTACTCTGGTGCTATCATAATGTTTTCATCACTTACTCAGATAAAAATCCAATTTATCGGACAATGTTGTGGTTACTTTTCATGAATTTATTCAAAAGGAGTGCTACAATTGGTTCTCACCAGTATCACAAAATGTGATGATAAAAATAAGGTTTGCCTTATTTGAATAACTTAGCTTCCAGGCCAAAGCACAGAACGACAGGATTAACGTCCACCAGTAATTACCATGGACATCGTTTGGCCAAGGGTGTTGGCAGCCGAATGGGAAATGACAGGTGAAGCAGTTTACCCTGTGGAGACTTTGCTGCCTCTCAGACCTTCAGCTGCATATTAGCTGCTGTGATTAAAGGCATTACGCTTTGCAAGTGCTTATCTGTTTTTTTTTTCTGTCATGAATAAAACATTTGCACCCTCCCTTTATTACCGTATTCGATAAAATAAGGGTGAATATGTCTAGGGGGGTGGTGCTCTGGGTCCCAATCCTCTGCCCTGAAAAATACCAATCTCTGCTTTCTCTCGCCTGTCAGCTTATTCCAACTTGCAGCCGCGCATTAAAGCATACCCACTTCATTACCAACAAATTATACTTTTAAATCACCCCAATAATAAGACCATGCCTTGTGTGTGTTTGAGGATGAGGGAGAGAGTGACAGGCATTTGCATTTCATTTGCAAGATTTAACAGAAAATTATGTTTCGTTTTGCAGCTTTTTGATGTTTTTTTTTCCTTGGCGTGTTAGATTGACTCCTATGTACACAGAAGCTCTCCCACATGGGTAATCCCTGTCGCATCCACATCTTCTCCTTGACTTCAAGTTCTTTCCCATGTCTGCTTCAAGGTCACAGTCTATCTGCATTAAAACTGGTGTTGTTCAGATTTGTTCCCCTTGGACAGAGGCTGAACATTTTGATAAGCATTGCTCAAGATTTTATTAATGGTTCTGTAAAACACCAACACTGAACATATTGTTTGGCAGAGACCACCAAGTATGACAATTTAAATATATAACATCATCATACATTTCTTTAGGGTTGTAACAATTACAGAAGTGATAAAACAGCCAACCCTTTCTAGCGCTGCATATTTAGGCTGTTCATCTGGTTGTATATATTATGAAGCCTGGAAGACTAGTGAGCATCCCAGAAAGATGAAAAAGCTCAAAAAGAGGAAAAGGGAAATTTTATAAAGATATACTCTATAAAACATATATTTAACCTAATTGTTCTGTGGCTGAACGACAATGATAAAATAAATTAATTGGATAACTGATTGCTTCTACTGAACGACATGCACGACTTAATGTTTAAATGCTATAGTACAGAAGACCTGATGAGCTTCATAAGGTGAGGAGGCTTGCACTGTCCCGCCTTGTGACTCCAGTGGCTGTTTCGTAGTGCTGAGGTTGTGTGCAAAGGGATGTTGGTGCTAAAATATGTGAATGAAGCGACTCCCTACATGCCATTTACTCTGTGTAGATACAGTACAGTTCTGTCATTGAGGTTGCAGGGCCCATCCTTACCAATTCTCCTCAGTTTTTGTATTTTTTAAATATAGGTATTCAAATAAATATAAGGATACAACTCAAAGGCATGGATGCACAATGTTGCTTGTGTATTGTCCTAAAAGGATTTCTCCATTAGAATTTTAAAATGATTTTTTTTTGACTCAATAAAAGAAAATGTGCATTTAAAATCGCTTCCTTCCAGAAATGGTGCCTATTGACTGACTGAGTAATTAAATGATTTTCAGGCTTGTTCCTCACCTGCTTGTCTCTTCTCACACACTGTTGAGAGACGCTTCTGTCAAGATGCAACGCATAGCCTTTCCTCTGATTGCTTTAGTGGAAAACTACCCCAGCCACGGGCGTCAGAGTACTTACTTAAACCTCTCCCATAAGCACGCTGGACATCTCAGATTGAGCCGCTGCCAATTGCTTCAGGGTTTTTTCATTCTGTATTTCATCCTCTTACTGCAGTGTCAGGCAGTACAGGAAAGATACTTTTAAAATTGTACAACTACACTGTGTGTGTCTCTGAACAAAATAGGCCAGTATTAAGTTTTGAGAAAGCTGTCAGATTCTGAAAGGACTTGCAGATACAAAACAGTCTATCTTTATCTTCTTCTAAAATGCCTATAATGTGTGATGTATTTGTAAATTGTAAAGTTTTTTTTTTTTTGCATTGTATGATTCCATTTTTGTGCTTATGTATATTTGTATTATATCAGGAGTGGAGTGGCCATCAGGAGTATCAAGAGATGATTTCGGCCTGGTCGAGCTGTTATGCAGTATGCTTCGGAGCAGTGTTAATTACGTCAACAAAAATTTTGACGATAAGTATTCGTTGACGACCTTTTATTTCATGACTAGATTGTAACGACAACATAAATGGAAATATTGTTGCCAACGAAAATTACAGCGAAATCTTTGTTCATTATGGTCTGACGAGTAAAGACGAGACCATTGCTAGCTCCGTTTGGGCAGACAACCTAGATCACAGTAGCCGCCTCAAAGCATTGGTTGTTATCCTTTTTAACCAATCATTTAGATGCATAAATCTGCAAGTGCATATACAAATTCTCACTGTCTCCATGCATCTTTCTCATTGGATAATTTTTTCCCTGCTTGGTGCATGTCTGATGAACAGATACAACAAAAAGATCAGGGGAGCCATGACAAGAAATTTAAAAAAATATTTTGTTCAATATACTGGGACAGCATGCATGTAGTGTGCTGTCCTTGTGATGTAAATTTGTTGTAAAGAAAAATATCGGAGCATTTATAACGCAAAAAAGAGTTAATAAATTTCTCACAAAACTGTCTAGAAGTGATTTTTTTACAATAAAATTTGAGCAGCTGTGCTTGTTTGTGAAACATTCTCCTGGAGGTGTTCTATTTGCTAATGTAAGGCGTTATTTCGCTTTGCCTTCTAACCTTGGATGTGTGGAATGGTATTAAGAGAGCTGTGTTAGACTTTGCTGCGCAACTGCTGGAACCACTCTCT
>JAODLC010000140.1:22183806-22197958 GCA_026781145.1 Hippopotamyrus pictus
GGAGACGTTGGACCTTTCAACAGGACAATGATCCCAAGCATACCTCCAAGTCCACTAGAGCATGGTTGCAGATTAAAGGCTGGAACATTTTGGAGTGGCCATCGCAGTCACCAGACTTAAATCCGATTGAGAACCTCTGGTGGGACTTAAAGAAAGCAGTTGCAGCGCGCAAGCCTAAGAATGTGACTGAACTGGAGGCTTTTGCCCATGAAGAATGGGCTAAGATACCCGTAGATCGCTGCAAGACACTTGTGTCAAGCTATGCTTCACGTTTAAAAGATGTTATAACTGGAAAAGGATGTTGTACTAAGTACTAAGAATGAATGTCACTTGGGGGTTGAATAAAACTGATAATGATGTGAGCACAGAAAAGACATTTGTGGTTATTTCATTATAAATGTTATGTTATATTTGTCTGACTTACAAGTGCCTCTTTGATTTAATTGTAAACAAGATGACTGAAATGATCAAAATCAATGTCAAACTGGCCAAAACACTCAATTTCAGTGGGGTTGAATAATTTTGAACACAACTGTACCTGCTCAAAGTCCTATGGACAATTTTATGCCTGCATGGTCTCAAGATGCTGCAGTTCAAATTTTGTGTGATTTGGATGAACAGTGCAAGACTAATTTGAACAGGCAGATTTTTCATTTTATGCAAATTAACAAAAAAATTTAAGTGGTGGAGCTATACTCATTACATTACTTATTTTTGGCACGAGCCAAGGAATGTCTGGAAAAAAGAATTTTGTTTCTATGACTCATGGTTCCTGGGATACAGGCCAAAGCATAAAACATGAACTATAGCACCATCAACCACGAATTTGCTTGCCTGAGTCTAGGGGGGAATTCTGCTCCACTCCACTAAATTTGGTTTTTCTACACCTTACAGGCTCTGCTTCCCAAATTGTTTTAGTGCATAATAATAATAATAAGAAGAAGAAGAAGAAGAAGAAGAAGAAGAGAAGAAGAAGAGAAAAATCTTAGCAATTACTGCATGTTTGGATCCCTAAAAATCCTAACATGTACAACTGGGTTCCAGCACTGCATGCTTGTACCTCTAGTCAACTGCCACAAAGAACTGAGCTGTACTCAAGCCATACTGCGTAGAGACAGTTTTCCATTGTAAACAATGTGCGCTGTACCTGAGACACACCCACACTGACATGCATAATAGCAGGGCCAATAGTCTGACTCAATGAACTGGTTGTGTCACCACCATCTGATTAGTCAAAATGCACCAGGTACCAGTGATCTGTGTCAATATTCATGGATTACCTGAAGGAAAAAAGTACATATTCTCTGTATTCATTATTAGTAATATCGCACATCACGATGCATTGATGCATTACTGATAACTTGGAACAGAAGATTTGCCATCAAAAGTACTAGAGAACAACTGTAAGGAATGAGTTTGTAATGCAAATGTAAACAACCTAATGCTAATTCTGCCAGCATTTGATGCTAACATAACACGCCATTTCTCACCGACATGCTAGTGGAAATTAGCACATTTAAAATCCCGATGTACACCATGGGAACAGAAAATAACCGTCTCTTCAGTTTTACATCAGTGTCGTTCTCCAAATCTGGCAGTGCCTTTACCCTTCTGAAGTGGTTTCATGTGGATCAAGATGTTTGGTGCGGGGGCAATGTGCCTGAGGGGATCAAGGCAGTTTAGAATGAACAAGTATCTGTTAAATAAGTGTCTGTAGCTCCACAGGACCATCTTTTAAGCACCAGGCATAAGCTGGATGAGACTCTTTGATGATTCTTAACGATAATTATTATTAAAACATCATTATGTCTGACAGTTTGTACAACATTTATATTGTTTCAAATATTGGTAGAGATAAGTGTGATGAAGTAGTCTACATGAGAAAAACAGCAAAAGCCATCTTGTGCTGCAGAGGAACCCATTTTCTACAGCACACTCAACTCAGTGATGGTGGAGTAGCAAATAAGTTTGCTATGTCATTTTGGTCTGCAGTCAGTAATCCAGGCCAACAGGCTGCTGCTCATACAGAATCTGAATGACACTATGGGATTAATGAGATAATTTTGGAAGTCTGTCTGACACAGTATAATTTAATCTAAATTGACTTGATTACAAATAAATCACATTCAAATAGGTATTGTATTATGGTGCCTGCTGTTGTATTTTGGGAGCTCCCTGTATACTGTACACATACATATATTCAGTTACATTTGGTATTTTATACACAAGCTAGGGGTAGGGGAGACCAGGTATGGTTGTAACATGGGAAGAGTTTTAATGCCACCAGTTCCACAAATCAGGGATAAGATAGGAGTCATATGATCATATTAATGTTTACCCACTTTCTCGTCCCATATGGTGGTTGTCAAGGCTGGAAAGAAGCGATTGCATACTCTAGAGAGAAAAACCAGATTTTGAGGTAAGAAAATTTTTGACTAAGACTAGATTTTGTTTAGTGCTTATGTGGACATCACCGGTGCACGGACCGGGGAAGCAGGACATGAGCCGTGGAGTCGGGTAACGTGGGATTTATTCAGGTTGAAAACACTCAGAAACATGAAACGACGTCACACAAAGTTAATGACTGGACTGGGGAAACCTACTCTAACGTGGACTTAAATACACATGACTAATGAAAATAACTCGAAACAGCTGATGACATCAGCCACTCGAGGGGGCGTGGCACACAGGAGGACCGGCACGAGCAGGGCATGACAGCTTATACTATTGCAGATATAATTATATGACTTACTGTACTGTATATTAAATAAAATTATAGTTTCTCAGGCAAAATGTGATGCATTTTTTCCCTGCAAATATCAAACGACTATTTTAATATAGCTAATTAAACAATGGCTGATAGGGGTGGAGTGAGCTGTAGCACAGCTATAAAAAGTGGTATAACTATCTCCTTACATACAACGAAGAACACTTCCTCAGATGAGTCAGGCACCTCAGGGTTGTCTCGAGGTCAGGTGTTCAGTCTTTTGGATATACAGCCATTTCCAAAAGCAGGGCCAAGAAAAACAACTGGCAAGAAGAGGCAGTGTGAAATCTTTTGTATTGTCTGTATGGAACCATTTGGTAAATTGAAGCCAGTGGGTTAAATGTGGCCTATGCAGTCTCTGGGCCCACCAAGCCTGCACTTCAGGGTTACATTTATTTGTCAATATTTATCACCATTGTGACTCTAATTAAGAATATTCACATACATACACATTTGTGAGTCAGAAAGTAGATTTGGGCTATGGCTTGTCACAAAGAGACAGACATTTTTCTGTATTGTTCTTTTATTTCAGTAAACCTCTCTTTGAAGCATATGACTTGGTGTGGCTCACATGGTGGTTTTGGTATCTTTTACCTAACTTACCCCAGTATGTGTTACAACCTACCCTGGTAGTTTGACATCAGCTCACAAGGTCTGTGGTATTCTTGCAGAGAATTTGAATTGGTGTAATTTGCAATAAACAAATGTGGGTACTTTGTATGAAAGTTTGAGAACTCTAGCTCAAAAATTCAATGAGTTACAGGTGCTGGAGCAAAACGTTTTACAACCATACCTGGTCTCCCTTACTGCTCCCCTTAAACCATAGGTTCAGACTAAGAGCTTAGTCAGTGCTGAAAGCACTGGGAAGCACCAGTACAAATTCAGCTGTACAAATGGTCAAAAGTGGTGTACAAAATGAAATGTAATGTGCAGTTGCCTTCCATGCTGATTATATGTATCATGCACTCCACTGACCCAAATTGATCTCCCCCCATTTTTACTGAAATAAATTTTACTCAGTAAAATGCACCCAAAGGGGTGGCCTGGTACTGTTTCCTCATGCCTCTGGGACCAGGGTTTGAGCTTAACATGGGTTCGAGGGTTTGAACTTTATATGAGTGGCACTTGCATCTTCTCCCCATTCTCTGATCCCCCCCCCCCAACAAAAAATGATGCTGCCATAATCATATCTGCCAGAACTTACATAATGCACTGATCTATCTGTTTACATTGCCTCTAGTCTCCCCTACTTTGGCTAAAGGACTTTTTATTTCCCCAACCCCTCCTAGGGTGTGCTGCCTGTAGATATTCTGCCTACCCTGCTGCCTGAAATCCCTGTACTACCTGTGACATCCTTCCAGTCTGCCTGCCTTTTGTCCCTGTGATGTCTCTCCTTCCTTCCCTGCTGCTGTACTATTATTTATCCTGCCATCAGAAGCAGCACCAGCACCTGCCTGCCATCACCTGCTTGCCCCCCACATTGATAGTCAAATATTAAAATTTGGACAGTATAAATTAAGACCCTGCCATCTTATACTTTTGACTTCCTCTGCCACCCCCTGGAGGATGGGCCCCCCTTTCAGTTGGGTTCCTCCTTCTAGGGAGTTTTTCCTTGCCATTGTTGCCTCTGGCTTGCTCATTGGGGACTTTGGGCGGTAAAGTGCTTTGACGCAATGTAATGTTATGAAAATGTGCTACACAGATACTGAACTGAGTCAAAAGAATACAAACGTGTGTGTGTGTGTGTGTGTGTGCCCTGCAATGGGTTGGCACTCCATTTTGGGTTATTCCCTGACTTCTAGGATTGGCTCTAGGCCCCCCGTCAACTCTGCATAGGACAGGTGGGTATAAAAAAATGGATAGATGGATAGATGGATGGAGGGGTGGAAAATACACTTGAATCATAATAATAAACATAATAATTTAATGGTTATTTTAATGTTTTTATTTGTAATGTATTTATTATTTTATTGTTAATTTCAATAGAATAATTATAATCCCCCAGTCTGAAATTGTGAAAAGAATCATATAAAACAAGTGAACTACTTTAGAAATAATGTTTATTGGATTCGGAGTATCAACCATGATGTCCCAGTGAATACTTTGTGATCTAAATTACAGTGCAGTCCACATTCTTATGTGTTATGTATTAGTTCTCTTTTGCATGAATTATTCATGTTTGCTGTGTAATTTACAATATGAATAAAGTTACCAAGTCACAATGCTGAGCTGCTACAGGAACAATATGACTATGCCAGTAGAACATTGTAATCAAATTTTAAGCGTGCAAATGTCATGACCCGCTCATCCGATCCTCCTGTGTGCCACGCCCCCCTCATTACCTTGTGTTAATTGCCAATTGTGAACACCTGGTACCAGTTATTTTCTGCTTGTTTTGTGTATTTAGTCCATGTTCAAGTCTGTTTCCCCAGATCCGTCATTGACGTTGTGTGCTGTGTTGCTCGTTTCCCTCATTTCCCTCTTAATAAACCCCGTTTACTCCAGCCAATACTTCACCCTCCAGGAGCTATACTGGAGAGTGGTAGAGCTCCCCAGCTTGCTGAACAGCTTTGGGGAGACTTCGCTGCATTTGCCGCAACTTCTCCATTGGTTGAGTTGGAGAGGTTGGCAGGTAAACTGAAGAAGCTGCTCTGGTTGCGGAAGAAACCGACGCCCGCAACCGAGCTGACACCCGTCCGATCCGTCATTGACGTTGTGTGCCGTGTTGCTTGTTTCCCTCATTTCCCTCTTAACCCTCTGGGGTCGAGTGCATCGTCGGCGATGCAGCATACTTTTCGCATCTATTTCAGTCTATATCTCGCTGAAATCTTAATGTAGAATCATGAAAAAATGCTGGCTAAATCCGTAATCTGTCTTCTTTTCAAAATGTCCATTGTGGGAAGTATTAAAGTTTTTAAAATTAGGCTAAATTGGCAAAAAAGTTAACCATGGCACCTTACTTTGTTTTACCTGCATCGGGGGCGTGCAATACCACTGTCACCCAAAGATCGCTATTCACATTATAAATAGCAGCATTAGCATGCATTCAAATCACATTCACATGGTAATCTGAAGAACAACGCAATGGTGAAATGCAATCCAGGTAAATCCCCATCAGCGCCATGAAAGGGGGTGGGGGACGTGGCCAGGTGACAATAGCTCATTTATACACATGAAAGTTGCTACATATTCAATGAAAGGAGCCAGAAATAGTGACATGAGTTAGCTTTTTCTTATTTACTTATCCAACTGAATGTTGCAACTACACCATTTAGTCATCTTCATGCAGCCAAGACTTTGGTGATCAGATATCTGGGATCAGAACAAAACTGCCAGCATTGCTTACTATGTACTTTTATTATGTTTCAGCAAGTATTCCAAACTGCATTTTGCAATGTCTATACTTTGATGTCAAATTACAAACTTAAAAAAATCTGACATATTTACAATATACATTAAAATAAAGATGAGTGTGATGGCAATATATATATATATATATAAGAAACAATTTATTTGCCATTAATTACGTTTAGGATATTTGAAGAAATGTGTGATCATGCCCCAGTCAATGAAAACTGTGTTTCCTACCCCTAGACCCCAGAGGGTTAATAAACCCTGGTTTCCTGTATTCACGGCTCAACTCGTCTGCTTGCTCACTCGCCGACATCTGGACGTAACAGCAAAGCCGATTTGATTAGCTTTAATGAGCTTGATTAAAACAATTTATTTAGCATTTCCTGGGGGCAACAGGTTGTTAATGTATTTATTTTTACACAGCACATGTGTAGAAAATGTTAAGCTAAAATAAGGTAAAGCTAGCAGCAACTGTC
Source organism: Hippopotamyrus pictus (assembly GCA_026781145.1). Classification (NCBI taxonomy): domain Eukaryota; kingdom Metazoa; phylum Chordata; class Actinopteri; order Osteoglossiformes; family Mormyridae; genus Hippopotamyrus; species Hippopotamyrus pictus. The sequence continues at coordinate 22,190,404 of JAODLC010000140.1, forward strand.
ATGCCCCTATCATGCCAATTCTCTTGTGTGCCACACTCCCTCATCGTCGAAATCCTAGTCACTGAATGACAGGAGAAATCCGTGTGAAAGACAGCTGTACGGTCTGCAGTCATTGTAAATCCAGGAAAAAACTTTAAAATTTGGGTGACATCAGATACACCGATAGTGTCACGATGCTATTTTTCCATTCTATATTATTTAGACTCACCTGATTTTTTTAAAAATAAAATACTAGACAATCTGTCACTATATCACAAAAATAGAACAACAAAATACTGAAATAAAAGTGTAGCTGCAGATAGCTTGTTAGCAGTCCCAACATGGTTGCTGACAGGGCCGTAAAGTTTACCAAGTTTTTCGGTTATCAAAAATACAATCCACTACTTCCCATCAGTAAACACTTGGCTGCAATTGTGATTGGCAAGGTATATTTGGGGGTCCTGGAGAGGAGGGTCCATCAGATTGTCAAACCTCGGATTCAGGAGGAGCAGTATGGTTTTTGCCCTGGCTATGGAACAGTGGACCAGCTCTATACTGTCAGCAGGTTCCTGGAGGGTGCGTGGGAATTTGCCCAACCAGTCTACATGTGCTTTGTTGGCTTAGAGAAGGCATTTGACCATGTCCCTCGGGGAGTCCTGTGGGGAGTGTTCCAGGAGTTTGGGGTGCCGGGCTTCCTTATAAGGGCTGTTTGGTCCCTGTACGACTGGCGTCAGAGCTTGGTCCGCATTGTCGGTAGTAAGTCGGACTCGTTTCCAGTGAGGGTTGGACTCTGCCAGGGCTGCCCTTTGTCACTGATTCTGTTCATAACTTTTATGGACAGAACTTCTATGTACAACCCTAGAGTCAATTAATACACGATTGACAGAGTTCTCCACAAGACTTTCCTGTATTGCCGAGTCCCGATTTGCTTCTCCTTCGATACGTGAACCACATATTTCTCTGCTGGGACAATGCAAGGGGGATCCGGGATCCGGGATCAAGCATGAATTAAGTTTATGATATTTGAAGAAATGTGTGATCATGCCCCAGTCAGTGAAAGTGTGTTTCCTACCTCTAGACCCAAGAGGGTTAAAAATGCCATGGAGGATTCTACTACCCCTTATGCGTAAAGGCAGGGAGGAACTTCAACACATTGAGAGAATAGGCGTCATCAGCAGAATAGAGGAGCCGACTGACTGGTGCTCAGGAATGGTATTAGTGCCTAAGAAGAATGGTGGTGTCCATTTATGTGTTGATCTGATAAAACTGAATAACGCCGTATGCAGAGACAAATACATACTTCCTTTTGTATAACAGTCTTGGCATGTTAGCAGGTGCTAAGATTTCTGGCAAATTCCCCTGGAGACAATGAAGTACACCAGCTTTATCACACCCGTTGGGTGCTTTTATTTTAACCACCTTTCTTTTGGCATAAGTTCAGGTCCCGAACATTTCTAGAACATTTCCTGTGTCACATGGATGATGTGCTTATCTTGGGAAAAACTCAAGAAGAACACAACGCCCACTTGCACACGGTATTAACAAAGATTTAAAATTCTGGCATTACAGTACCTTGAACTTGGAGAAGTGTGTTCTGTCCAAGAGTAGGATGAACTCTCTCAGTCACATTCTCTCCGCTGAGGGAATTCTCCCTGATCCAACCAAAACAATATGCAACCACCTACAAACGTCTTGGAGGTAAGAAGTTTTCTAGGGATGGTGAACCAATTAGGGAAATTTATCCCTCATTTAGCAGAGAAGGACAAACCGCTCAGAGACTTGTTGTCTAAATGGAACCGTTGGGCCTGGGAACCAGACCAGACTAAAGCCTTTCAAAATCTAAAAGTAAGGCTGTCCTCAACTCCTGTGGTGGCCCTATATGACCCTAACAAGGACATTAAAGTGTCAGCAGATGGTTCCTCCTTCGGGCTGGGGTGGTCCTCACTCAGAGCAGGGCCTGATGGATGGAAACCTGTGTCATATGTATCACGCTCTCTCTCTCCCATAGAGCAGCGCTATGCTCAGGTAGAAAAAGAAGCACTAGGCCTGACGTGGGCACGTGAACAAGATTATTTGCTTGGCAAGTACTTCATGATCTATACTGACCACAAACCACTTCTCAGTCTCCTTGGAGCACAAGCATTGGATACGCTACCTCCCAGAATTCAGGGCTTCCAAATGTGGCTGATGAGGTATGCATATTCTATTGTGCATGTTCCAAGGAAGGACTTATGGACTGTGGATGCACTTTCGCTGGCTCCTGTCCAAAACGAAACCCAAACATGGTGACATGGATCTAATGAAAAGCACAAACATTTATGTCAACGTGCGTTTGTACAACTTGCCTGCAAGCAGCTTGTACTTAGACAATCTGAAGAAACACCTTGCAGCAGATAGCATTTGTGTACAAGTGATTAGATGGTGCACGGAGGCATGGCCCAATTGCTCTGCGTGTGTTGGACCACTAAAACCATACTGGCCTTAGCGTGCTTTCCTTAGAGAGGGACTTAGCGTGCTAATCCTTAGAGACGGACTGTTGCTTAAGGGCACAAGGCTTGTAATACCCTTGGCACTGCGCAACGATGTCCTGTCTAAACTCCATGAGAGGCACTTAGGTGTGGTTAAGTGCAGGGCACGGGCACGTCAGTCCATGTGGTGGTCTGGCCTTAGCCATCAGCTGAATGAAGTTGTCCATAATTGCTGGATATGTCTGAAGGAGAAGGACAATCACAGAGAGCCACTTCTGCCTACAGAGTACCCTGAAAGACCGTGGCAGAGGCTGGGAGCAGACTTATTTACACTGAAGGGGCAAGACTACCTGCTTGTAGTGGATTATTATTCCAATTATGTTGAAATTTCTTGCCTGTCTCCCGCAAAATCCTCTGTTGCGATTACCCATCTCAAATCAGTTCAAATCAGTTTGTTCGGCATGGCATCCCCGAAAATTTAGTAACTGATAATGGGTCACAATTTTCGGGGATGAACTTTGTGTACTTTGCAGCTGCATATGGGTTTAGACACGTAACAGGCAACCCACTGTTTCCTCAAAACAATGGGGAGGCCGGGCGGCAGTTCAGACTGTCAAAAACCATCTAAGGAAAGCGTCTGACCCCTACCTGGAACTACTGATACCACTGCAAAACAGGTGTAGTCCGGCACAACTCCTCATGGGCAGGCGCCTGCGGACCACAATGCCAGCCCTTCCTCAGCTTTTGTGCCCTTGTCTGCCTGATGATGACGCGGTTCATTCCAAGGAGGTGGAGAGAAGGCAGTCCAGTACTTGCAGGTATAACACACAACACAGAGCTAGGGAACTGAGTCAACTCCAATCTCAAAGCACGGTATGGGTGATTGACTCTAAGGTGCCAGGGACTGTTGTCAAGGAACACAGCACCCCACGCTCATACCTGGTGGATGTGCCCCATGGGAATTATGATGGATCTATGTGGATATCAGGTGAAAATTGGTGGATCCACCCCTTCGCCAAATATCCACCAAAAATCCATATGGATAATGTGAGATATTATTTTGTGTTGCCTCAGGGTGGGACGTAAACAAGAGCTAAGGATGCTGGGAAAATGGGTATGAAAACGGATGGTAGGTAGTATACGGGTAATGTACAAGGTGTTGTGGTAAATTAAGGTTCCCTAACGCTATCACAGTGTTGAGCTCATGCTCATTTGGATTGATAATGCAACAGATAACACATGCTGTGCCCACTGGGACGCCCCCTCATCTACCCCATGTGGAATCCCCATCTTACCAGCTGTTTCAAGTCATGCTGATTGCTATTGTGTATTTGAGTCTGCATCTGAGTATGTTTCCCCAGTCTGGTCATTGACATCAGTTCTATGTGCTATTCCTGCTTGTGTTCTCCCTGAATAAATCCCTCATTTCCCTGACTCCCTGGACTCCTGCTCACCTTTCCCCGCTCTGTTCCTTCGACGAGTGACAATAACCTAGAATATTAAGCTTCTCACATCAGACACAAATAAGGATGCATATGGACTGGGACACACATAGGCACGAAACAAGTGCTAAATAAATGCTTTTGAAACACTAGGGTACATTGTAGTTCCTAAAATGTACAGTGGATATCATAAAACATGTGGACTACAGATGAAAGGAAACAATTTCAGTATATCTTGCTCAATCAATATGGGAGTTTAATAATCCAAAAAATTCTATCAGGACTTCACCTTCCGTTGGCTTTTGTAAATCTCCAATGCACTTTCAAAAAATATTAAATGACAGCTCTCTGAAGTCAGTTATCACAGCCCTAAAATGTATGCATTTGTTCTTCTGAGAACCTTGCCTTTGAAAAAAATTGATATAAGTAAGCAGAAAATTTATGTTGGGGACTTCTTTAATTTTGACTATCAGAAAACTAAACCCATTTAGAAGGGCTTATCTACCAAAACTCCAAGGTGCAAGTAAAATAAGAGTGTTTCTAAGACATGAATTGTGTGAGCCTGGTTCTTGATAATACCCCTTAAAGTTTCATACCATTTGAAATAGTAAATTCTTTCACATGTTGCAAAGATTAGAAAAATTACTGTAGTGGCTCAATTATTAGGTGGCCTTGAGTTGACCTAATACTTTGGATTAAAAAAGGCCTGTGGTCGTATATAAAACACATTTGCTTCTACAGTTAGTTTTTTTCCATTTTAATTTATCAACAATTTTCCTGTCCTAGACGGCTCTGTACATACATGCTTACTGAAGCTTCTTCTTATGAGTAGAACCTATATTTTTTAATTTCTCTAGAGTATAATTCAGTCCCTAATAATCAATGGCCGCACCATCTCATTTAAACCATCTCTTTCACTTTCATGCAAATACAGCAGTCAGTTTATATTATTTATTATTCATTTATTACAAAGGATCAGTTTTCTAACTGTACAAATCTCAACCGTTAAGGAAATAATTTGTCTATTGATATGTATCATTTGTACTAAATGGTTAGATAATGTATAAATAAAAACAAGTTCTATATCATTTAACTTTATTGTCATATTTTTATAATTATGGAGTGTTCTTTGTTAATTATGGAGTGTACAGACTTTGCACTGCACAGATAGTATATTATTAACCCCCAAATAAAACTCAATAAGCAAATGACACTTAGAGGAATGAGCTAAGAACTAATTTCCCCATTGAAGAGATATCAGCAATGTCCATATTAAAATATTGATAAAGAATAAAAATAACACCTGCTCAGGTTTTACAGTTGTACAAAGCTACCTGCTTGATTCTTGGCCATTGCATATAGCACACATGTTTATTTTCTATTATGTCTGATTATTCCAGTGGGACATATATTAAAATACTTTATTCATGATAATAACATGTTAATACATTTTGTTTGTTTTACCATTATTCAAACAACCACAGGATCACAAATTGGTGGTCGAACAAAAACCTAACAGGAGATGTAATTGCAGTGTCTATTTATGTGACCATGCAATGATGTCATGGTGACGTCCTTCCCACCTTGAGGATGCAGCCATTCAATAAGGTTTAACAGCCTGTGTGCTATGGGCAGCAGGAGGTGCAATAGTGGCTAGCTAGAGATTTACAAGATGAGAAAGCTAACACAGAGAGACATGACTACACAGCGTGCTGGCAAATGCTTCCTTTGCAACTCACTTCTTATCACCTTGGCAAACCTCCAGCCTCTCAAGACATCAGAAAAAAATTCTTTGATAAATAGTTGATAAATGGGTCCTGTAGGCCATATATTGAAAGCCTGCTGTTTATTGAAAAGCTAAAATATGCAATAAATTTGAAAAGCTGATTTTGTTGATTCAATAAAACTTTTTTCCATGGATAAAATAAGATATCCAAAATAAAATAAGAATTCCTTAATGAGATGTATCTATATAGAGGGCAATATACCTGTTCATTCTGGGCAAATCTTTTCGACATCATTTATTACCAAAGCTTGTGATTTTCAGTCATTAAGGCAGCACTATAACTAGATATTGAACACAGTTGATGACTGATTAAGTAGATCCTTCAGTAAATCAATAAGTAAGAAAATTTCTTTTTTTCTTTTTTTTTATATTCCCTCCACCACCCCCCTCTGCGGAGAACTGCTTTATTTCTATTTATTTATTTATTTATTTGTTTGTTTGTTTGTTTGTTTGTTTGTTTATTTATATTTACTTCCTCAAGAGAATGAGAAGGAGAGAGAGGGGGGAAAAGGAGAAGAAGGGGGATAGAGAGAGAGGGAGAGAGAGAGAAAGAAGAAAAAAACAGATAATCTGCTTCAATGTCTGCTGAAGAGAGAAAACAACAACTAACATCTGTACGAATCACAATGAACATCAAACGTTAAAGTTTTTTGATTTGATTTGATTTGATCTGATTTATTTGTCCCCGAGGGGCAATTTGAGGCACATAGAGCAGTGTTACATAGACACAGAACCAGACATTAAAGAAATAGAACACACACACACAAAATCAGAATAGACTAATAATAATAATAAAAATAAAGAAATAAGTAATAAAATGGCTCTAAATATATACATAAGGTGCAAAATTGCACTTGCAAGTAAATTAACATAAGGTGCAAAAATGGGGAGGTCGATAGGTAGTGGGGAATGATGGGTTAAACCTTTATGGGGTTTAGTGCATAGAGGCAGAGTGTCACGCCCGGCTCCGTTCGATCCTCATGTGTACCACGCCCACCTCATTCACTCGTGTCAATTCCTGATCGTGATCACCTGTGTCCTGTTTCATTTGACTAGTCTTGTGTATATCAGTCCGCGTCTCCCCATGTATGCTAGATCCAGCATTGTATTGTGACGTGTCGTGTCCCTGGATGTCTGCTTCTTTCCCATTAAAACCCTGTTATCCTGTCAGTCCGGCTCCACTCGCCTGCTTACCCGCTCGCTCACCCGCCGAACGTGACAGAATGCCGGATCTCCGTGAAAACACAAAGCAGCAGACCGAGCACATTCGGCTCGGTCTGCTGCAAGACTTTGTGTATTGGCGAGCCCAGCCTGAGGTCCAGGAGGACCCCACAGCTTTGCAGCTGGTTAACCGGGGCACGGACCTCCTGTCCGCGGAGCGCCCAGCCGGGCAGGAGTATCCGCTGGGGAAAGCCCGGAAATGCCTCCGTCGCCTGCTGAACCGGCTCACCCAGCCGGGAGCCGGTTCCGCCTGCCACAGCCAACAGCCCGAGGAGGGGGGACCGTGAGCTGCAGGAAGAAGCTCCCATGCTAGAAGAAGCTAGGAAGCTAGGAAGAAGCTCTGCCCTGCCTGGGAGCTGGCCGGGGAACAAGGGAGCTCCCCGCTGGCCGGTGAGAAACCGCCACCCCTGGAGGCGTGTAATTATCGGCCGGCGCATCTCGGCCAAGGGGGAATACGCGCTGTGCGGGACGCGATTCCCCGAATCCCTGCGGCTTTTAAAGGGGCAGCGCCCGGTTTGACGAAGCGGACTCAGACAGCACTGCTGGGCGAACCAGACCTGCCCTATGTCCCAGAACCTCCCGCGGTTGAAGCCGCCGCGATGTCCGCGGCGCCCCCGGCTGATGCCGCCGCGATGCCCGCGGCGCCCCCTGCTGATGCC